>CABEGB010000910.1:0-169730 GCA_901521435.1 Crematogaster levior | reverse complement strand
CTGAATGCGAGGACGAGTAAATCATTAAAGTTACATTAAAATAATACTTGTCGAAATATCTTAAGATCTAGAAAAGATAGAACAACGATTCAAAAAACACGATAGACTCCCCTTGCATAAGGATAAACAGCCTAGAAAAACTAATCAAATTTTTATTATAAATATATAGTTTAAACTTTTAGAATTAAGTCGAGACTCCGTAGAGTCAGGAGTGGGGCTTACGCGGAGCTCTGCTCTCCCTTTTCTTATCTTAAGTAAGCAAGTGCGAGTATAAGCCCTGCCAAACTTAAAGAATGTTGATTGGTTCTTGAGAGATCTATTAGGATATAAAAGGAGCTGCCAAAAAGCAGACACTCACAGTTTTTTCCAGACAGCTCAGTCAGTCGAATCAAGCAACACAATTCAAGCACAATCCAGTTTGGAACACGGTTCGCAATTCTTTCCTAATTTTTCCGAGTCCTCCTCGAGTTTTTCATAACGAATTTAATTCAAAGTGAGAACCATAGTCGCACTTCCTTTATAGTTTTATGTAGTATTTTTTATAATATCTTTTATTTTTTTTTTTCTTTTTTTTCAATAAATTGAAATAGTATTTATAATTCTGATTGAAGTTGAATCTCTGCTCTGCCTCGAGTCTAAATCTTTACCAATTTACACTATACAAAACGATATCCAAGGAGTTGTTACGATTGTCGCTGCCATTAGTGTGGCCCCAATCTCCAGGACTGTCGCTGCTAATAGCGTGGTCCCCGTCCTCCCAATAACGATTCCTTGGTGCGTTCTATCGTAACTATTATTTTTCTTTTATGCCTTCTAAAGGCGGACGACGAGTGCGAGTAAAGAGATTGAAATTTCAAATTAAAACAGCTTTTATTTTAGACCAGGATCCTTTTCCTTTATTCCAAAAATTGGCGCAATTAGAAAACAGATACGAACAATCAAGAGTAAATTCAGTACGCCCGCGTATATTCTTAATAAACTAGAAATCAACCTTAAATTTCCTAGCAATAAAAATATTCCCAAAGGCGATTCTCCTATCAGTCAATCCTAAAACTGCACGACTTGATCTCCGTTCCCAGGGTAAAGTGCTTAAATGCATTGACTCAAAAATAGGAGAAATTTTAATGTTTTAATACGACGTAACAATGTACAGCGGCGGGCTTATTTACTACGCGGTATGTACAGTGACGAACTTATCTACTACGTGGTATGTGCAGCGGTTGTCACGGTTGTGGACCCTCGGTGGAGCCGCGATGCGGAGGTGACCCGATGGTTGGTCGCGTGACGGTTATGCGGAAGGCGGACAGAGTCTCGATCTGGGAGTACCCAAGGAAGATTATACAGGTAGGCCGAGTCGGGAACATCCAGTTCAGTGTTTGCACTCCGAGAGCGCCCGGATGAGGACGGAAGCACCTGTGCTTCTGTGCGGAATGATTTGGAACACTCGATCGGTAGAATCGTTGGTAAGGAGCTTGATCGTATCAGGAGCAGGACTGGTCTCTTTGGCTTCGCTCGGCGCGCTTATATACCCACTCCGGAGTGGATAGCCAGAAAAACACGCGCTCGCACCGTGTCATGTCGGCCGTTGTTGACGGAAACGTGTTGGCGTATGGTGAGCCACGTGTGCTACGGCTGATTGTCGGTCGGAGGAGGAAAAGGATTAGTGACGAAGCAGGCGAATCGCTACATTGTTAACTCTTTCAAACATCGAATTTGCGTGAGTGGCACGTCATCGAATCCACCTTGGCATCCCTCAAAAAATTTCAGGATCGCGATAGCGGATAAGTGTTGTTGCGTATACTTAATTTAACCATTAATGTGAACAAGTATAATTCTTTGCACGCGGGTTGTTAGATGAAAATATCGCGAGAATAAAACTGAAGAAAGCAATGATCAATGTGCAATCAACGGTCAATGCATGCTTCGCGTGGTAATCGCTGCTCTGTACCCTGCTAAGAATCACGCCATCGAGGCCGCGGTCAAACAAAGTTATCTTATAAAGATTGTTCTATTTGATAAAAAAAAGACGCACACAAAAGTTGAAATGTAATTATGACCAAGAGGCATTAGCCAAGGCGGTTTTGACTAAAATAAACAAATCTGCAGCTGATGAAAAATGTAACTTCTAAATACAGTTTTAGCCATGTATATGAATTTAGGTTTGTTAAAGTACGAATACTAAATACGAAATACTTTTCGTTCGTATAATTTAAGTTTATTTAATGACAAGAATTATCCACCTTATAAAAAATTAAGTGTTGTTAAAAAAAATTGTTACCCAAATAATATTACAATAACAGCGGTGCATATGTGTACTTACAATCTCTACTAGACCATATAGTAAATCGAATCGTTTATTCAATACATTGTTTGAAATCAAATGATGCAAATAGAAAAAAATTCATATTAATATACATAGGAAATGGGGTATGGACGGAGCTTCCGGCCAGCAAACGATTAAACAGAGATGGAATGTCGACATGAACCTTTCAAATCTTTCAATGAAAAAGAACCATCAATAGAATTATCTACAATTAAAGCTGAGATTCCAGAAAATGAATTATCGGATAAATCTATATTCATAATTTCATTTGTGCCACTACGTATAATCACAGAAGATGGAGATATTTTATAGATAAACAATTGACCTTTATCCGTACGATATTGTTGGCCCATTAAAGGAGGACCGGTAAATAAGGCCAAAATCTGCCTCGCGATGGAACCTAAACTAACCGTAGAAAAGTCTTTCTTACAACCCAAGAAAGACGAAAATCACCGTCATTTATCCGAGAAGTGGTGGGAAAGTTTTGGGAATAGCGTATTAACTGTTAGGCTTTAATGTTGATTTATACATCGAAACTAACAGTTTTTCCTGTATTAACTTTAAGAGATCGTATCTGTGTAACCAAAGTAAAGTAATTTTTTATTTTTTTAAATATTTTTAATTGTTTTTAAATTTAAAACTTTTTAATTTTTTTACGACATGCGATGTTTGCGGTGGCATTGCTATAATTACTTGCGCATGGTGTAAAAAGTCTCTTTGTATACAACATTTCTTTCACGACCATCATATGTGTTATATAAATTTGACCCTTAATAATATAAATATTAAATACTTATATTAAATATTTATATTATTATTAACTTTATTGTAATATTATATTGTTACACAATTGTTATATGTAATTTTATTAATTGTAATTATGTTATAGTTTCTTAATTGTACTTATAAAATTAATTAAGTAATAAAAAGCATACATGAAATTGAACATAAAATATTTATGATTTAAGAAAATAATGATAAAAATAAAATCGCGTGGAAGGAGTGAGTGTTTGCAGTAAGGCGTAATTGTAATATGTCAATCCGTCTTATATAAAACCGCGGTTAATATTTCATACAATTTAATTAAGGGTACATGATAAAATGTACGATGTTACGTATTAAACTGATGCAAGGCATTTTATATTTCCTTTTATATTTCCAACGATAAAATTATTCGTCTTACAGACCTTTAAACTTGTTTTAAGTTATATATATATATATATAAGTGCTCAAGCTATATGTGATGAAAACTTTCGTGATTATATATGGATATGTCTTCCAAGCGTATTCGTCATCTTTTGATTACAGGAAAACGCGTTGCGCGAAGAATCGAGCGCATGGGCCGACACAAATAGCGTATGTACGGAGGCGTTATAATTAATTCTCGAAAATGATATTACGCAACATAACTTTAATATACATGGATGAATTCGTAAAAAAATAACCTTTAATTTGGTAAAAACAAAAATTTAAAATAAAAAAAAAAGTTAAAGGAGTAAAGCTTTTTGAAAATGAAAAAAAAAAAAAAAAAAAAATTTTACGTTATTTTATAGTACTCATCAAGCCATTTAATACCCAGTTTGAATTTTTGTTCTATTTTTTTTAGTTTCGAAGATATTCGCTCCGAAAGAGAAAAACCGATTTTTTTCAAAGGGGTGTTTCACCCCCTAAAAGGCCGTATGGGAATAAATAAAAAAATACGTGTCCCCTATTTTGGTCTAGAGAACAACATATTAGAAGCTTATCAAAATCGGAGGGGGACACTTCCGACACCTTCCTTGTAAGATAGATGATCTAGCCTTCATAATGTCTTTAGAAGATAATAAACAAAATTATCAGTTTGGATAATCCACACTCCATTGCTGGATTCGATTCATGGAGTGTATTCTCCTTTTTGCTTATAACAATGATTTTAAAAAAGGTTACGCTTCTGGAGAAAATAAAATTTTAAAAGAAAAAAAAAAGAAATCCAAAATAAAATAAAGGCTCGGCTAAGTATTAGTAGAGATATCGTTAAACAAGGATACGGAACTAGTAATGACGGCAATACAGCCAGATTTTTTGAAGAGGCAGAAACAGTATCTGAAACACTTAGAACTAATGTAATGTAAATTTAATTAAACAATATTGCAGGTTTACTCTTTACATCGTTCTTTGTTTTCTTTCATGTGGTTTAGAAGTCGATTTGGATAAATTTGAATTACACGACCGAAACTGCGAAATTGTTTGTCGAGCAATAGAGTTGGTATAAGATGCCTCCTGCAGTACACAAGGTATTGATACATGGTAGAAAACTAATGGAGGAATTTTCCATTCCTATCGGTAATTTATCTGAGAAAGCTCAAGAAGCTAACAATAAAATTTTCAAAAATGCACAAGAGTACAATAGTTGTTTTTGTTCTCGACGAGCTAATAATGAAGACATCCTTCATTATTTTCTCATTTCTTCAGATCCTGTTAGTGCAATACAATTAAAAAAAGACAAAAAAATTAAAGAATTATCTGAAGAAGCAAAACAATTATTGAAGAGCAGGATTAATAGTGAGGAAATTTCGTAAACCAAAAAAATATATTTACAATTATTTTTAATTATTTCACCAATAAAATTTAAATTTAAAGTATAATAATACATTTAATAATATAGTTATTTTTTATTATTGACATATAATTCAAAATTTTTATTAGTTTAAATTTACGTACATAAAATTAATTTTAAAATTTGGTCCAAATAGTCTTCTCCCCCTCTGCAAAATAAACACTCCTGAATGGATACATAACATATCAATCCATAATCTAAACATACATCCTTCACTTTACATATCTCGTAAATTTCATCGAAATCCATTCATTTTTACAGATTTTTGACCGTTTTTTGCCGATTCGCCCCACTGTGCACCATGAGGAGTAGCGAGTATTTCCATTATACGTCAGTGCTTAACCTTCAAGATATAGAGTTTCCAATAACTCTAAAAGACATTAATAAATTCGAACGTTTCAATAAGGTATCGATCAACGTATAGAGGAAGGTGGGGTAAGACGGGGTAGTGAGGTAAGATGGGGACCCAAGTAAAATCAACATTTTGAAGTTGTTATTAAAATACTGCCAACGTCATCTTACGGCCTTTTTAGGAACTTATTCAGTGCTATAAGTGTCATGGTGGAACGTGTCACCTTTGTAATTGTGTAAGTAAATATTTGTTTTTTTTTATGTTTGATCTAATTTTTCGAGTATGTAAAATGCGTGACTGTATTAAATATACTACATTTATATTAAACAATGCATTTTTTCTTGAAACACGTTTATTTTACTGTATCAAAGGCAATTAATCATTCCCGTAACCTTCGCTTTATAACCTCAAAAAAATTCAGTTTCGTTAAAAACCTGTTTGGGGCAAGATGGGGTACTAGGGTACCCCATCTTGCCCGCTCACTAATTATTCTTAATGTTTGCCCCCTTTCTCACTATAATATTAATATTTTTTACAAATAATGGCTCGAAACTATAAAAGGAAAACAGACAGAGGGAGGTGGGATGAAACGAATATGAAAAATGCGATTCAAGATGTGTCAGATGGAAAAAAAGGTTATAAATTAGCCAGCAAGTCTCACAATGTCCCCTAAACTACTTTAGAGCGCAAAGCCAAACTTGCCAGACAAAATGAAAATATATTGAAAAATGTAAAAGTCGCTTTGGGTCCAATAGACACTGTTTTTACCAAAGAAGAGGAAAGGGAACTAGTTGCATATTTGAAGAAAATGGAAGGACGTTTACTTGGCTTGACAACTTCTGAACTGCAAAAATTAGCATACGAGTTAGCAGTTCGTAACAATAAACATCACAAATTTAATGTTGATCATAATGTTGATCACCGCTGAAATTTTCTTGAAGTGGTTTAAAAAGTTTGTAGAGTTCTCCAATGCTTCGAAAGAGAATCCTATAATGCTTGTTTTAGATGGCCATGCCACTCACACACAAAACCTACAGCTTATTGACGAAGCACGTAATAATGGAGTGACTATAATCTGCTTTCCTTCGCATACTGCTCACAGATTACAACCAGGAGATGTTGGTTTTATGCGGCCATTAAGTGTCTTTTATGACCAGGCTATAACTGCATGGCTGAGATCAAACCCCGGTCAAGTAGTGACTCAATTTCAAGTTGCCGAGCTTTTTGGACAAGCTTTTATTCAATCAGCTACAATGTCAACTGCTTTGAATGCTTTTAAAGCGTGTGGTATCTTTCCCTACAATGCTCAAATTTTTACTGACGCTGATTTTGTTGCTGCGGAGGCTACTAACATTGAGTTGGATGCTGAGGAACAAAGATCAACCCAGGGACAACTGCTTACGGCCTCGCCGGAACAAAATATTTTACAAATATCACAATCCCAGACGCAAGATGTGGTAAACTCTCCACCAACATTGCAACCGTCACAATCAGTCTCTCAACCATCTACATCAACGAGCTTGCAACCAAGTACTCCGACAGCCCAGCACCTCAGCCTTCATGTTCACATAAAACAGCAGTTTATGAAACCGGAGACCATACATCATTTCATTTAGTTAGTCCGAAACAATTGATGCCTTACCCGCAGATGGCACAAAAAAGGAAGAGATCGGTCCGAAGGCGAGAAGAAACTGCTATAATTACTACATCACCTTACAAATTGAAATTAGAAGAAAGACAGCGTAATAAGAAACCGCAAGTACAGAGAAGTAAACAGAAGAAAAAAACTAAAAAGCCAAAAAGAAAATCCAAACAAATAGTTAATGAATCAGAGAGTGAGACAGAGGAGGAGGATACGGAATGTTTGTACTGTCAGGGTTTATATTCGGAGTCTATTGAAGGATGGATCTCATGTCAGATGTGTGGTAAGTGGGCACACTGTGGCTGCGCCGGAGCAGAGGACAATGACGATGAAGCTAGCCACATCTGTCCAGTTTGTGAAGATAGCGACGACTAAACCCCATCTTGCCCCGGTGGCTACTCCATCTTATCCCACGAGTGGGGCAAGATGGGAATATTGCACTTTTATATTTTTTTGTTGTTTTTATAAGAAGAATTGTATTTTTGTGTTTTGTTTAATTATAATTGGAGCGAAGAAAGTCTGATTATTTTCAAATAAAAGTTCCTAATTTGTGCAATCAAAATTAGATGTTTTTTTTTGTATAATTTCTTAAAGTCCCCGTCTTACCCCACCTTCCCCTACGGTATCGAAGAGCAGAAGACACTAAATGTTCTTCTGCTACGACTTACCGGTTACAAAAGAGAGAGATATGTTAATTTGTTGTACATAGAGAATCCACGTGACAACAACGTGGGACGTTTCGCGTGGATCAAGAATCTATTCCGCCTCGTGAGCTCGAAACTTAGTGGAAAAGATTATAATGTAAGACTATCTCCTCCGCAATATCCCCAGTTTAGAGGCGCACGCATCCGCCTATCGTAACTATGCAATGACGTCACGGTGACGTTTACGTCTCTTATTGGACGATGCAGGTCACATGACCTGATTTGCGGTAGTTCGCCATTGAGCGAACAAAGGCAAGCAATGGCGACTCTTCCCTTGATAGAAATAAGCGGTCATGCGGTTCGGATGCTCTTTATTACGCGCCTTTAAGGGAATTAAGTAGAGATAGCGAGCGCGGCAAGCACTTAGTCCTAGTCAACCCACAAGTATCGAGTCAGTGCAATAAAGTTAAAGCCAAATCTTGAACTAGTGTCTCAGCTTATTCTAAACCCGCTGTCGGTGAACGTTCCCCTTTTCTACGTTCTAAATCCTGATTCCCTAAGAGTTCGTCGTGACGACCCAAGTCATTCTTAAGTCATTCATTGCTCTTGTACCGTGCAGTCAGTCAGTCAGTCAAAAATGCTGCGCAACAATTAAGGAGCGCTCATGTGTGTGTAATAAAGATGCTGCGTACAAGCAACGCTATGTAACTAATATAATAGCGTCCATTGGGGAAAACTTGTTAGCACTCAATTCCCTCTAGTTTTCGAATTTTTTGTCCAGACGAAACGTCACCAGTTTTAGTTTGTTTTGTACTCTCTACACTGGTGGCCCCGGTCTTTAAACTCGGGGCCACTTTTACCGCACTCAGTGCGCACTAAGAGCATTTTGCACTCCTAATAAAATATGTAACACTCGAAATATGCTCATAATACTGCCAATAAAATACACTTCAAGCACTCAGTGCTGTCAGTACTAGCGAGTTTTTTTCAGTGGAAGACGCTAATAGACATTTTTTAAATAGAACGTGAAAAAAGTTATTGCATTTTGTGTAAGTGCGTATGCTTTTTTAATGTAAATATAATTTATATAAGGTTTCAGGCTAGATTTTTTTAATTGCCATTCTGTTGGATTGCTTTTTGCGTCTTTTATTCGATTCTATTCGGGAAAAATGAATATACATGGGTCATTCCACCAAATAAGTTCATTTTTACGGGGCGACCCTCGCGGATTTTTTTCAAAATTTGTGGAGGTGTTCTTTATGATAAGAAAAAAATCCCCTGAAAGTTTTAGCCCTTAATCTGCAGCGGTTCTTGAGTTATGATTTTTTGAAATTTTGAAAAAAAATTTTTTCCACTTTTTTCATCAATTTTTCTGATGTAGAAAACATTTTTACAAAAATCCGAAAAACATGGGTTTTTGTGGGAAAAATTCTCAGCTTTTGAATGAAAATATCCATTTTTTTATAAACACATCAAAAGACCCTTAAAAATCGAATTAAAGTGGAAAAAATGATTTTTTTCGGTGTGCGGCCCAAAATTCTTTAAATTTGACTTTTTTTTCTGAAAGCTGAGAGTTTTTTACACAAAATATATCGTTTTGGCGATGTGCATATTTTTTGTTTCGTCACAATTAAAGTAAACGTTTTATCCGCTATGCATTATACGATTATTCAGGATAGTAAAATAATTTTCTGTTAAATATTAAAATTATAGTACCTAAAAATTTCAAACCAACCGCTAAAAAAATGAGTCTGTACTTTGCCACTTACGATGCAAATGGCGCTCACAACTCCCTCTATTTATTTTCTTTTTGTGAATCTTTGTTGAGTGATATCTTTCTTTGGTTGCTTGTTTTCAACAAAAATATAATTTCTTAAGTTTATAAGTAATACTTATTGCATTACTTTGATGTTTTATCACCATGAGTAAACGTATAAGGTTAACAGTGAATTGTTATAATCCATTCAATGAACCACGTAAGTGACTAATACAGTGCACTTTACCTCTTATGAATAACCTCTAAATAGAACCGATTAAATCAGTGGCCCAGTATTTAATATCAATTTTTGATAGCTAATTGAATGAAATTTTTAGATAAAAAAGGAATTAAAGATTTACGAAAATTTCCCGAAGAAGATCGTTGGAAATTTCCTGGTGCAGATGAAACTTCAATGTTATGTGTACGTTGTCGATTTCGAGTCAAAGAATATATTCCACCGGCACCAGAGGAAGAGGATATTATTTCAAGTCAAGTTAGTGTTGAAAGTCTGAGTATTTCAGCTGAAATAAGTACTCCGGAAAGCAGTCTACCTAGAACTGTCAGTAATTTCAGCGATAATCTGTGCGATTACAATGATCATTCTTTAGAGCGATTTTTGAAAATTCCTCTTATTGATAAAGACAGGTGAGAATTTTCTATTGATTTGGTCTTTCCTTCACTAAATTAAAACTTAGTTAATTATTTTTCTATGCGTTTAATTTAAGGTTATATTCTGAAAAAAATTATCGAGTAGAAAAACTTGACGATTGCTTTGCTGCTCTTGAGAATAAGTTTCAATCACAATTTGGAATAATACCTGAATCTACTTACAGTAAGATTAATCAAGATCACTGTTCAATGATAGCTAAAGTGAAAGAATTATATAATGCTGAAAGTGACAAGTAAATTTTTCTAACAATCGATCATTTTAAAATATCTCGATTTCTTCATATTGATGCGATCGATTATTTTTTTTACAGATCGATAAAAAAGAAGCTGCTTTCAATTTTACCCGATAGTTGGGAAGTCAGTCATATAGCACGTGAATTTAACTGTTCTCGAAAACTGGTACTGAATCTTAAAAATAATATCAGTGAATCTGAGAATGTTGATTCAGACTCTAGTGAAATGAGTATTAATACTTTGAATCCCACGAAAGCTCCGGGTAATCAGTCGCTGAATTTGGATGTTAAAAAACTTGTTATTAACTTCTACGAAAGCGAAGAAAATTCAAAACAATTAGCGGGCATGAAAGATTTCAAATCCGTGAAAGATTGTGATGGAAATCGATCTAGAGTGCAAAAAAAGTTAATTCTATGTAATTTGAAAGAATTGTACCAAAGCTTTAAAGCACAATACAATTCAGTGCCAATCGGATTTTCTAAATTTGCTAGCTTGAGGCCTACTCATTGTATTCTTGCTGGAAGTAGTGGTACACATGTGGTATGTGTATGTACTATTCACCAAAATGTGAAATTAATGTTAGAAGGTATTTGTGTATTAGATATTCTTTGTAATTGTATTTGGCTAAGCTATTAATCTAATTACATTTGTTTCATTTAGGATGTAATTTTCCAAAATTTGCGAAAAATACCGATTGGGTTATGGAATCTCAGCCAATCTATAAAAATTTATTAAATAAATTGGTTTGTAATAATCCAACGGAATCGTGCTTTTTCAGAAGTTGTAATAGATGTCCAAATAATGAAGAAATCGTTGATTATTTTCGTGTGTCGTTTGATGAATCTGATGTCAATGAAATCCAATATAAAATGTGGACATCAACAGATCGATGTGCTATTGTGAACGTTACTTCAGATTCCGAAGACTTCATTGATACCTTAGTGACGCAACTTGATAAGCTTTTGAAACATGATTTTATAGCGAAAACACAAAGTCGATTTTTTTCTGATGCGAAACTAAATTTAAAGAGTGGTGAATTTGCGGTAGTCTTTGACTTTGCGGAAAATTATGCATTCGTTGTGCAGGAAGCAGCTCAAGGCTTCCATTGGAATAATGATCAAGCTACTATATTTCCAATGGTAGTTTACTATAACGAAAATAATACTATCAAGCACTTTAGCTTTGTTGGTATCTCAGATTGTCTTAAACACGACACAGTTTTGATTTATTTATTTCAAGAGCAATTAATTGCTTTTCTTAAAAATAAATTTGCTGTCATCAATACGATTTTTTACTTCTCAGATGGAGCACCACAGCAATTTAAGAACAAAAAAGCATTCACTAATTTATGTTATCATTATGCTGACTTTGGAATCAACGCTGAGTGGCATTTTTTTGCAACTGCCCATGGCAAAGGACCATGCGACGGGCTAGCAGGTTCACTCAAACGACATGCTGCTAGAGCTTCATTACAAATGAATAATAAAGAACATATACTGACACCACAAGATTTGTTTTCCTGGGGAACGAAGAATTTTACAGGTGTTGACTTTACTTTTATAACTAATGACAATTATTTGATCAAAAAAAATGTGTTAGACGTACGATATTCTCAATCAAAAACGGTGAAAGGTACACAGTCATTACACACTTTTGTACCTATAAAGAATGAAATTGGTTATGCTTTCATCAAAACTGTATCAACATCTGAAAAAAGTTCGAAAATAAAAGTATTTTAGTTGTAGTGATTTTACGTTTAATTTAATTGTGACGAAACAAAAAATATGCACATCGCCAAAACGATATATTTTGTGTAAAAAACTCTCAGCTTTCAGAAAAAAAGTCAAATTTAAAGAATTTTGGGCCGCACACCGAAAAAAATCATTTTTTCCACTTTAATTCGATTTTTAAGGGTCTTTTGATGTGTTTATAAAAAAATGGATATTTTCATTCAAAAGCTGAGAATTTTTCCCACAAAAACCCATGTTTTTCGGATTTTTGTAAAAATGTTTTCTACATCAGAAAAATTGATGAAAAAAGTGGAAAAAATTTTTTTTCAAAATTTCAAAAAATCATAACTCAAGAACCGCTGCAGATTAAGGGCTAAAACTTTCAGGGGATTTTTTTCTTATCATAAAGAACACCTCCACAAATTTTGAAAAAAATCCGCGAGGGTCGCCCCGTAAAAATGAACTTATTTGGTGGAATGACCCACATGCTTTAAATATTTATAAATTATAAAAACTATTTTTTTTTTATACTAAAGTTAAATTGCAATAATTTCTTTAGAATTCAAGTTAATATAAAAAAATAGTTCAAAAGTTGTATCATCTCATCTCAGGAGACTATTTGTTGCAAAATCAGGTCAGTATTACTTTCATCAAAAATTACTTTATACATGCAGTTCCAATTAAAGCTTTACAATTTTAAAAAATCTAGTATTTCAGAAGCATTCATGTATAATACTAATTTCATATATTTATGCTAAAATGTTGGAACAAGATAACAACAAGGCGATCCGAGAATTCTCGATTGTCAAATTTTAAAAAGAATATAACAAAGAAGGGCGTTAGAGCTGTTGCCTTCAATTTGGCTCATTAATATGGAAAATAAATGGAAGTGCAAATGGTCTTTGGACGATCGTTTGATGCTCTTCGAAAGGCCACGAAAAATCAAACGCCTGCTGATGAACAGTGGTTAACATATGATGTAGAAATTATTTCTACTGTAAGTATGTAATCACTCATTTTTTTGTTTTATTTATTTTCTTTATATCAAAAGTGTTTATCAAATATTTTTCAGAGGATTACAATCAACAAGGCTTGCGAAGACTGCAGCGTGCATTAAAACGCGATTCCGGAATCGATTCAACGGATCACAGTCAGTTACGGATTTTTTTTAAATTTTACACTCTCGACTTCTACATTCTATATTTGTATTATTTTAATTCATTGTTTCAGGGAATTTAGGAAAAGTCAAATAACCGGCAAGTCACCGACTAAAGAAATTGCGTGAGATGATCGATTCTGATTTAAAAAGTAATATGATTTTTATTTTAAATAAATTCAAGATCACTAGAGATTCAAATTAAATTAAAATACATATTTTTGAATTTCTATTTGATATAAATGTTTATTAATAGAGTTCATTGCTGATTATGTGAATGATACGGCTGATGTTGTACTAGATCATCTGAACAACATGAAAAGAAGTCTGCAATACGATCTAGAAAAAAAGCTTCAAGCAGTGAATTTTCGTGCCAAAAACAATTTTGTTCCATCTCCTACAACCATGTTAGATGTGGAGTTATCTTTTAAAATATTAGACAAATTTTTACTCTTCGAGGATAGTATTAATTTGATCAGGGTGGAGAATGAAGATCAATATCAGACAATAAAACGGAAACTGACTGCTTTGGTAAATATCCGTACACTTTAAATAATACTTATTGCTGAAATTAATGTGTGTTTTACTGTACACGTACACAATATTCTAAATATTGCTCTTTTCTTAAATTACAGAAATAATTTTATAGCAATATAGTGGGAAGAATTTATAATTATCAGGACGCAATAAAAATAATTTTAAGCAGAATGATTGCAAAGCCAGTGCAATTAAACTATAGTGCCACTGGAAAGGGATTACCAACCAAACGAAAATTGTGTGACACTATAATGTACAAATGCACGGTATGATTATTCATTCATGACTCGATTATGGGAGGAAAAATTAGTTTACCATTATTAAAAATAATAATACAAATTTCTAATGTTATAGATTTTCTGGAAAAAAAGTATGGAGGACAAGGTAAATTAAAAATCCTGTCAATAATGAGTCGATGGTTATCGGGAGCTCGCGATAGAGAGGGAGGGTACAATCAGAGAAAAAAAGCAAAGCTCTAAAATAATAAATAATAAATAATAAATAATAAATAAAAATAAAATAAAAATAATAAAATAATAAATTCTAGCGTCTTTTTTGACGTCTCTTTTGAGGCTTTGCAGAATTTTTTTTCCTTTTTATTTCAATATATTCAAAGATAAAAATTTATAATAAAATTTATAATATTCTTATATAATAACTTGTATAATAGCTTGATATAATAAATATTAAAAATTTATAATATTCTTGAAGAAATATATTGTTTTTATTATCCCTTTATCACTTTTGTGTCATATATTAAATTCTAATAAGGAATCAAAAGTAAATCATAATTAAATATATCATAATTAAATATAATATTAATTCATATAAAGGCTTTTTTTGGAATTATTGCATGGAAAAAAGAGATTAGCTACTATAGCAAAAAAACTATTCGTAAAATATGGACAGCTAACATTTATTTGCAGCGAGAGCTATAATTTTCCAATAGTAGCAAAACCTTTGTCAACTTCAACAAAAGGTATTGTTAAAGTATTGGCTTGTCCTATCGGCAGCCTACAATTACAAAATAAAATTTAATAAAGGGTAAATAACAAACTCTATGATCGACTGTTTAGCTAAAGACTCGGTATATGCTATATGAGTTAACAATTCCCGAAGTCTCGCTCAAAAGCCCACTTAATTCAAAATAGGTCTTAGTGTTACAAATTACAAAAACCTCAAGGCCTTATGTTTTTGAAATAAAAACCGTCTGTTGTTAAGAAGTATGGTCTCGCACGTCGTTCTCGACGCCGAGTTTTGAAGATTTTTTGTTTCAAAAACTTTCACTCTGAAATTTTACCGTTTTTCAGTACTGTGTTAAAGTACGGGCCCTATACTGTGACACTGTACAAACACGGTATTGATATCATCCACAATTTCGTAGTAGTACAGTTAAAGGTACTGTTACGACTTTGGGATTGTATCGTTTCTCAGTACTGTATTTAAGTACCAACCCTTTACCGGTGATACCACGAGGTCAATATTGTGTCATAGTGTACTGGTACACGGTATTGTACCATTACCGTCCCGTTCGTCAACTCTGGGAGCTTCTTACCCGGGCAGTAGCTGGCAGCTCTATCTAAGGCATCCTCGTCGTCCACCGAGTAAACAACGCACATTACGTGTGCTTTCTGGATCTCTTCTGCCAGTTGATTCTTTGTTTGTTCCATCGTTGCAAACAAGACACCCAAGGGGTAAACCGCTGAGGGCATTGCGGTGTACAGATTCGAGGCATTGCTAGGCATTGCTTGGGCATTAGTGGGCATTAGTGGGCATTATTAGGGCATTATTAAGGCATTATTAGGGCATTAATGCGCATTATATAACAGTAAACATTATTAAATCACTGGGCATTATTACATTTTATTTTTAAACTAACAATTGCTTTATGTCAAATATTATATTTACAACATGTAATAAAGTGTGAATGTTAAATAAATTACACAGATTGCGCTTTCACAATGTTATTCGTAGGGCATTACGGTCAGCGCTGCTATCGTTCAACGTTGCTAACAGTCAATGCTGTGATCATGCTTGAAACAATGAAAAGTGACGTCTTGCACAAGATATATCGCGGAAAGGTGATGCAATAATGGTCGTGTTTAACTCGTGTTTTCTAAACTGTGATATTCCCACCTAAACTGTGGTACTGTGGACCACCCTAATGAGCCCACAGTGTGTCGGAAATCCATCCGACAATAAAGAAGAAAGAACCTTACATTTATAACGGATTTGCGAAGTTTCTCGCAACTACGCAAAACTGACACATTCGACGTTACCCTGGAGGAATCTTATTTAAAAGTGAAAGAGGTTTGTTTTATATAAACGCATTATCTCTTATATCTTTATTTACAATATTCAATCATCTATTAGTATATAAAATATATATATTTTACAGATGGCAAGCATAAATGCGAAGATAGATAACGTTCAGCAAAAATTAATTAATTCAGAAACTGATGTGTTTGCTGAAGCTGAAATGTCTTTAAATATAAAAATCCCTATAACTTTAAAAAACTTATTAATAGCCTATAACTTATTAAACTTATTAATTAAAGTTAATGGTTTTGAAAATGAAATCGTTATATCCAGTATAAACGATTCTGATATTAAAGACATTGTATCGTTTGCAAGGAATGAATTACATAAAATTATAGACAAAGAAGATTTATCAAAATATTATGGTCTGTATTGGAAAAATCCTTCACTATTTGAAATAGTACCTGGATATAAACACATAATATCTCTTCTTTCTGAATATTATAAAAAGAAATTACTACATAAAGATACCGTAGAAAAGATGTGCAAAATAAAAGAAAAGTCAACCAAAAAGGCTGAGAAAAAGAGACAGATATTGCACCAATTGAGTTCAAACCCAAATCATGCAAGCATTTCAACTTCTCAATCATTTTCTGTAATAAGCAAGGGGTTAATGGATGATACTTTATTAACATTTGAGGAATCATCGGAATCTACAATTTTGGAAGAAGATACACGAATACGAAAAGCAATTATTTCTTGGACACAGGGCAAAGTAACTGAAGATAGATGGCTAGCTCTAAGAGAATCATTTGATAACATAAACATAAAAACAAGCTTAGATGCAGGTGAATTAAATTGTGTTATAAAATGCTTTTGTGGTGTGAAGTATATCATATCTAAATTTGCTAAAAGAGGTTCAAAATCAAAACGTTGGATTTATTCCAACTTTCAAACGCATTTACTTAAAAAACACATTCAAAACACAAATTCATCTGCAACTAAATCATTTGTTAATCAAAAAAATCGTATTACTGATTATGTAGCAAAAGCGCCGTCGAAGTTTTTAAACGCAGAAGTAATTCACAATATTGAGTTTGCAGATACAGAAAATGTAAAGAAAACTAGTCAACTCGTAGATAATAAGCACAATAAAGTGGAAGTTGTAGATATAGTGGAAGTTATAGATAAAGCGGAAATTATTTTTGAAACAGTAAGTGCAATAAGTACAGTAGAAGATACAGATAATCGAATTATAGTTTCGCAAAAAACTAATGAAGAGCATGATATTGACTGTTCTGTTTCCAATTCTAGCTATGTTATTGATCTCAATATTGATTGTTCTAGTTCTAAAGTAGATGCCAGTCAATGTGATAAATGGAAAAGTTTAAAATACCAAAGATCTGAAAGATTAAAGAGAAGTCGAGAAAAATTAAATCCTAATCAAAATTTAATAACAGATTATTTTACTTTAACTGAAAAAATTTCTAAAATTATATGTCATAATTTTGAAGCAACAGAAAATCTTTTACCTAAAATAAAAAATTCAGAAACAGATTTTGATATTAAAGATAATGGATTAGTTGTGCATAATTTTTTGAAGAAACTTTTAGACATATCATTAAAAAATTCGGAAAGTGCAAACAGAAATTCCTATGATGAAGCTACAAAAAAATTTAGCATCTATCTTTATTATGTAGGAGGAAGGTTATTATATGAGACGTTACACGCAAATTTACCAAACGCATTGCCTTCAATAAGTACTTTAAATAGATATTCATATAATAACCGTCGACATATTGAGGAAGGTGAAATAGATTTTAATGGATTAATGCAGCATTTAAAAGAAAGAAATGCTTCAAAAATAGTCTGGATTGCCGAAGATGCTACACGCATTACAGGAAAAATTGAATATGACTCTCGATCAAATAAAGTGCTTGGATTTGTTCTACCTTTAAAGAATGGTTTACCCGATCGAAATAAATATATTGCTACATCTGCAGAAGTAATACAAAGTTTTTTTAAAATTAGTAGTAAAGCTACATATGCATATGTAATAATGGCTCAATCTTTATCTTGCAATGTCCCTCCATATTGCTTATCTCTGTTTAGCACAGATAATAAATTTGATGCAAAAGATGTTCTTGAACGGTGGAATTTTATGAAAAAAGAAGCAAAAAAATTTGGTATTACTATTGCAGGTTTTTCATCTGATGGTGACACTCGTTTGTTGAAAGCGATGCGTCTTAATAACTGCTTACCAATTATAAGCAATCAAATATTCCCGTGGAGCAAGGAAAGGCCTTGGTTTCAAATAGACATGAATAAAGTAGAAGAATGTTATGTACAGGATACAACGCATATTATAACTAAAATGCGGACGAGATTTTTGAAAGAAGGGATAATTCTTCAAATGGGAAATTATTTGGCTACTGCAGATCATCTTCATTATTTGGTGAAAACTGTTTCAAAAGATAAACATCTTTTAACTTCTTGGGATTTAAAAGGAGAAGACAAAATGAATTATTCTGCAGGGGAAAAGATGTGCTCCCTATCTGTAATTAGTAATTTAAAACAAATTGCTAATACCGACGGTACAATTGCTTATTTAAACATAATGAAATATATAATACTGTCTTTCTTAGATGAATCTACAACTTTAAGTGCTCGAGTTTATTATATGTGGTATTCAGTCTTCTTTCTAAGAATATGGCGAACATGGATAAAAAGAAATAAGCAATATACTATAAAAGACAATTTTTTAACTAGCAACTGTTATCTGTGCATAGAGTTAAATGCTCATAATTTAATAAAACTAATTACACTGTTTAAAGATAATAGGCAATCTCTTGGCTCTAAAAAGTTTTGGCTCTAAAAAAGGCTTCTATTTATTTTATTTTATGATTTTATTTACGATATCCAAGGAGCCGTTGTAAATTGTTTACTTTTATCTCTAATTTTTATTAAAAATAATTTAATAGAAGATTAAATATTGTAATAATAAAACGTGTGAGCACAAGAAAGAAAGGGAACGTTAATACTTGTAGGTGCGAGGGACTGTGGCTCAGAACCGACCTAGTATCTCTACTTAGAAGAGAAAAATATTTTTCATGTTGCATGAATTAGCTGAAATTTAATTTCTAAAGTTTTTAGATATTTCTGCGTGCTTTTCTCTTACAGATTATTGTGTGTGATATTGAGTATGAGTAATCTAGATTTTTTCCGTTAGTTTTTCCACATACGCATATTTTCCCCTCCATTTTTATAATTTTTCTGCGATTAAGAATTCAATATAAATGGCTCTTCGCCAAGAGTAGTCCATACTTATTCGAGTTTGGACATTTTAAGTCTTACTTTTTATTACCGCACTAGAAAAATTTTCTTCGAATTTGTTCTCGTTGTGTCTATTCCTTGCTTGGATTTTTACAAAAACGATGGCTTCTGCAAAAGAAGTGTCCAATTTTGTGAGAACTGAACACGTTTGCGATAACGACACGGACGGCAACAACATCGGCGTAGACGATAGAAACGAGGAATCATTTATTACTATCAACAACTATGAGCTTAATTCTTCCCACACCAAAAAGATACACGTGGGATTGCAAGCAACGAACGAATGCCGCTTTGTACCTATTGCCAAATTAACTAGAAATTATTCCGATGGAATTAGCTTCGACTACGATACATGGCAGCAATTTCAACAGTCCTGTATGGAGACTATATTGAAGAGCAGGCGCAGCCTCCGATGCAGAAAAAACAAAAAACTTTCAACGTCGCTGTCGTAATACAGAAAACTGCTTTCCTGGGCTTGGAAAATGTTACAAAATGCGTAAATGCGCATTTGTCGCAGCTAATTTTTACCGACGATATTGTTAATTCCTGCATTAAATATGTAATTTCTGAAATAGAATTGAAATTTCCTACATCATACATTGATTGTGAAATTATAAAACTTACAATTAAAGGCAATTATCAAGATATTAAAGAAAATGTAAAAATGCAAATAAGTAACTTAACATTTTTAGATACATATTTTGACATTGTATTCGTAGAGTTACTTTCCCTTCAAGTTAATACAATTTCTCGTGTAATTTTATTAAAACGCTAACAATAAGTTTAATTTTTGTAAAACATTACAAATAAATATGAAATTTTTTCTGTCTTAAAAAATATTTCAAAGTATTTTGCTTTTTCTCTTCCCTAATTTTTCCTTCTTTCCTTTACGATGAATGAATATGTAATAAATTATAGAGGGTTCCATTTAAGAAATTAAAAGTGTCCTTGACCTGACCTTAACGATGCCACCCAAGGTCAAACCAATGACATCATCTTATGTTCCCCTCAAAACCATATAATTTTTGTCTACAACATTTTTCTCTAAAATGCTTAGTTTTCAGAAAAAATGCCTGATACGGGCGCTCTGTTACACCCTCTATATACGTAGCATATATGTATAATACGTAAATTATTATCGTTTGATACTCATGCGTTAAACAAATATTTTATTTTCTAGTAGTCTAAAGCACCGCGTTTAAGTTTATTAGCAGCGGTGCTCGCAGGAAAAAGGCTAACGCGAGCTTACTCATTTATCCGATGCAGAATGCTTACGCAAAGCCTTGATCAAGGCCTGTGCCTCAGACAAGATCCTCGATAATATGATGAAGGGGAAAGGAATTGTGCTGCAAAGAGCTATTCCGGGGAAGAGTAGGCTCTGCGATATTGACGAAGATGATGAAATATGTATTGACAGTGATGTTACTGTCTTATTAGTGGATCTTAATCCTACTTCTCAAGCACCTGTTGTTATTGCTACTGCAAGCAATACAATTATAGATTGTGCACAGAACATAGAAGGTGGAGATTATATGGAAGTCAACCTTCCTGTTCTCTTCGAGGAAAAGGCAGATGCAGTTAACAATTTAGCGTTAGATGAAGTTGACATACAGATAAGAGTACAGGTAAGGTACTTTAGGCAATCCCTATCTAATCTGCATTATTGCAATAAAATTTGTAAACATTAATAAATTGAAATAAATTATAAAGTATAGTTTTTGGATACATTATTAATATCAATTACATTCATACAAAACTTTTCATTAGATTTAATATAATAAAACTTTTATATTGTAATGTGATTGACACTAATCTATCTAATGTATCAAAAAATTATTCTTAATCGCAATGACTGATTTTAATTTATCGATGCTTAAGGCCGGTATTCATAGTCGGATCTTATTTTGAGATCATCTTAAGTAATGTCTTAAGACGCTAATACGGTTCTGTGATTGGCTTATGACATCTTAAGATCGTACTTAAGACAGTCTTAAATATAAGAACTGACTATGAATACCGACCTAAGAATTTTATTTTCTTTTTAGTTTTTGCAGAATATTTATTTTATTACAACAAGTATAATTTTATTGTTTAACTTTCTATTATGAATATTGTTTATGTAGGTAATGCAATATATTAATTTTTTTATTAATAATAAATGCTTTTGACATTATTCCTATTTACATTATAATTTCATTTTGCATTCTACTTCTTAAAAACTTACAATTTATTTGAAAATGTTCAGCCAAATATGTATTTTCAATTTATCCATGTAACATCACTGAATATTAAATTTGTTTCTTTTTTTAATAACTGTAAGTCTGTGCATCCCTAATCTGCATCATTATGATTCATTCTGTATTCTGTCGAATGTTTGTTGAACTACATTATGTTGTTTAGGCTAATGCTGTGGACTTAGAAACTTCAAAAAAGTCTCATCAGATGGACAAATCATCTGGTCCAGGTACAGTGCCAAACCCAGCACCTCTTCCTCAACTGACAGTCGAGCTGGATGATATCAGAAAACAAATTGGAGTACTAGAAGAACAGAAATTGTTTATTTACTTTTGGGCTACTCATCTGTCAACTACAGGGTTGGGCAGAAAAACCTGACACATTTTAAAAAATCGTAATTCCCCTCCAAGTGAAAAGAGGGCGCTGTAACTCCGGGAGCGAAAAATAGATGGTTGAAGGTTTATGTTTACATATCAGTACAGTTCCAGTATGGAGAAGTGGCCGCCGCAACAACGCGCGTTCGTTTGCGAACGTTTTTTCATAACTCAGTCCTACGTTCAAGCAATTCGCGATTTTCGTATTGAATATTCTCTTCGTCCACGAGATCCCGTTCCCTCTCGTAATTCTGTGAATCTGTGGGTCAAAAACTTCCGACAAACAGCCACAGCCACGAAACAAAAGCCTCCAGGGCAACCAAGAACGGTAAGAACCCCTGAAAATGAGACACGCGTTCGCACCTCTCTGCAACGAAGTCCACGACGTTCTGCCGGTAAACATGCTCAAGCTCTCGGAATGTCTCGTCGATCGTTTAGCAGAATGTTGAAAGCGATGAATTTTCATCCCTACAAACGGCGAAAAAGACGTTGGATTTCCTACGCAAAGAATTCGGCACCCGTCTGCTGTCTCGCAACACTGAGTTTCCATGGCCACCACGTTCGCCCGATCTCTCAGTGTGCGACTTCTTTTTGTGGGGCTATTTGAAGCAACGTGTCTACGCTAACAAACCTCGAACCTTGGACCAGCTGAGAGCCAATATTCGGAGAGAAATTGCAGAAATAAAGCCAGCGATGTTGAAAAAAGTGTATGATAATTTCGAAAAACGCCTCGAAAATTGTATTGCTTGTAACGGCCATCATTTAGCCGATATAATTTTTGGTAAATAAACAAAAAAAACCTTCAAGTGTCTAGTTTATTCTCCCGGAGTTTCAACCTCTTCCGATTAATAGCGGCCGCGCAAGTGGTTATTAAAATGTGTCAGGTTTTTCTGCCCAACCCTGTATAACCAACAATCAGCCTACAAAAAGAGATTATTTACATTATGCTTCAACTATTGTTGCTATCCTGAATTGAAGGGTGGCAAAGGTGATTGTGTAAGTATATATTTTTAAAGATGAGAAGTTTTATTGTTTTTATTCTAATTATTTATTTGCTATATTTCAATGGCATTTGTATTATAATCTATTATTTATAGGGCATAGTAAAAACACAATTAAGCACATGTATTAGAAACCGGAAGGCTCTTATCAAGAAAAAATACAATAAAATTCTTAATCCGGTTAAATCTACGCCTGCAGAAATGGCATCTCTCGTCGTAGACAAAGAGTAAGTTAATTTTTCACTCATTATTTTAAACTTGCATATAATTCAACTTTCTAACAAAATCAATTGTTTTATTACAGATCTACAGAAGTACAAACTGACATAAAGGATGCTTTAAAAGAATTAGAAAAAAGCAAAGGCGACACTCCTCATGTGCGACGCTCACTAAAAGATACCTTTAATGAACGGAGGAAGTGAATCCAGAATGATGCCAAGAGAATTTTTGAAATAGTGGAAAAATATCCACATCTTAAATTGGACACCTTGGTAAGATTTAAATGTGCTTCTTATATTTATATTGACAGTATAACAATTAATAGGAAGTTCAAAGAAAACTACAAAATAATCTTTTTTTTCTATGCAGGTTCTGTCTGAGTTTTGCACTATACAAAAATGGAAGGAAGAAGGATCTGTAGAAACCTTTATCACAAAAATTGATGCGATGATTGCAACTCTAGGACAGCATTTTGTTATTGAACAAAATGAATTAGGCAAAACCCAAATCATACTCAAACTTTATGAATCTGTGACAAACAAGAAATTTAGGAAAAATATTCCTTTGTTTCTTGTGAAAAAGGTATGTATTTTTAGATTTATTAATTAATATAGAAATTGTCTTTATTTGTATTTATTTGTATTAAAAATTGTATTCATTTTCTGTTTTTACTAGGTTATGTCTTCTACAGAGGATTTATTGACTGTGGAAGGCAATTCACCTCGACTAATTATGTATACAATGGAGGAAGCTATTGCTGCAGCCTATGTGGTCGCAGATGAAACAAAAATGAAAATTGTTGAGCCATCTGTTTCCAAATCAATTGCTTGCTTATTGGCTTCATACTATGTTTGGGACATCAACTATCCTAAAGCATACAAGAATACAATGGAATATATTGATAATATAGTTTTGGGAACGGTAATGAAAGACAATCCAACTGTAGACAAATTTATTAGAAATATTAAGGTCGGATGCAACCGCACTCGACCTTAATATCTCTGATGAATTTGTATGTTTTTATATTTTATCAAAATTGCATTCTTTAGTTAACGAGACGCAGCGATTATTTTCTGAGTTAATTTTTGATCGCAAAATATGAGCAAATAGTCTGAAAAATGTTAAATATTTTAATCTTTAACAACACAAAAAATATTGAGAAGTATATAAAGAAATTTAAAACAATTTTTTAATATATAGTATTATATATAAGAGATAAAATCTCAGCTATCTCACATTTTTGGAATTGTTTGCAAAGATTTAATTGATTAGATGTAATATTCCAAGCAAAGTGTGTCTAATGAGTATTATTTTAACAATATTTTGATGAGAATATTATTGCGACACATATATGTATTTTACATGGTTCCATAAAAAATTTCAGGTAATATTGGCTGTTTAGATTTACGCCTGTGATTTTATTTTATATCGTATTAATTTACATTAACAACGGCATTACTCTACTAAAAAATTTTATTTGTGATTATGAGAGCACAAAGCTATATATATTTATTTTTATTTCAAAAAGATACGAATAATAAAAATTTATTTTTACATTAATTTGACTTAGCATTAGTAACTCATATTTTGCGATTATATGTTAAATTTATTATTACTTGGCTTCCAAGACAGCAATATTATTTGCAATATATATTGTATCCCTATATCTTTTATAATCTTACAATGCGGAAGAAGTAAAGATAAATGATAAAGGTAAACGATAAAAGATGGTTATCTAACCGTTTAGAAATAAATTGTTTTTCATTGCTGTGCCTACATATATATTTTATTTTTTTGTTTGAGATATGAATTGCTTTCATTTGTGCCCGCTTAATACAGTATTAAATTTTCTCATATTTTTTATTATTTGAACAATTTGTGTAGAGAGAAAAGTAGCTTTAAAAGAAGTCGATATATATTTAATGTTATATTATGTATTGCATAAATATATGACAATAAATTATATAAAATAAATTTGGTTTGTTAGCGCGTCTATTAATTTTGTGAACTTACAATTAGACTATATATATAGGGTATATACACATATGTACGTATGATTCGTGTTGTGCGTTTTCTTATGAATCAATTCTTTGCAAACAAATAAGAAAATAAATAATAAAATAATGATCATAAAATAAATAATAAAGTAATGATAAACTAAAATGTTTTAATATATTATCTTTCCATCTCTATACAGATAGAGATGGAAAGATATTATATTAAAACATTTTAGTTTATTATTAATAATTTATCATTTTACAAACTTATGCATATATCAGATATGTCCCGCAGTTTCTTAGTTGTTTGCAAAGTATATTGATTCATAAGAAAATGTACAACACGAATCATACGTGTCTGAAGAACACACTTTTCGTGTGTTATATCTACACGTTTTTTTTTAATTTACACACTTCCTTGTGTGTTGTATATTTACACGGTTGCAGACGTGTGAAAAGTGACCTCAAGCATTACACACGTAAAATGCGTTAAAGTAACGCACTTGTTTTTAGAGTGTTGCCGGATAACTCAATAAAAAATAATACAGATATATCAAATATGGTAAACGTTAATAATAGCGTACGGACACCCTTTATCGAGACTCGATGCGGAGATGTGGCGTATTCTCAACCTCGTAACTCCTATCGATGAGAACGAAAGATGGAAATTATATAAAGAAGTACTTCAACATTATCTTTATTTTATTCAAAAAGCGAAAAAACGTTTACGCAATGAATCTTCGCGCAACGATAATGATGACGAAAACGAGGACAAACAATATAAAAACACGGGTTTAATCGATGACGAATATGATCTTACGGAAACGCAAACTTTAATTACCGGTAATGGCAACGGTGATGGAAGTAGTAGTTTCGGGAAAAACGTGTTCAATCGGCGGAAATGATTAAAAAAATACTCGACAGCGTGCCAAAATCTTATCATGCCAAAATACGCGCACTATTGAAATATTTGTGCGATATCCCGTCATCTAAAATTAGCTGGAATAACTTCTATAGTATCTATAGACGATGTTGTTATGTAACGTACTTCAGTCGTGCACGACACATGCGTTCATAAGCGTACACATAACAAACATGTACATGTACACACCAAGTATAATGCGAGCGGTTCGAGAACACACGGTTCGACTCTCGCGTAAACTAGATACGTAGAGTCTAACAACAATGTTATTTTAAAATAACAAGAATAAGGGCCGTGGCACATAAAAAAACTTAAGCAGTAAACTTAAGACTTAAGCGAATCAACCAATCACGGTCAAGCAGTAAGGCAGCCATTTTGAAACGTAAGCAACATCGGAAATTCCGTATGGATGAAATTCTTACGTCTTAAGTCTTACTGCTTAAGTTCTTTTATGTGCCACGGCCCTAAAGGCGCCAATCAAGGGATTTCGGCACCTCTGATCATTGTTTACGTCTAGCTGCCGCGACGGCTGGGCGCCGTCGGTGATCATCGTCTTTCAAGACTCACCAATAGGGAAATGGATTCGGTAATGCGCGCGGGACCGCGTGGAATCGAGCCATTCATTCGATCTATGACCGTGAGAGAGTCTGCATAGATAGTTCGTTGAGATTCGAAGAGTGTCGAAACGTGTGTTCCCAATTGTCACGATCACGACTCAGGGCATCAGCCCCTAGGCGTCGTCGTTGAGTAAAACGCACCGTCACGACTCAGGGTGCGGTCCCATGGACTGATATTTTCCGCGTAACGCGTTTCGCGTAACCAATCAGAGGCATTACGCATTTTCTGTTACGCTTTTCTTAAAAAGGTGCGTACTTAATACGCGTTTACACAACTTTTATAGAGCGGTATAAGCAACATGGCATCTCAGGCATCTGTAAGTTACCCAGAGAACATGAATGTCTGAAAGACGTCTGTTGGACGTATGAAAAGAGACGTCTGTAAGACATGTCTAACAGACGTCAGAAATACGTCTGTTAGACATGTCTTACAGACGTCTCTTTTCATACGTCCAACAGACGTCCCTTTTAAGACGTCTGTAAGACATGTCTAACAGACGTCAGAAATACGTCTGTTAGACATGTCTTACAGACGTCTCTTTTCATACGTCCAACAGACGTCCCTTTTAAGACGTCTGTAAGACATGTCTAACAGACGTCAGAAATACGTCTGTGACATGTCTTACAGACGTCTCTTTTCATACGTCCAACAGACGTCCCTTTTAAGACGTCTGTAAGACATGTCTAACAGACGTCAGAAATACGTCTGTTAGACATGTCTTACAGACGTCTCTTTTCATACGTCCAACAGACGTCCCTTTTAAGACGTCTGTAAGACATGTCCCTTGCAATTCTGCTTGAGCGGCCATCTTGAGCGTTCACCTTTTGTGTTAGTATACATAATCACTTTCGTCCGCTTGCCCAGCATCAAACGATCTCTCCTGTTTCTTTTTACTCATTGCTCGTAACACTATCAGACCGATATTTCATGTGTCGTACGACAAGGCTTTTCAAGTCTGTTGATTGGCTGTAGGACAAAGAAATTCTCGGATCTCTCTGTTCTGTAACCAATCAATCAACTTGGAAAGCCTTGTCGTACGACACATGAAATATTAGCCTAAAGTGTTAGTGATGTGGTGATTTCCTTCCGGTGTGTCTCTTCCGAGTGCTTACGGTCTCTCTGTCCGGTGGATCGAGCACGTGCAGTGTATTAATCAAAGGTAACCTCTTTTTTCTTATATTTAATTATAGAACATATTAAATAAAGTAAATAAAAATAATTTATACATATGTATAATAATATTTTTTGCTCGCGTTTGCACATCATTTTGTAAATTTAATTTCTAAAAATTTGAGGTTATATTGATAGGTTATAATGTATTTGGACGATTCAAACGTAATATTTGAATGCAAGCATTATAAAATAATCTATTCTGTCTCGTAACATCCACATTCGAGTTATTTTATATTGAAGAGTAAAGTTCTTAAAAGAAGAATGCTAAACTTTGCATGTATCACAAATGTATTTGTAAATACATATTTAACAGTTGCTATATAATGATGTATAATATGTATAATCTTTGTAATAGAGGAATAATAACTTTTTTACATATCAAGGTGTAACAGCAACATGAAATATTATATTTTACAGTGTCAGAGTGATTCTTTCCTTCCGGGTGTGTTGGTTCAGAGATCCGTCTCTTACGATCTCTCTCTCAGGTTAGGATCGAGCGAAGCAGCCGCTGTATTCTCAAAGGTAATCCACTTTTTCTCACACTTAATCATAGAGAATATTAAAATCATTAAATAAAAAGCATGGAATATTTCATTTGCAAATTAACGGTGGTGATGAGATTATTCCCGGACACCCTGTATATGACGTCAATATTATTACATTATCTTTCTTTTATTTAATTTTTTTATTTTTTTAGAATATTTTTTTTTTTCTAACAGGGGTGTATACAATAAAAATATTAGAATGCCAAAAATAAAAAAGTTTAGAGACTTATGTCGAAGACAGAAAAATCGCCGTTTATTGATTCAAAGACAAAATGACAAAGCTTCAATATCTCGAGGAAATCGTATTAGTAATCCCATTAGTGACCCGCCTATCTGTGTAGAATGCCCTTCTGAAAGTAACAATCCGAATGCAACAGAAATATCTTCTGACATATCATATATACAGATGGATATGCAGTCAGAAAACGATATACAACAAGAAAACGATATTGTACTAGATACACACGATTTTGTTTTAATACACGGTACTATAGGCAAAGAAAAGAATACTTTAAGCGAACGATTACGTACATGGGCAATCGAATATAATATAACACAAAAATCTTTCACGGCTTTATTGAATATTCTAAAGAATGAAGGTTTCAATGAATTGCCCAGTGATTCTAGAACGCTTTTAAATACACCAAAAAGTACAATTATTCGCGAGTGTGGACCTGGGCATTATTTCCATTACGGTTTAGAAAAGGCACTGCGGGAAAAATTGAAATATTGTGCTAATATAAATAATATAAATAGCTTAGAAATAAATATAAATATTGATGGCCTACCTCTTGCTAAAAGCTCACAAAGTCAACTATGGCCAATACTTGGACAAATTTATAATATTGACGTTAAAGAACCTTTTCTCATTGGTGTTTATCACGGTTATAAAAAACCTACAGATGCACAAGATCTGTTACATGAATTTTGTGATGAATATCGTGTTTTACATACACAAGGTTTTTTATTTCGAAATAAAAATTACCGTGTTAACATCAGGGCAGTAATCTGTGATACTCCTGCAAAATGTTTTGCAACTGGTACAAAAGGCCATAACGGATATTTTGGTTGCGGAAAATGTTTCTGTGAAGGCGATTATTTAAATCATAGAATGGTTTTCCTGGATGAAGATGCCGCATTGAGAACAGATAGTAATTTCCGCAACCGAGAAGGTGATGAGCATCATGTTACTTGTTCGCCTTTTGAAAACTTGCCTGATATGGATATGATTAGCGATTTTCCACTGGACTATATGCATTTGATATGTCTAGGAGTAATGAAAAGAATGCTGTATTTGTGGATCAGAGGCAATCAAATATCTCGATTACGTGCAACAGATATAAAAGAATTATCTGAAGATTTAGTATCTTTACGTAGGTTTATACCTACTGAATTTGTTCGTAAGCCACGAGGTCTAAATGAATTAGATCGTTGGAAAGCGACAGAATTCAGGCTATTTCTTTTATATCTAGGACCTATAATTTTAAGAAAATATTTGGATACAGATTATTTAAAACATTTTTATGCTTTGCATACTGCCATACGTATACTATGTGATCCAAAAGACTGCTTACATAATAATATGTATGCAAGAGACCTATTAATATATTTTGTACAAACGTTTAAAACGTTATATGGTGAAGATAATATAGTATACAATATACATAATCTGATTCATCTTAACGAAGATGTTAAAAAATATGGATCTCTTGACACATTCAGTGCGTTTCCATTTGAAAATTTTATGAAAGAGTTGAAAAAAATGTTACGAAAATCAGAGAAACCATTATCCCAGATAAACAATAGAATTAGCGAACGAGAAACAAAATCTGAAATTGAATTTAAAAGTAATACCGAGACAAATGTACCATTACTGCTGAAACCAGTTGGAAGAAGCTTACCTTTACAATGTGTACATTTGCACAAACAAATTAAAATAAAAAATTTTATATTAACAACAAAATCTGCAGATAATTGCTGCTATTTAAAGAATGGATCCATCATTTGCATCAAATACATAGGTTTCAAAGATGAAATACCTGTCGTTTTGGGTAATAAATTTACTGATCTTTCGCCCATATCTATGTATCCTCATAATTCGCAAAATATGAATATATATATAGCACATAACAAACAAATGGACCTTGAAACAATATCTGCAACAGAAATAGATACAAAAGCATTCAAAATATTTTTTAATAATTCTTACTATATAATGCCTCTTTTACACTTATAACCGTACGTATAATAAAAAACGAACCAGTTCTCCGCACACAATTCCTTACAATTGTAAGTATTATTGCATTAAATATCTTGTATATTTTTATTTGTTAAAATGTTAAACAGATATTAAAATTACTGAAAAAGTAATAACGAGTATTAACGAAGTATTTTATACTTTAGTCTGGTATATTTTGACGTGGAATATAAAATATCTCGTAAACTATTAATTTTTTTATAACTGGAAGTATAAATTCGACTGGATTACGTTAATGTGGTAATGCTATCACACCTTGGTATTGCCTATGGTACTGAAACTTTCAAATCTTACAACTGAAAAAGTACTTAATAAAAAATATAATTTCATTATAATGTTTCGAAAAATTCTCAAAACTTACTATAGGAAAATGCAATTTAAAAATAGAGGTTTTTATTTGAAAATTTCAAAATGATTTTTACGTAACTTTAGCACTAGTTAAGATCACACTAATATATCTGTTTAATGCACCACTTAAAACCCTACAACTTTTGTAACATTTTGGAACATTTCTTCCGAAAATGCTTAGTTTCCAAAATTTTAAGGAGTTCCGACACTTCGGACACTATATATACACATAATATTAGAAAGGATATTGTTATGTAAGCGCTAAAATAAGTCGTGCACGACATCACTTAGGCCAAACATAATGCAAAAACTCTCAATGAAATGTCTCTGTTGACCTTCGCAATAACTTCGGTCCGCGGTACCTAGGCGAGCGTTCGGGGTGTTTGTTTTTCCCGTGGTATTTTTCCCCTCCCGCATCTTTACCACGCGGCGTTCTCGCTACGCAGCGAGTCGCACTTCGTAATGTTACGCAGTACCATCTTGGGTTTTTTCCGCGAGCGCTTATATTACCCGAGGACCAATAAAATCTCCTGAGGAAGGGATGCCGCGACCAATAGGGTCTTTGAAGAGGTGGTTCCTAACAAAAGGACAGAATCCGTTCTCATCCGAATCGAATCAATTACGTTTTGTCTCTCGACGTGTTACCTCGTGAGTCTATAAAGTGAGCTTCTACATAGTTGCGAAGGTTATCAGAGATATTCATACGAAGGGCCTAATACATCGGGCAAGAGCGTGTTCGCCCAGGCACATTAACGGGCAAGAGCGTGTTCGCCCAGATACATTAACGGGCAAGAGCGTGTTCGCCCAGACACATCAACGGGCAAGAGCGTGTTCGCCCAGACACATCAACGGGCAAGAGCGTGTTCGCCCAGACACATCAACGGGCAAGAGCGTGTTCGCCCAGACACATCAACGGGCAAGAGCGTGTTCGCCCATATACATCAACGGGCAAGATCGTGTTCGCCCATCAAAAACCTGCGACGATTCCAACATTGTTACTACGGATTTTAAAAGGTATCAAATAAAGTTGTATACATTCAAGGCCTACTACGTCATCTTAAACATTCACCCAACCTCCACACTCAAATACAGCGCGGTCATTAATTTAACCAAGCTGACACGGAACAGATATATTAAATACATTAAAATTAAATATAGTGTATTGACTGAAGAAAAAAATTAATTTAGTCTTTGTCTTTTATCTGCTTAAAATTATATAATTTGGTTTTATCGAACTTGTTATCATAATCAGTTAAATAACTTTTTTCAGATGTATTACGTTATATTTTGTAAGGATTGGTGCTCAGTAGTACCACAAAGTTGGGTTGATATTGAAAATGAGATATTTCAATGGCCTCCAAAAGAAGTTAATAAAAGAACAGCGATAATAAAAATGAGCAATCCAAATGATAAATGGATGGTGCAAAAATATCGACACATTATAGGACCATATGGTAATTATAATAAAATTCTAATAAGAGAATATAGAGCGATATGAAAGTACAATTAATTAAGGAATAGACTTATTTGGTCATAACTGGATCTTCCTACTAATTTTTCTTATATGATTCTACATACTTTTTCAAGTTTATCAAACTGCATTCTGAAAAATTTTTTATTTTGAAATACAGTAAGAAATTGAACAAGAATTATCACAATAAAAAATGATTAAATTCATAATCAATTTAATAAAGTCTTTAATAATAACTTACAATTATGTTTCAATACCGAAAATTTTTCAGCACATAGTTTGATGAACTTGAAAATGTATGTAATAAAATTATTATGTTTCAAATTATTGTTATAATGCATTTTATTATAGTTATTTATTACAATGTAATTACAAAATTTCTATCATTTTTCAAGATGATTATATAACAGCTCTCAAAGTCGAAAAAAGTGCAGTCGATGTATCCACATCCGATGAAAAACAAATCAAAGCATTGAATCAAACGAATTCCACGACAGGTAGCAAGAGGAAGATAACAAAAAAACGTTTCTTTGATGAAATTGATAATGAAAGTGAAAGTTATGAAAATGAAACTGAAAGTGATGCTGATACTGAACCTCGCCACAATAGTAATTGTCATTTAGTTTTATAATATCTATAAAATCCAGTTAATTAAATTTTTATTATAATATAATATTATATTATATTATTTTATATAATTAACATAAGCATTCTTATAGAACATGTTACCAAGAATCCCAAACACATACCATCACCGCCTTCCAACTATGTATGTCATAAGGATACTGTCGCTAAGAATAAAACTGGTATGTATGAATTTAATTCTTATCGTGTATAGCTCCTTTTTATTAACTAAAAGTAAAACATAGAAATATATTAACAATAATATAGTAATACAGAGAAAAATACAGAAGGCCTTTAAAATTAGTATCAATATATTTTATCACAATTTCAAAAGTATTATATATTTTTAATAGAATAGATTACAAACAAACTTCATTAATATTTCATATTATTAGGTAAACTAATTCAACAATATTCTATTTTGTTTATTTATCAAAAATATTGAACTGCAAATATGTAAACCAAGAATATTTACTCCAATGTTAAAATTAAACGAAATTCAATAAAAATTTAAATAAGTATATTTAATAATTATTGTATATACCACACTAAAGTAATAACAATCATCCTATTTTTTATATGTATTATTACATATATTATATTATATTTATTTCCTATCTAAAAAACGCATGACATCGATTGTCGCATATTTCGAGGTATTGTCGCTTTTCCGCGATGCTGATTGGTTCTCTCGCTGCGCTTATTTCTGCTGTCATCGCAATTTTGACAGTTAACTGTTAACAGTATACAATTGTATATATCGAGGGGTTAGTAAAAGATAAAAGAATTAAATAGCGCGCGCGAAGCGCGCGTTTGTGATGTCTAGTTTAGTACAAAATATGATTGAAATTAAATTCAATGCTTTTAAAGAATGAAATAAAAAATTAGTTATTTCTCAATAAATATAACTGTATTTGAAAGTGTTTATTTATTATAAGACTGTTATGTCTTCAATTTTATGTATATTACTGTTAATACATTCATATATTTAATATTGAAAATTATCATTGATTACATAATTTCTTTTATAAGTATTAATGTTCCACAAAACCAAATATGTGTTGAAATAGAGATAAAAAAAATAAATATTGTATTTCAGATGTGCAAAAAGAAAATATTCCGCCCGAGCAAGAGAGTATAATATTAGGAAGAGATATTGAATTGCAACCTGTAATAGGTATTAAAGTATTTTTGTTTAATTGTCTATAGGTGCGATCCGTTTCATGCATGATGTATCATTTTATCCTTGTTTATCGAATATTAAAGGATAAAATGATCATGCGAATCATGCATGAAACGGAACGTATATGTTGCTATACTATAGTATTAGACATAATAATCTAGTATAGACATTATAATGTTTTGTTTTTTAATTACAGATGATGTACAAAATATAACAGCCATCATACAAAGTGCCGAATGTCATGCATGTTGCAGTAAGTGTTGTATCATTTTATTGTTTGTATTTTAATTATCTACGTTTTTCAATATTTTAATAATCAATATAGTGGGTGTCCCAAAAATTTTGTCGGCGCTCGTGTGCAAAATAGGTTAAGAATGGACTTGACTGAATCGAAAAGTCTTGTACCATTTTGCAATTTTCGCAATAGTTAACGAGAAATTAATTACTTATAATTGTCGAATGCAAGCGCGCGGCGATCTTCAGTAATTAATTTCTCCTTAATTATTACGAAAATTGCAAAATGGTACAGGACTTTTCGATTCAATTTAGTCCGTTCTACGTGTATGTACACAAGCGTTGTATCAAAATTTTTGGGACATCCTATATATGTAATAAATAAAAAATTATCTCTTTTCTTTGTTATTTTCTTTGTTGTAGATGCAATCCGTTCGAATAATAACAAAATACTAACAAAATTAAATGAAATTCTTAATTTACTTGGAAATTCGGAAACAAAGCAGATAGACGCACAAAAATCCAATTTATTACCAGAATTCCAATTGTCAACTATAGAAGAATTTCTACAATTCGAGAGAAATTTAACAGATCAAGAAATCCGAAAACAATTTGTGAGTATTTTACATACTTTTTTTCATATTTATCCTTTAATCAATATTACATTACGCATCAGCGGCGTGAGTAGTGTCTTTTTAGTTGTGGACAGTAAATATAAGCAGAAATATATATATATATGATAAGATAAATTATTTTTTACTGTTTTTAAGAAATAAAGATTTAAATATAAAAATATGAAAATATATATTGTTTTTATGTTTATTATTGTAAATTGTTTTATTCAACATATATTAATTTTAAATTATATACATAAAATGATATAAAACTTTATCTTTTATGCATTATAGATAAATTAAAATTAAGTTTTCATGTTATATAAAATACGTTCACATGTTATTTATTTTATCTTTATTTGAATAAGTTATTATGCTCTCTGCTACTTTTTATAATTAAAGTTACATATATAGTTCATGTTACGTTGTACATATTCAGTTAAAATGTTAATGCGTTTCAAAACTTTATATGCAAAACAATGTCTATGGTGTAATTAATATGCTCATAACTTTAATTACAGAAAAATAAAATTGCAAAAATTGGAGGAAAATCGCATATTATCAAAACACGAAACATATTAAAATTTACTTTAAATGACACGTTGTGTCAAAAATTATCATGGACTGGACGAAAAGGTTCTATGGCTGTGAAGGATACAATGTAATTAATTTGATTTGCCAATATTATTAAAGGTAATTTATGTATTTTAATTGGATTAATTTGATTATTAAACTGCCATTTTATATGTATAACATATCGTTTTCCTACAATTCTATGTCATTTAGAAAGATGTAGGGTGGCTTTTGCAGTCGCAATGCAGTGCGGAGTGAAAAGGTGCATTTTGGAACGCGGGGTGCCGTCTTAAGACCACAGTGCCGACTTAAGATTCTTCCCCTATATATATATATATATACACAGGGTGGCGCACGATGTCACCCGATTTAATTTTATTCTTAAAACTATATTCTTGGGGTATCAGCTTTCAACTTGTGTGTGCAACATCGTAAGTTCATGGCAATTACGTCAAATAGTGTTACGAATGCAGCGCATCAATTAGTAATAATGACGGACAAAGGAAGGTTGGAGTCATCACCAATGCACAAGTGTGACTTCAAGCAGTTGTGAGGCAAAAAGCATTAATTTTCGACAAGATCAGTACAGGATTCATATCAAAATAATTACTACAGTATGGAAAACCATCCTAATGAATAACACGTCCCATGTGTCCGCTATTTTGCCTCACAACTACTTGAAGTCGCGCCTGTGCATTGGTGATGACTCCAATTCCTTCCTTTGTCCGCCGTTATTACTAATTGACGCGCTGCACTCGTAACACTATGTGACGTAATTTCCATGAACTTCCGATGTTGCACACACAAATTGAAAGCTAATACCCCAATAGTATAGCTTTAATAATAAAATTAAATCGGGTGACATATCGTGTGCCACCGTGTATATATATATAACAAATATCGAATAATAAATTGGCTATTGAAATTTCTACAAGTTTCGCAGTAGTCAATTAACAGGAAGGTCCCAATAGCACACGTCCACTCACATCGGCCGGTGCCTAGAAATTTTCTAGTGCCCACCAAGAGACCATCAATCACCGGCCGCCATGTGCTATCGGGACGTGTGCTATCGAAACCCACTCTCAATTAACACGGTCAAAAATCTTGTACGATGAAGTTAGTTATATTTAACACCGTCTTAAGTGTTTTACCAAGTATAACATTAATCAATCACAGAACCACATTGTTTTAAGTAACTTTTCTTTTAATATTAAAGTGTAAGTATCTGTAATAATAAAAATAATTTTATGTTTCAGATTATGTGTCGAATGCTGATCAATGCACGCTAAATGATGTTCAATTTGTAATCCAAGAGTGGTTACGCCATGCGGGAGATCGTATTCGTTGTATCAAAAAATAAATACATATTTATACATATAGCACGAGTAAAATGTGATATTAGACAATAACATTCATGCCGTTTTTTATATAACTTCTATATTATATACTTATGTGCTTTATATTTACGTATACTTAAGAGATAAATATATATATATATATATATATATATATAATAAAAATATTATAATAAACTAATAATATAAATTAATTATTACTTTTCTTATTTTAAAAATTACAGTCTATAGATTGTAATTTTAATTTGTTATTCAGATTCGGGACATAAGACGTCTAATTTTTTGATTTCTGTTATCTTTAGAATGTCCCTATCATTCGACTTATGATATCTGTTAGATGCTTCATATGACGTCCTTCTGACATTATTCAATGAATTATCATTGTGAATAATGTTAAAAAGATGTTATATGAAGCATCTAACAGATGTTACAAGTAGAATAATGACATCTTAAAGATAACAGAAATCAAAAAATAATACGTCTATGTCCCGATTTCTAACGTCTGTCAATCGTCTAAAAAACGTCTGTCGAACGTCTTACAGACGTCTGTCGAGCGTCTTACAAACGTCTGTCGAGCGTCTAAAAGACGTCTTACAAACGTCTGTCGAGCGTCTAAAAGACGTCTTACAAACGTCTGTCGAGCGTCTAAAAGACGTCTTACAAACGTCTGTCGAGCGTCTAAAAGACGTCTTACAAACGTCTGTCGAGCGTCTAAAAGACGTCTTACAAACGTCTGTCGAGCGTCTAAAAGACGTCTTACAAACGTCTGTCGAGCGTCTAAAAGACGTCAGAAAGTGAAAAATGAGACGTCTGTAAGACGTCTCAGTGACGTCAAAAAACGGGACATAAGACGTCCATTATACGTCTAAAATACGTCTTTCTGACCATTATAAGACGTCGTATAGACGTCTATCAATTTTTTCGTCGTCTTTTAGACGTCCAATAGACGTCAGAATGTTCTCTGGGTATCTTCTTTCGTTTGATGTATTTATTTATAGGTTATATTGTTTTATCTTTTTAATTTTGTTTACCTGGAATATGATATATAACATATAATAGTACAAAAAATTCAATTTCTAATATTTACTTATAAAAACAAAATAATTTGGTTTTTAATTATTTAAAATAATTATTTTTTTTAAGCAAATTAAATGTGGATATTGCGGTTGGTTTTTGGCATATCAGTGTGGAAATATATTAGATCATGCATGTTTTAAAGATTATAATGAAAAAACAGACGTTATAAACATTGATGAAAATAATGTAGCTATTATTGGTATGTACTAATATTCATACTTAACACTGTATCTATTTGTATATTATATTAAATGTTATTTAATGTAACAATATATCAAACTTATTCCTTTGACAGTGAGCAAACTTGACGATGAATCATCAGTATCACCTCAAAATATAGATTTCGATGAGCAGTTAATAATGGCAGTAATAAATAGACCACCATTGTACGACCATCGTTTAGATGTCAAAGAGAGGTCCAAAACGAAAAAAACAGCATTATGGGAGGAAATACAAAATACAATTGGTAGTATGTACATATATAAATTACTATATTATTATAAATTACTATATTATTATAAATATAATATATTTATATTATTATGTTCTACGAATAATCGAGATATTTATTGCTTTTTAAAAAATTGTATAAGATTGAAAAATATGTTTATTAAACAGGTAATATCAGTATTAAAGAACTACAAAAAAAGTGGAAATATCATCGTGACTGTTATATTCGAGCCAGAAAAAAATTAAAAAGCTATGTGCCGAGTGGATCTTCGAGTGCTTCTTCAGCAAATTTTAAATCTAATTATAAATTTTTTGAACTGATGAGACCTTTGGATGACACATTTCAGACTACACCGTACGTTTTACACCGTTTGTTATACAAAATCAAATTTTTATGTATAAATTGTTATCTATAATAATTAGTATTTTACAGAACAATAAGCACATTAACCACACCTGAAAAGTCATTCTCGGAAGATAAAGAAAAAGAAAATAATGGCTGTAATAATGATTACTCCTTGTCAGATGTTGAGTCAGAGATATATTCCGAAACATCAACTTCATTTCAAAGCTCTGATCTTGCATCGTTACCTTCAACATCTACTTCATCAGCTAAAAGACGTAAATATGTTTAATTATATATCTCAAATTAATATATATTATTCATATATATTATTGTTCTTTTTTTAATGTTAATTTAATTATGTTTACAGGAAAGAAGAACGACGAGTCACAGCAGTTACAAACTGCTTTATTAGATATTCTAAAGATGCCTGTTACTGAAATTGATGCTGTAGATGGATTTTTAAAAAGTTTAGGAGAAGCTTTACGCCGTCTGCCATATGAAAAGAGAGTTATGTTGCAAATTAAATTTCTACAAATGACTACAACAGCAGAGTTTGAACAATAAGATAGGTTTAAATAAGTTATTAATTAAGGATTTAACCAAACAGAGAGTACAATGTTTTATATGTTAAATATATATATATATATATATATTATAAATATATATATGTTACGAACTTTGATTAAGAAAAACGTGATATTCGAGTAAGATTAAAAAGTTGCAATAAAAAGTATTAAAACTATAAAAGAAAAGAAAATTCACAAGAAGGAAATATTATATTTGTTTTGTTATATACTTGTGATATAGTTGTATTTTTATTTAATTTTTGTACAAGCAACTAATGTTGGGGCAATGCAATAAAAGTTTAAAATTAATATATTTGCGGAATATATTTGTGTATATTCTTATTACTTATTTAAATTCCTTATATATTACAGATTTTATACATGAAAAGTTTTTTTAAAGTGTGTATATGTATATATATATATATATATATATATATATATATATACACATACATATTTAAAATTCATTACGAAGTGATTTTTCCCATTGCCACGTAACTGCTCCATCTCCTTCGAAATAATCAGCAAACGTATTTCTTATAATCGCCGCATTTTTGCAATAGGAATGTTTTTCTGTTACATTATCTTGAAAAGCTTCATTAGGTTCATCATTTAATGTTACAGTAGAATAATATCGATTATTATCTTCGTGATTAATTATAAAATTGTGCAAACAACATGTTGCTAGCACTATTTTTTTACTTAAAGTAATAGATGCTATAATCGGTCTTCTGTAGATTCGCCATTTTGCGCTTAATATACCAAAAGAACTTTCTACAACCCGTCTTGCTCGACTCAATCTGTAGTTAAAGATTTTTTTTTTTCGATCAAGTTTTTGACTTCGGGAATATGGTCGCATCAAATAGTTTCTTAAGGCAAAGGCTTCATCTGCGACAATTACATATGGTAATACAGGACCTCCGACATTAACAACTTCTGGAGATGGTATTTGTAAAGAATTTTCTTCTATCGCAGTATATAACTTGCTGTTTCGAAATACCCCACCATCACTTTGTCGTCCTTCTGCTCCAATGTCCACGGCGATGAACCGATATTGTGCATCACATAGTGCAAATAAATTCAAACTGTGCTGACCTTTATAATTGTAATAAATTGATCCACTGTTGGGAGGAGCCTGTATATGAAGTTTAAGACGATTATATTCTTTTAATATAATAAAAATAAAAGAGATTTAAGTTTAAGACATTAACATACCTGAAGTACAACATGTTTGCCATCCATAGCTCCTATGCAATGTGGAAAATTCCATCGTTCTTCAAATTGGTTTGCTGTATGTTTCCAGAAGTCATTGTCAAATTTTGGAAAAACTTTGTCTCGCAAACTAATACAAATTGCTTCACAAGTTTCAAGCACAATTTTTGAAATAGTGCTAGTTCCTACACGAAATGTATAGGAAAGAGACTTCATACTATCTCCTGAAGCTAAATAGCGAAGACATATCTCCAGACGTGTATTTGCCGATATTGGCTCTCGAATACATGTTTGTTTCGTTATGTATGGTCCAATTATGTTTAATAATTCTTCGTATGTTTTTTTATTCATACGGAAATAATTGATAAATTTTTCATCGTTGTAAAAATGTAATTCTCTTATTAGAGTATTACTTGCTCCATATTGTTGACGCCTTTTGGTAGAAAAAATTGGATGAACCCAACATCTTCGTTTTACAATTTCTTTTTGTTTTTCTTCTTTGTATAATAAAAAAAGAGTCACTAATTTTTTTAATTTTATAATTGACTGTTTATAATTGTTTTTATTTATTCTTTGCTTTTGTAAAGCAATAATAGATATTAATAAATCTGAGTTCATTTTTGGTTTAAAAATATTCAATGTCAATAAATTAATTATTATATACCACACTTATTTTATTGATTATATGGCATTTATACATATACATATATGGAAACTTAAATATCACGCAAAAATATATTTATTCAGATGTTCATCGTTCACATGGAATATAAAATGACGTATCGCGTATCGCGTGCAACCAATAAATTGTAAGCATTTAGTATTTCTGTTGGAACTTTCTAATAGAATAGAAATATCATTGGTTATACGCGATACGCGATACGCCGTTTTATATACCATGTGCACTAAGGATATTCAATTCCGCGTAACAAAAAACACGGAACATCTCTGATTGGTTACGCGAAACGCGTTACGCGGAAAATATCAGTCCATGGGACCGCACCCTCAGAGCATCAGCCCCCAGGCGTTATCGTGAAACGGGCTCATACTCAGTAAATCAGGGCCTCAGCCCCTACGCGTTATCACATTGTGAACAAACGCATATAAACTGTATCAGTGACAAAGCTGTACTGTGAATTACAATAAAGCGAACCCCGGTGTGAACGTTAAGTTGTCTGCATCGATACACAACAGATGTCGTTGTAACAGGTTCGAATATCTCGGTTCTCATAAACGACGCGATGTGCGAAGTATTCAGTGGACTTACTGGAAAGCGAAGAATTCAGTGGATTCACTGGAAGAATTCAGTTTGCTCAATTACTACATGACATAAAGATGCCTCCTAATCTCATAGGTAATTGCGATTTATTACGTACAATCTTAGAATCTCGTCATTTTAAAAACGCGTTGCTGCGTGGAAGCTCCACACCAAAAGCATCTCTACACAAGCGACTGTATAGACGCGAGAGTTAGAAACGGAAGAAACCGAAGGAAACGCGACGTCTGTATCTGCCGACGAAGACGGCGATGACGACGACGACGACGGTAATAAAACATTAACAAGTAACACAGATTCTCCTACAAATAGAAAAAGAAGAAGAATGCTATTAAATTGGAACAAACTCTAATGGTGAAACGATGGTGAACTCGAAAAATTGTACTACCCGTACACTACGCTGACTAGATGAAATGGTTTTTCAATTTTTGAATTTTCCATTTACGTATTTTACTTTTGCTACATGCAAATAGGGTATAAGTGCCTATTCTAACTCAGTTTCTCCGAGCAGGGGTGCGTTCCAAAACAGCACCCGTGTGTATTTTGTCACACTCAACTCGTTCTAAACCACATAGTGTGCACATTGAGCGTACACCCGTGGTCGTTCCAAAACCCTACTCCATGGACCACTCGTGTGATTTTTCTCCACTCCCTTTTTTGCGGTGTGATTCGGTGGAGATTGTGGATGCGTTCCGTCACAGTAATAAAGATGGCTGCTCCCTTATATAGTGAGGTTAGTTTGTTTGATGCAGAAGAAAATAAAATTTATAACATAACAATTACCATAGAAGAAGCTGAAAAAGCATATAAAGGTAAGAAAATTTTCTTTCTTTAGTTAAATTTGTGTATAATAATATTGTGTACATTATTACATACATAATATATCCATAATTTATAATTAACCAATTCATAAATTCACACATAAATTATTCATTATTAACCTTTAATCTCTGTTTTAGATGATCATTTTGCAGCAACTTTGTTGGAACGTGCAAAATCTACAACAGAAATTGGTAATATATAAAATAAAACTACAAATTTGTTATCTTTTTTTACTACAATTTTAAACTACAATTTTGTTATCTTTTTTTACAATAAAATTTTAACATTTAAGTTCAAAATTTAAGTATGCTTGTATAACTTAAGATTCCTGTAATTTTTAATTTGCAGGTTGTTCTAGTTCTATTTTAGAAAGTCCTAATTCAGTTAGTACAAGTAATGAAAGTTCTAGTTGTAACAAAGAAAATGAAGATAAAGGTATGTATGCGTGCGTGAAATTTAATAGAAATTATTTATAACATTTACTTGTGATATATAGAACATTATCATTGGACAAAGCAAGAAAAAAAATAAATATAAAAAAAATAATAAAAGAAAAATAAATAAAATCTAATTCCTCATCACTTTCACTACTACTGCTGTCTGATATTACATTCTGCAATAATTGGTCAGAAGCGACTATCGCTAGTGTCAATATGCGTTTTCGGCGAACTAAAGTCGACTCAACCATTTTTGTTTGTAAACATAATGGTACACATGGGGCGTTTCAAAACTGTTGTCGGTACCAAGTCCACCAGCTCCACTGAGCCCGTCTACCATATCCACCACACGACGTGAACATAAAGTGTTTTGGAACGCACCCCAGGGTGCGGGGCGCGGGATACTGTGCGGGCGCGAGAGTATGACGTCACGCGGAAAAAGAGTGGGGGGAGCCGGCTTACCTGCGACAGCCCAAGTTCACATTAATCCAATTTTTTCTTTTATTTTTTATTTGTAAAAAAAAATCCAAACAAAGATCTCAATTTCTTTTATAGCTCCTTAGCTTTTATAGTTTTATAGCTCCATAATTCACTCAGTGTTTATAAATTTCCGACGCCGAAAGATAATATTATATCCCTATTTTAATGCGTCACTAGGTTATGCAAACTTTCCTATTTTTTTCTAAGAAGATATTGACGCGTTATTGGTTAGTTTTGAAAATTCGACCTCTTCTTTAAGCGAAAATCTTTTTTGAGCATTAAGGTACTAAGTTCAGTTCTTAGCTGTCTATAAAAGAGAATATATCTTGCTCTGTGCGTGTCAAATAAAGTTTTCTAAAAGGACAATTATATTTTTAACATTAAGTCACGACTCGCGTGTAACAGTTCGAGCGCCAAAACTTGGCTGCTATCAAAAATCGGTGACAAGTGCGTTGAAAGAGAATTTATTGTTGCAAGTGTATCAGTCCGAATAAGAATAGTGTGAAAAAACACATTCATAAAAAACATGGAACATCTCGAGTAAATTGAATGCGATCTGTTGGAGCAAGTCGACAAAGTCACTACCCTGGGAGAGTTTAGCATGGATGCAACAATGTAACGAGTTTATAGAACAGCTCGAAGAACACAGTCGTGCCAAGCGTCCGCGGTACGCGATCGGAAATAAACAATCTTTGATGGTTCGAATCGCGCGAATTGAGAGATTAAAGAAAGGACTAGAAAGACACTTTATACATATCGGTGGTGATTACACGAGCACTAGTAGTGATAACGCAAAGAGACTCGTTTGACGAGAGATCGATACCGCGTTCGAAAATCGTGTATTTACAGGTGCTGTGATCAATGCAGATCATATCGAACCGCGAACATTTCTGAAAGATGCCGGTAGTGTAGTGCTCGAGCAATAAAACGCTGTTAAAAAATACAATAGTGTGATATCGTGTTTAACGACGAGTTTGCGACTAGTGATAAATGCGTCAATAAAAACATTAATACGAGAAACTGTGAACTCTATCAAACATCAAATTTGCAAGAGTGGTATGAGCGACGCGTTATCGAACCCACCTTGGCATACCTCGAAGAATTTCAGGAATGGGATAAGCGTTATCGCAGATACTCAATTTAACCATTAACGTGTGAACAAGCATAATCCTTCCCAATAAAAAATAGGGGATTCCATTTAAGAAATTGAAGGTGTCTTTGACCTGACCTTAACGATGACACCCAAGGTCAAACCAATGACACCATCTTATGTTCCCTCAAAACCATACAATTTTCGTGTAACACGTTTTCCTCTAAAATACTTAGTTTTTGAAAGAAAAGGGGTGGACGAGTAGTCAGATACACCTTGTATATATAAAATGTAATGTGCACTAATGCATATATGTATTAAATGCTTGGTGGCAGAACTCCGATTGCCGCACTGTATAGAGGGAAAACGGACTCTCTCAGTAAGTTACTTCAACGTGAAGTTAATTTATGAGCAGTCTGATAAATGTACACTCTATTCATAAACCAAAGATGTTAATTGATTCTCCGTTCAGGATATTTTGCGAATAAAATTAACAACACGTAAAACTACACGCTTGCGCGACGTACCTTCGATACTCTTTAGGGCAGTCTAATAATACGTTTCAAAGTGGAGCGCAATGTGGCGCGAATCAACAATCCGACTAATTTGCGACGTACATACGTCACCGTTCTAGAGAGACAACGCTTCTCGCTTTGGCTTAAGAAATAGTATCAAACGAAAGTATCACCTGCAATGTATTCCGAAAATCGCCGGAATAATTGGACTCCCACAACGCACGTTGGGATCATTTAATCATGTGCCTGGCATAATCTTAGTGTTATTGTTCGCCGCCGTCTGTAAATAAATTTCCGCGTGTCGGAAACTCAGTAAATTAGTGGGTAACGATAATGGAAGTTTCGAAAGATTAGGGGCCAATAGCGAGTGTCTGATGTTAAAGATAACAATTTAATAGATAAATTACGAGAGTGGGCTGTAAATGGAAATGTACCACATATTCGTATTACAGAACTGCTACATTTGTTATGGCCTTTTCATCTAGAATTGCCGCTAAGTAGTAAAACTTTATTAAATATGCCTTCAATTATGAAATCAATAAAACTGAATAATGGAGAATATTATCATTATTTTGGTTTATTGACAAGTTTAAAAAGGGTGTTAGCTGAACATGATTCATTTTGTTACAAAAATGTTCAATTACAAATAAACACTGATGGCTTACACTTTTCAATAGTTGCAATATACAATTGTAGCCGATTTTATGTTTAATAAAAAATGTAAGCAGTCCATTTCCAATAGGAATATTTTGGTACTTCAAAACCTAATTCTTTAGACATCTTTTTAGAAAGTTTTATAAATGAACTCAAATATTTAATACAAAATGACCTAGAAATTAATGATAAGAAATATAAAATTATGTTACATAGTTCGTCTGTGATACTCCTGCGCGAGCGTATTTAAAATGTGTAAAGTCGCATACAGGATATTCAACATGTGATAAATGTACTGTATATGGGGAACATATAAACAGCCGCATAGTTTTTCCAAATATAAAAGCTATTAAAAGAACAGATTCTTCATTTTGTTTGCAAACAGATCAAAGTTATCACTTAGGTATTTCTCCATTAACTAAATTGACAATAGATCTTATTATAAATGTTTTCCAATTGATTATTTACATAATATGTTTAGGTATCATGTGCAAGTTATTGAATACATGGATTGGTAGTAAACGATTATCAGTAAAATTGAATACTCATTCAATTAAACAAATATCTAAACATTTGCAAGAATTAAAAATTTATATTCCTTTAGAAATTCAAAGAAAACCATGAGGATTAGAAGATTTAGCTCGATGGAAAGGAACCGAATTTAGAACTTTCCTATTATATTTAGGACCAATTGTACTTCGAGATAATATTGATATAGCTATTTACAAACATTTTTTACTTTTTCATGTTGGAATTTCTATATTAGTATCTAAAAAATATATTTCAGAATTTTCTACAAACTATGCTAAGAAAATTTTAACAGCGTTTATTCAATATTCGGAAAAAATTTATGGTAAAGAATTTTTAATATACAATATTCATTTATTAAGTCATTTAACTGATGATGTCGACAATTTCAGTCCTCTGGATGCATTTTCTACATCTCCCTTTGAAAGTTACCTTGGTAAATTAAAAACATACGTAAAAAGTCCTACTAACCCATTACAGCAGATATTTAGGCGCTTAACAGAAAGTTATAGTACTCCGATAAATAAAATTAAATGTGATTCGCTAATAAATAAGTTACATTACAGTCACAATTTAGGCCCCTTATCTGCTTCTATATATGCATTGTGACCAATATAAAAAACTTACTTAACTTTTCATAATGGTGTAGTTTTTTATATTGATTCAAATGCTGACTCTTGTTCAACTAAAGACAATACCTTAATAAAAATTTTGAATATAATAAAAATACACAATGATATATTTATTGTGGGTAACAGATTTATAGGTTGTGAACCTTTATATAAATATCTTTTCAATTCTAAAAAGTTGAAAATTTTTATTAACCACAAAATTTTTGATGAAAATGAAATATAGCCAATAGATATAATCACAGCAAAATGTGTAGTATTTCCATACTAGAGATATCCATACTAAGAAATCTACAAAATGTTAAGGTTTCATTTCCATTAATTCATTCAAGTCTTTAGTTTTTTAGCCCACTATTTATTTAATTTCTTTCATATTGTTGCGCCCGCGTCCGTCACCCGGTACGCAATGAAGTTGCGTACCGAGGAATGAATCTCTTCCCCCTGGCGACGCCTGTTTACGCGTTGCCTGGTTGTTGTTGTCTTGGAGAACGAGCTGTCTTTCTGCTACGATTGTATTTTACGCAGTTATAATAAATCCCTTTGCTATTCTTAGTCCTGAGTTGGTTCTTTCCGCGAGGGTGCCGCGGAGTGAGTGCGCGAGTGTGCGTGAAGCGTGCGCGAGCGCAACATTTTGGGGGCTCGTCCGGGATCGGACGTGTGAGGACGTTTTTGCTGACGAACGCGCCTTCGTTCTCCGACGCAGCCGGATGTCTACAGAGGCGACTGCGCCCGTCCTGACGAGGGGGAGAGCCAGGGAGGCCGCTCCAGGGACCTCTTCCGAGACGGCGACCATCCAGGAGATGCTCGCGGAGATGCGCTCGATGCGGGAGGAGCAGGCGCGCAGGGAAAAGGAACTCGCGGAGCAGCTGCGGCAGCACGGCGAGGAACTGCGGATCCTCCGCACGAATCAGCTAAGCCTTTCCGTTAACTGTGATGCGAACTTGCGCGAGAGCGGAGACGCGGGGCGAACGGATTCGGGGCGCGTTTCGGTCGGCGAGGGCGGAGTCGTGGGGCGCGTTCCGGTCTGCGGGAGCGTTGACGCGGGGCGCGCGGATTTGAGGCACGTTCCGGCGTGTGCGGACGGCGAGAGTTCCGAGTTCGCGACGAAACTCAGGCCCGATACCTTTGATGGCTCGGTTCCGCTGAGGGAGTTCCTTCTTCAATTTGATTTGGTTGCGCGAGCGAATCGTTGGGGCGATTCCTTTAAGGCAGTCGCTCTCGCTTCGTGCTTGCGGGGGAAGGCGCGCTCCGTCCTGGAGACCGTCCAGGATCCAGACGGCTTAAAGTTTGAGGAGCTTAAATCGAAGCTGGAGTTGCGTTTCGGGGAAACGCACTCGGTTCAAAGCAGCTACACCCAGTTTGCGAACCGGAGGCAGAGATTCGGGGAGGATTTCGCCGCGCTCGGGGCAGAGCTCGAGAAGCTTGCCCGCTACGCCTATCCCGAGTGCCCCTTCGATGTTCGCGAGAAAATTGCCTGCGCGCAGTTCATCTCCGCGCTCTCCAACGATTTCATAAGGAGAACGCTCCAGCTGGAGGGGGTCTCCTCCCTAAAGGCGGCTATCGAGAGGGCGAAAGCCGTGAGGGAAATTTTAGGAGAGGGCCGCGAGGGGGGAAATCTTTACTCTCGCAAGCCGAATACGGGCACGGGGGAGAAAAGCTCGTCGGAGGCGGGAGCCGGCAAGACCCCTTCAGACGGAGGGAACAGGGATGCGAAAGGGAGAAAGGGGGATAGACGCTTCGGGAGGGGGGACGGGCCCAAGGAGTGCTGGACCTGTGGCAAGAGCGGCCACTTCCGCGCGGAGTGCCCGACGAAGGAGGGAAACCGCGACTAGTTGAACTTCCCGGAGCGAGTTCAACTGCGAGGAGGGGTGCTCCGGTCGTTGGTCGGTTTTTGTTCCGCCCGGACGGTGGCGCGGTTCTGGGGGAATTTCGTTATACCGGGAGATTAGAGGGGAGACCGTGTTCCTTTAGAATAGATACGGGTTCTGACGTCTCGATTTTAAATAGCAGTTTTGTGGAAGAGAAGGAGGAAAGAGTTTGTGTAGAAGGTTTTTCTTTGAGGTATCCTACGGGGGAGAAGGTCCCTGTCAAATCTGAAATCTCCGTCAAGGTGGAGCTCGGTAGATTTTCCGGGGAGGTTCCGATGTTCGTCGCGGAGATTTCGGAAGATTGCCTGCTGGGGGCAGATTTCTTGGCGAGAATGAATTTGGGGAGAATTTTTGATTTAGCTTTTGGAGAAGCGGCTCCTGCGAAGGGGAGCTCTTTGTGTTGTTCCCGTAAAGGTGTCTTGGAAGGAGAAAGCCCTCCTTTCTTGAAGGAGCTTTTGGAGAGGAATTCGGGGAAGCTTGTTGAGGAGAAAAGGAGGGTTTTTGGGGAGTTCCTGGAGGAATTCCGTGACGTATTTTCCGAGAAAATCGTCGCGGGGAATTGTGGCGTGGTGGAACACACCATTGATGTCAGGGACTCTCTCCCCATTAAGCAGGTTCCTCGTCGAATACCAATCCAGATGCGGGAGGAAGTTGAGAGGAATATTTTGGAAATGAAGAGGGAGGGCGTGATAGAAGAGTCCCGAGGTCCTTGGATGTCCCCTGCTGTCTTGGTCCGGAAGAAGGACGGGAGTCTGAGGTTCTGCGTGGACTACAGGAAATTGAACGACGTGACCGTGAAGGATTCTTACCCTCTCCCAAGGATAGACGATATCCTCGACCAGCTCGCGGGGAACTCCTGGTTTTCCACTCTGGACCTGAAGAGTGGGTATTGGCAGGTGAAAATTCGTCCTGAGGATAAAGAGAAAACTGCCTTCTCAATTGGGAACGGACTTTGGCAGTTCACCGTAATGCCTTTCGGCCTCTGCAATGCCCCCGCGACTTTTGAGCGCCTCATGGAGAAGGTCCTGCACGGCCTACTGCAAAGAGGGTGTCTCGTCTATCTCGACGACGTTTTAATTTATGGGAGGAGTTTCTCCGAAATGCTCGGAAATTTAAGGAAAGTTTTCGAGCGAATGCGCGAGGCTAATTTGAAGGTCAATCCGAAGAAGTGCAGCTTCTTGGAGAGGAACGTTAGATATTTGGGGCGTTATTTCGGAAAACGGAGTTTCTACAGACCCCGAGAAAATTAAAGCTGTGAGGGAATGGCCAATTCCTCACACCAAGAAGCAGCTGAGAAGCTTTCTCGGGTTTTGTTCATATTACAGGAAATTCGTTAAAGGGTTCTCTTCTTTGGCTAAACCCCTGTACTCCCTTGTGGAGAAACAGACGCCTTTTGTTTTGAGAGAGGAGAGTCTGCTCGCGTTCGAAGTTCTCAAAGATAAGCTTTCCTCTTCTCCAGTCCTCGCGTTCCCGAAAGGTGAGGGAGAGTTTGTTTTGGACACAGATGCTTCCAACGTAGGAATCGGGGCAGTGCTGTCCCAAAAACAGGAGGGGGAGGAAAGGGTCATTGCGTACTTTAGTCGCGTCCTAAGCAAGACCGAGCGAAACTATTGCGTGACACGTCGAGAGTTGTTGGCTATTGTAGAGTCCTTGAAGACATTCCGCCATTATCTTCTTGGGCGGAGGTTTCTCATTCGCTCGGACCATGCCTCCTTGAGATGGTTGTTGTCTTTTAGGGACCTGGAGGGGCAATTAGCTCGTTGGTTGGAAAAACTCCAGCAGTTCGATTTCGTGGTTGTTTATCGAAAGGGGGATACCCATCAGAATGCCGACGGGCTTTCCAGACGCTTCTGCGAGGCGGACGGTTGCGGGTACTGCTCAAAGGTGGAAAGGAACGCGAGGGGGAAGGAGAACATCGTCGCTCATATCACCCTAGCCGGAGGAGGGTTGGAGGGGTGGCGCACGGATCAGAGGGAAGACGGGAGTATTTCTCCTTTCCTCCGGGGAAAAGAGTTTGGGGTTTGCCCCGCTCGTTCGGAGCTGGCTCCCGGTGATGTTTCAGCCCAGATTTACCGGGGTTATTGGGACGCGCTGTACCTAAGGAATGGGGTACTATACAAGAAGTGGACGGCGCCCAACTTGAGATCTGATTTTCTGCAGCTCGTAGTTCCGCGGAAGCGGGTGGAGCAAATTCTGCGGGAGGCTCATGACACTCCTTCTGGAGGACATTTCGGGGTGAACAAGACTCTGGATAAGATCCGGAAGCGTTTCTTCTGGGCTTCCTGCAAACAGGATGTCGAAGAATGGTGCAGAACCTGCGAGGTTTGCATCTCTAAAAGAGGCCCTGCCGGGAAGGGGAAATCTCCTTTGCAGGTATTTAATGCCGAAACCCCTTTTCATCGGGTCCAGTTAGATATTTTGGGCCCACTTCCTCTTACCAGGGCGAGGAATAGATATCTGCTTGTTATCGTGGACTGTTTCACGAAATGGGTGGAGGCTTTTCCCCTTAAGAATATTAGGGCAAGGACGGTGGCGGAGGTGTTTGTAAATCAAGTAGGTTCCGGACACGGAGTTCCTTTGGAGGTCCACACGGATCAGGGGAGGAACTTCGAGTCAAGGCTCTTCTCGGAGCTCATGGTTCTTTTAGGGAGTCGGAAGACGAGAACCACCGCTCTACATCCCCAGTCCGACGGGCAAGTGGAGCGGCAGCATCAGACGATAATCAACTTCCTTGCGAAATTCGTTTCGGAGGACCAGCGAGACTGGGATCGATGGATCCCGATGTTTTTTCTTGCCTACAGGTCTGCCAGGCATGAGGCGACGGGCGTCTCTCCTTCTGAGATGTACCTAGCCCGTGATCTGAGATTGCCGCTGGATCTTCTTCAGGAAAGTCCCCCGGGGGCAGTTGAAGCCCCACGGAACCCAGGAGGTTACGTCGGAAATTTGAGACGCAAACTGGGAGTGCTGCATTCTTCCGTCAGAGGGCGGATGGGAATCAGGTCTGCTCGAGTCAAGTCGTGGTACGATCGGAAAGCCAGGCGGGTCCTTTTTCGGGAAGGACAGAAAGTCTGGCTCTATAATCCACGCAGGAGGAGCGGAAGGGCACCTAAGCTGCAATGTAGTTGGGAGGGACCTTTCACAGTGGTGAAGAGGCTCAGCGAGGTTGTTTTCTGCATCCAGAAATCTCCTGGACGGAGGCGGAGGGTGGTGCATGCGGATAGATTAGCGCCCTTCTTGGAAAGGCGGTTTTGAGGAGTTTAGGAGGGGGAGTCGGAACCCGTAGGGAATCTACCGTTTGTTTTTTTTTAGAGTTAAGTTTTTTTTTGTTACGAGTTACTGCGTGTTGCGTTTTCCTTAGGAAAAGAGTGGCGCGTGGCTCGGGGCTGGAGGATGACCGGCGGAGCCGAGCGGACGCCCCCGGAGCCTGGGGCTTTCTTTTCCTGGGATGAGTTCTCTGTTTGTCAAGAAGACTGCCTCGCCCACGGTTTTTGTCCTGTGGTTTTCCCGTGGGCCTTAGGGCGAATGCCGAGGCAGGGACTTGGGGAGTCCTGCGGAACGATGGTGCCACAGGGCGTTTTCACCCCCCTTGTCTGAAGAACATCAAGATTCAAGATTCGACATCGGGACAGGAACCAAGGACGGCGTCCGGAAGAGTCGGGGAAGATTCAAGCCTCAAGAGTCTCAAGGGCGAGGCTGAAGAGGGCCCCGCGGTCTCTCCCTGGAACCGGTTGGGGGCCAACTCGATACCCGAGAGGAGGGTTGAGCCTCCCTGGAGTCGGTTGGGAGAAGAGGATCTTCTTCTGCCCCTCTTGGATGTCGGGACGACAATCTGGAAGAAGGGGGGCAGTGTTGCGCCCGCGTCCGTCACCCGGTACGCAATGAAGTTGCGTACCGAGGAATGAATCTCTTCCCCCTGGCGACGCCTGTTTACGCGTTGCCTGGTTGTTGTTGTCTTGGAGAACGAGCTGTCTTTCTGCTACGATTGTATTTTACGCAGTTATAATAAATCCCTTTGCTATTCTTAGTCCTGAGTTGGTTCTTTCCGCGAGGGTGCCGCGGAGTGAGTGCGCGAGTGTGCGTGAAGCGTGCGCGAGCGCAACAATATTTATAAAATGTTTTTTTGTTTAATTTTATAGTTTACATACACGTATATGCAATAAAAAAAGAAAATTAGTGTTTATTTTTTATAATAGATGTATAAGAGAGATTATTAAAATGTAAATCTATTTGTAATAGAGCTTTTAAAAGATTTGTGTTACATCTATTTATATGATAATAGTTTATTAAAAAATTTATAATAGATTTGCTTATTTAGTTTTTGCATATTTAGTAATATTTAACACTAGATTGTCGGATGTTGGGTATATACCTATTTTGCCTGAAATGAGTCAATTTGACTCAAACATCAAAATTGAAGTTTAAAAAAAAAATAAAATTTTATTTTAAAGAAACTTTATTCAAAACAATTTTTACATATATATTCTGTTTTTAAAATACATTTTCCGCAGATTTTTTAAATCGTAAATGAGTCAAATTGACTCGCTCCGGCAATATAGTGTTAACAAGATTTGTATTAGATTTCTGTTTATTCGGTAATATAATTTATTAAAAAATTTGTAACAGATTTAGTTATTTAGTAATAGTTACAGAAGATTTATATTGAATCTGTTTATTTGATAATATATAAAAGATTTGTAATGAAGCTGTTTATTTGATAAGTTTATAAAAATTTTATATTAAAAAAATAAAATATTTTACATTATAAAATATTTTCAAATAAAATATTAAGTTATGTTATTACAGTATGTATATATGTAATAAATAAAAATAATTAACTTATTGTGCATTGTTGTTCTTTAATTCCATCATAACAAATATTATAAATCAGAAATAATATATATTAGAAGTATCATCTATTTGATGGCATTTTGTGGTCATTTTTGTTACAAAGCAGACGTCTTAATTGACGTCTAAATGTCGGAGAACTAAGTGCCGTATTTTCGACGTCAATACATATGACGTTATCAAGATGAGACAAAAGTACGTCAGTTTTATGCCATTTGGATGTCTTCTATGACATCTGTTTTGTCATAAGAATCACCACAAAATGTCACCAAATAGACGACACTTGCTACCTGGGTCGTTATCAAACGACTCACGATTATGGCTAACTTCGTTGCAATAATGTGTAATTTATGTGTGCTAGTTATTTGTCTGCATCACTCGTTAAGTGGCAATAAGGAATAAGTTATATATAAACATAACCAAGAAGATTTGCATATTTGTAACTATTCAACGATACTTTTGTTCATACTCATCCACAGTTTCTATTCGTTTCGTCAAAATTCCAGATTTTGTTGAAAGATATATATACATATATGTCTAAAATATGAATATAACACATCTAAGTAACTTTAAAAATTGAATTAAAATTAACTAAATTGTTTATATATGTTATATAGCATACCCACACAGCACAAAGTTCCAATTAAGCTCCCAGGGAGTTCATTTTGCTGAGCTCCCAGAGAGTTTATAAAATTCGACAAAATAAGCTCCTAGAGAGTTCATTTTGCCGAGCTCCCAGAGAGCTTACGAAATTCGACAAAATAAGCTCCCAGAGAGTTCATTTCGCTGACTTATAGGATTTTTATATATATTTCTTATCCAGAAAAACTTATTGCATATTCACATTAACATGTACATAAGAAAATTGATTGGTTCATAAGCAAATGCATAAAGAACCAATTAACTTCCTTATGCACATGTTTATGTGCGGCGATTATGCAAGTTTGTCTGAATAGGTTCTAATTCGCCTGCCATATACATATGTGAGGATATACACGCATTGGCTACCGCGCACCTCATACGATCACGTGAGTTCCCAATGGCTACGTTCAGTAGACAAAGCAGCAACTGTTGTAAAATTCGTGAATCTGATTGGCTTATGCTCTTAGATTCAGTCAAGATTAACAGCATACGTCAATCGGATTCATGAATTTTACAACAATTGCAAAACTGTGTCTGTTGAACGCAGCCATTATTCTCAAGTCCGATTCGCGGTTTTCGCGATTAGCGATTCCGTCGCGCCGTCGCCGCCATTTCACAATTCTGCGAGCCGCGAGAGCACGTGTGCATTTACATCACGGTGGATATTTGGTCGATTATAATATTTTACTTGTGAGACCACAATAATTTAGCAGGCAGGTGTTTTCAAAATGTAGTACCATAATCTATAATCTGTAACTACATAATATCGTATTTTTATCATTTGTTACTTTTTTAGGGTTAGAGAGATATATTTTATTCTTTTACATCAACCGAAAGGAGGAAGAAAGAGAACGAGAGAGAAAAGCAGGCCTAAACTGCGAATATATGTAGACGACGAGGAGGTAGTAAAAGAAGAGCTTCATCACAAGGTACACCGACGTTCCTTCTATCGCAAAACCATTCTCCATATTTTAATATTTTTGCATGAAATAGCATTTAAAAATTTGCAGAGAAACCTTCTTAAAAACCTTTACAGAAGAAAAATGGAGGAGCGTAAACCTTTTTTGCTATTGTTTAAAAGACAACAACGTAGACGACTAGCAGCACATGTTAACAATGTTGCTTTTTTATCTGAAGTCGATATAACAAATTATGACGTTGAAAGTCTTAATGTTGAAGACAAATTCGCGGAAGAATTTGAAAATGAGAGTATTTGTTTCTCACAAGAAAGAACTGTGGATGACACAATGGAAGATAACAATATTAATATAGATAATATGGATATAGATGAGGAAGTTATTGGTAATAAAGAAAATTTAGTCTCAAATCTATGCGATTGGGCACTTTTATTTGGAATCGGCCATGCGGCTTTATTGGCTTTGCTGATAATATTAAGAACTTTTTCATCTTTCAAACAATTGCCGAAGGATGCACGCACTTTACTGTGCACTCCTCGAAAGACTGTAATACGGAAGGTTACACCAGGAAATTATTTTCATTATGGTTTATTAAAAGGTATTACGGATGAATTGAGAAGTCATGCGGATCATTCGGGAATTCTCGATAAAATTTATATAGACATTGGAATTGATGGATTATCTATAGCAAAAAGTTCAAGAAGCCAGTTATGGCCTATTCTTGGGAAAATCAGCAATGTTAAATGGAATCCATTTGTCATAGGTTTTTTATTTTCTTTTATTTTTTTAATGCATTGAAGCGAGAAACACGAAAGTTTTTTGATTGTTTAGCAAGAGTGTAGATAGTTTTTGTTGCTTCCTATTATGAACATTAATAAGTAATTTAAGGAAACCATTTTTCTGTGAAATAATACATCCGGTGCTCCGAAAGACCAAAATTATTCCTCAGTAATATGATTTGTAAGTTTGCTTTGCGCTTAAATGAGCTCCAAACTCGAAAAAGTGATTTCTTGCTTTCTGAATGCGGAAAGATTTTTGACAAAAATATGATTGTAAAAAATATTTGTAAATTTTTTATGATAAATAGTACAGAAAAATTTTATATTGTCTCAAAAGTATTCGTATCTTTCGCACTTTCATTAACTTATACTTTTGATATAAATACACATTTGAAAAATTTAATGTTATTCTCTTATTTCTGAGAATTTAGAATTAATTATTTTCTTATTTATTTTAAGAATTATAATTTCTCAAAGTTTTGTTAAAATTGCATTTGTTATTAATATCAATTTATTTTAACAATTTACTTATTTTTATGTAACAATATTCTGAAAAACTATTTAAAAGCATATATAGATCTCCTAACAAAAAATTCATAACATATTTCATAATAATTTATCATATGTATATAAAATACATAAACATAAAATTTGTGGTAGACAACTCTTGTTAAATGATCGGAGATATTTTACGTTTTTCACGTTTGCTTTAGCCTAATGTTTTAATTTTTTAAAAATAAATGCATACATTGTTAAAGGTGTTTATCACGGGAATACGAAACCTTCTTCAGTTAACGAGTATTTGAAGGATTTCATTACTGAAAGCAAAAAATTAATAGAAGAAGGATTTCACTATGTTGGCAAACATTACAAGGTTGTAATAAACGCAGTAATTTGCGATACTCCAGCTCGATCATATGTAAAATGCGTGAAAAATCACAATGCACATTTTGGGTGTGGGTTATGCATCCAAGAAGGCGAATATTTACATAATCGAGTTCTTTTCACGGATATGGACAGTTTTAAACGGACTGATGATAATTTTCGTCGGAGAATTTACGAAGAACATCACGTTGGAGACTCTCCATTTGAATTAATTGATTTGAAAATAGTGACGCAATTTCCTCTAGACTACATGCATTTATGTTGTTTAGGAGTAATGAAAAAATTGCTTGTATTGTGGTTGCGTGGACGAGATTTTAGATTAACAGCAGTAAAGATCAAACAATTATCTGACTTTTTGGTGACTTTGTCAACGTGGATACCAAAAAAATTTCAAAGAAAATGCAGGAGTTTGAACGAGTTTGAGCATTGGAAAGCAACAGAATTCCGCCTTTTTTTTGTTGTACATAGGACCGGCAGCATTAAGAACTATTTTGCCATTAGATCATTATATTCATTTCAATGCATTTAATTGCGCTATGAGAATTCTGTGCCATCCTGTAGATTGTTTTCGCAACAATCAGTATGCGCAAGATCTCCTTAAATATTTTGTTCAGGAATTCAAAGCGCTGTATGGGGAAGAGAATTTAATCTACAAATGTTCACAATTTAATTCACCTTTTCAATGATGTTCTAACATATGGTTCTCTGGACACATTTAGTGCATTCCCGTTTGAAAGCTATATGCAAAAAACTGAAGAAAATGATAAGAAAATCTCAATCTCCATTGCAACAAATTCATCGCAGAATTTCCGAGTATAAAGAGAATATAGATTTACTCCGAGAGAATAATGTTCATTTTCCGTATATGGCAAATCCACTTCCTGAACAGAAATTGCAATTCTCTTGTACGAAACCACATTCTAAACTATTATTTTCGAACTTCGCTTTCAACCTTTCTAACAGTGATAATTGTGGTTTTTTTAAAAGACGTAAGTATTATTCTAATGCAATATTTTGCATACAAAAATAACGAACCTGTTGCCATAGGTCAATGTTTCTGTCATAAGGCTTTACTCACACACTATCCATGCGAATCTGCAAAGTTAAACATTTATCTTGTCAAAGATCTTTCAGACGTGCACGTATGGCCTATTAAATATATCAAAGACAAAGCATTTCGCATTCCTGTTGGTGACGAATTGGTCGTAATGGCTCTACTCCATTGCAATCACGATCAGTAATGTAATGTTTAAATACATTATAAATTAAATTATAAAGAGTGACCCAAAAAATCGTCCCTTTTTGGTCCCTCGATTTTGGGATTGAACTGTGTGCCAAATGATACCTTACAATAAGACATTAATCACAGAGAAGTTTCAAGTTGAGGTGACAATTGTTATCAGAACTGGGAAGGGGGGGGTCAAAGTTCACTGACACTATCTTTTTTGCTTCAAAGCAATTCAATTTAAGAATTTCAAGCAAAATGGATAATTGTAAAAGAGTTACCCCAACGTTTTTTAGGTCTCTGAATACCAATTTGAAATTAGATTTTAAAAATTCAAAATGGCTGACTCAATATGGCGAACTCTGCATACGAAATGGTTTATTTTTCAATAAATTCAGTCAAATAACTTAAAGCTACATATCCTGGGTTTTGGATAGCTGTTAATCAATTTTAGATCAGATATCCTTCAGATAAAATTCAAAATGGCCAATTCAATGCGGCCAAATACCTGAAAATATTGATTTTTTCAATGCAATTTATTTTAAGAAATCAACATCATTTATCTCCGTGATTTTGTAAATCTATTCCTAATGGAAAAACATATGAGACTTATCTTTCTCGATTTTGTTTTTTTGGAATCGTTATGGATATATTACATATATTAGGATTGGGTATGTGTACTCCATGATATTGACCATATCCAAGAAACCATACGATGGTCATTATGTGGCTGCAACATCCGACAGTTCGCGCGCCACTTTCACATGTACAATAGTACTCTGTAATTGAATTTCGTCCTGTTTTAACTTTATCAATGAGTACAAAAATATGGTTTTTTTTTTTTAATAAAATAAAATAAGGAAAATAAAATAAGGAAAAAGTATAAGAAAAGAATAACTTTTTAGAGTAACCCTCATAAATTAAAAGATATTTAATAACATATGCATGAAAAAATTCATTTTTTTGTGCACAGCTCGCCATATTAAATTGAATTTTGAATATTTGATTTAAAATTCATTAATAGCCATCTAAAAAACTCCAGGATATGTAGCTTCAAGTTATTTGACTGAATTTATTGAAAAATAAAACATTTCATATGCAGAGTTCGCCATATTGAGTCAGCCATTTTGAATTTTTAAAATCTAATTTCAAATTGGTAGTCAGAGACCTAAAAAAACGTTGGGGTAACTCTTTTACAATTATCCACTTCCCTTGAAATTCTTAAATTGAATTGCTTTGAAACAAAAAAGATAGTACGTCAGTGAACTTTGACCCTTCCCCTAGCTCTGATAACAGTTGTCACCTCAACTTGAAACTTCTCTGTGATTAATGTCTTATTGTAAGGTATCATTTGGCACACAGTTCAATCCCAAAATCGAGGGACCAAAAAGGGGCGACAGAACCACCTTTTTTTGGGTCACTCTTTATAATTCAGTATAGATAAATATACATATTGGGTGTGTGAATATGACTCCGCCCTTCCCCGATAGGTATTGCTAGTATCACTGCTTACGTGTACATTAAAATGTCAATACTTGTATTCGATAGTGCCTTGTATCAGCTGTTAAGCGCAGTGTATGACATATGGTGGAAGCATAAACAACAAGTATTTTTAACTCATTGAAAATGTCGAGTTTTATTCCAAATAAACATCATTTGCGGGAAGTTTTATTGCACTATTTTATTGCAAAGAAAAGTGCAGCGGAAACTTATCGTTTGCTTGTGGATGTTTACGGTGAGCATGCTCCATCAAATACAACTTGCAAAGAATGGTTTCGACGATTTAAAAATGATGATTTTGACATTGAGGACAGAGAACATGGAAAACCACCCAAAAAATTTGAAGATGCTTAATTGGAAGAATTACCGTCTAATACTATCACTGGCGATGTTTACCAACGACAACTAATGCGTTTGAAGGTAGCTATAGAAAAAAAACGACCAGAATGGTTGAATAGGCATAGCAAATTAATTTTTCAACATGACAACGCCAGACTGCATACTGCAAATGTCGTGAAAACATATTTAAATGGACAGGACTGGGAGGTGCTATCCCACTCGCTATATTCGCCAGACATAGCTCCTTCAGATTACCACTTATTCTGGACGATGCAGTCAGATCTTACGGAAGAGCGATTTACTTCTTACGAAAGCATCAAAATTTGGCTTGATAATTGGATTGCTCAAAAGACCAGGACTTCTTCAGGCAAGGAATCTGTAAATTGCCTAAAAAATGGGCGAAGGTTGTAGCTGCAGATGGAGCATACTTTGAATAAATAATTCTTTTATTTTCTAAACAAGCAAATGTGTTTTATTTTCACAAAAAAGGGCGGAGTCATATTCACACACCCAATAGCTAACGTAATGTTTGTACAGTCATATGATATAATAAATATAGATCATTAATGAAATAACAATTTATTTATGAAAATAAAAGGAATTGTTTTAGTTATATATTACATGAAAAACATAACACGATCATACTGCACGTTCTAATTAACATATATGTTACTAATTATCATATATCTTAATTATCATATATATCATATACGTTTCAGATGTATGTAGTACTTTTTTTTGAGACGTCTTGCGCTGCGGTGCCGGCTTCATGGGTCCAGGAAAAAGAACGCCTGTGTTGGTGGCCACCAAAAACCATTAATTTATCCAAAGCGATTGCAAAGGGTATACCGCACGAAGACCATTGGATAATGCATCCTTATCGCAAATTGTGGGGACCATTTGGTAAGTCGATTTCTATATATTGTTACAAAAACTATTTCTTTAATAGCATCTACTCCCGAGTAAAAATTAAAAAGACCACGATAGATCTAATCCGGTTCGACCGATACATCGATGTATGATTTTCATACCAAGTGTGATGTGATCATTGAAAAATGACACACATTCGTGGCATTCAGTACACGAGTGAGCGATTGAGCTCTCAGCGACAGTTCCTGATTGGTGGATATTTCAAAGTCTAAAACTATATACCAATCACGAATAACCGCTCACTGAGCGCTCAATCGCTCACTCGTATACTGGATGAAAAATGTAAAGCACTCGATATTGAAAAAATCTGAGTTTCAATCCTGATCTAGATGAAGAACATGCATGTAAATGTTAATATTTTATACTTTGTTACACAATAATGTAGAGACATATACTATTGCGAAACAAGCGGAGAAGGATTCTGTAGAATGGTCGACGGCAGATGAAAACGATACGGTTATTAATACGATACCAAAATCCTTAGGAAAAAGAGTAATCACAAAATCTCGCAAAGTTCTTTCGAATGAAAGTAGTGAAGAAGAAAGTAGTGGCTCAGGTATCCTTATATATCCTTGTCTTTATCCATTTCCTTACATACATAATTCTTATCACTTAAGATACAATTACGTTGCAGCTGCGATAAGTGATAAGAGCAACGATACATATGTTTAGTAGTATATCTATATATACGGTCGAAGACAATTGGTATCGTCGCTCTTATCATTTATCACAGCTCCAACGTAAACGTACCCTTAGTCTTTATATTCCTGAATTGTAAAACGCTCAGAAAAAAAAGAAAAATTAAGAAATGTATGTGTGTTGGGGAAACTTCCGACGCGTTCGGTAAGAGGCCGAGTTAGAGGATTGAGGCCGCGAGAGGCGCTCGCAGTCACGTGCGACGCTCACGTGGGAGCGACGCCATCTTGGTGTGCGGGGTGTAGCTGTGTGTAGAAGCGTGGTACGCACTCGTGTTCGAGACGTTTTCGGTGGTGCCTTTTCGGGCTTTTCTTCGTGTGGTTTTGCTCTGGCGGGATCCCTCAGCGTAGCACAGGATAGGGAGAGACGTCCTTGATTCAAATAGAGCACAACAGGGACGTGTACAGTCGCCTTCAACACACGGAGGACAGGCCGTGAGGTGAGAGAGAACGCTGGGACGGAATACCATCGCCCACCCCCTTCTGCGGTACAAGGTAACGAGTCCTCAGTCGACTCATTGATACAGAGAGTCCTAGTTCGACTCATCCGCCGCATACCATCTGCGAGGTAAGCTATACATGCCTGTGACCCCCGGTGCGGGGCGAGGTAGCGAGTCCTTGTTCGACTCAGTCTCTCTCTCTCTTGCCTATGACCCCCGGTGCGGGGCGAGGTAGCGAGTCCTTGTTCGACTCAGTTTCTCTCTCTCTCTTGCCTATGACCCCCGGTGCGGGGCGAGGTAGCGAGTCCTTGTTCGACTCAGTCTCTCTCTCTTGCCTATGACCCCCGGTGCGGGGCGAGGTAGCGAGTCCTTGTTCGACTCATTCTTGTATCAAATACGAAGTAAGAGTTAGCCAACTGAATTCCCTCTTGGTTCACCGCGTGAGTACAGTCCGAGCCCGACGCTCACATTTGACGTCACTAAGGTAAAACACCCTATTATGGCGCACCGTCAAAAGAGCCTCCTATTATGAATCACTTTATTACTTAAACTAATTTCAAATATAAATATTTGTTACATCTCAATGAAAAAAATTAATTTTGATTTTTTTTGTTTGTAAATAATTTTTGAATTAAAAAAATTAATTTGTGTTAATGTTAGGAACAGAGAAAAAATGTTTAAAAAGTACTTACTTATTCCCTGACCGTCCCATACAAATGACTCGATAATGAGTCAGAAGTGGTCACCTGTTGTCTTTTACAAAACTAATGCTATTTCAATTAAAAAAATTATTTTTAGTACAAAAATCATCTTTCGGTGCTCTTCTTGGCCTTAATAATTGTGTTAACAAATAAATTTAGTTGTTAACAACATTTTCACATAAAAAATTACATGAACCACAATAGGTTCCCTTTTTTTCAAAAGTCGCCTATTTATGGTTCATCGTGCGCTGCGCATCATAATAGGAGACGTCACTTTTTCAACCGAACGCGTTATGGTTCGTTTAGTCGTCGAGTTTGTTTATTCGTATATTTTCGGCAAAACACTAATATAAAATGATGTGAATATTTGTTATCACGTTAAACTAGTATATTGTGAAATAGATTTGAGTTTTTTTTACCAGTAAGTACATAATCATGTTATTTTACATGTAAACAAAAAACCTAACCTTCAAAAAATGAGAAAATTTTAAAGTATTTAGAAAAAAATTAAATCATACATATTTGTTTGTTATTTGATTGTTTAGAGATGAAAACTAGAAAAAAGCCATTAAAATCAGAGCCAGATGATAAAAAAGAAGTTGGTAAAAGTAAAAAGAATAAAAGTAGTCATAAAACAAAAGTTTATAAAAATGTTACAAAAGTAATAAAAGTTGAACAACCTTCTAAACAAAAAAAGAAGTTGAAGAAAATTGTTAAAAGGAAGTTATATATGGGAGATGCTCTTAGCAATGCTATAAATGGAGTTAAAACTTTCAATTACTCAATTAGAAAAGCTGCTAAAATTTATGGAGTGCCTGCAACAACATTAAATAAGAAACTAAAAAATCCAAATTTAATTGGTAAAAAGAGTGGTCCCTCGACAGTCTTGTCAGTTGATGAGGAAAACAAAATAGTTCAATGGATAATACATAGAGCACAGACAGGATCTCCAATCACAAACACTGAATTGCTTGATTCTGTGCAATCTTATGTGACTAAAGAAGAAAAAAAGACTCCATTCAATAATAACAGACCTAGCAAACACTGGCTGGCTAATTTTAGAAAGCGACATCCTGATCTAACAATTAGGACTGCACAGGCACTGACTACAAGCAGAGCACAAGTATGCGAAGAAGATTTAAGAAGCTGGTTTGCAAAAGTAGGAGAATTTTTGGCCAGTAAAAATTTAATTCAAATTGATCCAACCCGTATATTTAATTGTGATGAAACAAACATACAATTGTGCCCTAAGCCTGACCAAGTTTTAGCTGAGAAAGGAGCTCGGTCAGTTTACAAGATCACAGATGCCTCTGAAAAAGAGTTTGACAGCTTTAATGATGTATAGTGCAGACGGTAAACGTGCCCCTCCCATGATACTATTTAAATATAAGGGTGACATTCCCAAGTCAATAATTACAAATTGTCCATCCGGATGGGGTATCGGTGTGTCAGAAAGTGGATGGATGTGCACAGCCACTTTTTATGAGTATATGACTAATATTTTCTATCCGTGGCTAGTTCAAGAACAGATTGAATTCCCTATAGTTGTCTATATGGATGGACACGCATCGCATATAACATTTCCACTGATAAACTTTTGCAGAAGTGTACAAATAGAGTTGATTGCACTCTATCCCAATGCTACACATATCATCCAACCATTAGACATAGCTTTTTTCCACCCATTTAAAGTTTCCTGGAAGAAGAGCGTTGACAAGTGGAAAATGACTAATAATGAAACTCGTGTAAAAAAAGAAAACTTTAGTCAGGTGTTAAAATTAGCTTTAGATGAAATGAACGAGGTAACAGCTATCAAACATGGTTTCGCTTCTGCTGGACTGATGCCTTTCAATCCTGATGCAGTTGAATATAATATATTAAAAAAAAGAAAGAAAAAAATTATACAACAAAGTCAGAAGGAAGATGATGTACACTTAGACTCCAATGAAGTTTCGGTTGATGATTACATGAAATTATCATTGTTTGAAAGCGACTTGAGCGCTGAAATGCTTCTTGAATTTCAACAGTGCATGATGAACAACAATTGGACTGGTGACATTGTTAATACTGGGTTGTATGAATATTGACTTAGTTTAAAAAAGAAGTGTGGTAAAAATTTAATTTTTTTAAATTAAAACCGAACATTTATAATATATTAATATTATTTTAAAAAATAGCTATTATTTTAAGAAAAACTTATCTTGATTTTTTAAATATATCATTAATATAATAATTTAATTTTGAAAGTAACATTTTTTTACTTATTTTTCGAATTATTGTAATTTTTTTAATGAATTTGATTAATACTGAATATCTTTACATTGTTATATGTCTGATTATATCCTAGAGCCCGAGAGTAAATATCAAAAAGCAAAACCTGTTGTTAAAAGTATTCAAGTGCTCCAAGATAATGAGAAATATCTATACGTACCGCAACCTCCCCTTGAGAATGTAGAACTCAGTAATAATACCAAGTTAATGTCACAAAATCAAGAAACTCCAAGATTATTGGAAACTACTATTGATAAAATTACTAATTCACAAGCATCGAGTACATCAATGAATTTCATAATAGACAGCGAAGGAATGTTAGTTCCAGTTGAGGTAGAAGATTCATCATATTATATGTACAGGAAATTTTGCGTCCTCACATAATACCCATGCGTCGTCGAATGGGGCGCAATTTTATTCTCATGCATGACAACGCTCGCCCACACATTGCCAGGATTGCTCTTAACTTCCTCGAAGAAAACAACATCGAAGTGTTACCACATCTAGCAATGAGCCCGGATTTGAATCCCATTGAACATGTATGGGATATGATGGGAAGAAGATTACGAGATTTTGAGAGACAACCAACAAATCTGCAGGAGTTGGGAGCAGCATTACAACAAATATGGCACGAAATTCCTCAGGCCACAATTAGGCCATGCATTAATATGCATAACCGTTTACAAGAAGTCATTCGAAAACGAGGTGGGAATACACCATATTAAGTGCGAGAGTACCCAAATTTTTTATGCAACATACACACACACACGATGTGCGAAATCCGATCAGCAACCTCCCCGTGGTGCACATCGGGTAATGCTAATGCTGGCGGTAACTGACAAAAATGCATACATAACTTTGATACATCCTAACTCCTCGAAAAAAAATCGTACAAACCTCTTTTTTTTTTTAATTTGCAGGGAAAAGTCAAAATTTTACGATGGTTGTCGTGGCATTTGCGAAAAAAATTCATCCTACTCCGTGGAGTGCGTCAAACTATGCAAATGTTTGAAGACAAAACACGTCTTTACTTTTAAAGAGACGGCGCAAGGAGGAAAGAAGAAATTCAAAATTGGCCAAATGCATCTTAAAGTAGAGACTTTAAGCTTTAAAATAAGAGAAAAAACTTTCAATTACGATAATTTTTAACAAAGTTATGATTATTTGAAGTTGTGCAAAATTTTGGTATAAATGAGTGTTGCGATAATTTTGTTGCCTAGTGTATAATTCATTTGTTGACACTATAAATCATTATATATAATTATATAAAAAAGATATATAACTCGAAATGAATTATTTATATGGAGTTGTACTCACTAATAATTCTTATAATTATATTTATTAACTATGTACTTAGCTTCGTCTGATTTTTTTAGAGTACTATAATCACAATGTTATAAATAAATAGTCAAGTAATAAGGTAGAGCCTAATTTATTAATAAATTATACATACATAATTATAAATTTTTAATTTAATCTTATTGTGTCATTTTATACAAAATTACAATAATTTTGTTTTTTAGTAGAAATGAATTTCATAACAATATTACCAAATTCTTTTGGATTTATCTGGTCTTTTACAAACATAGTTTCCTACTCTTACTAGCTGGAAAATACCTTTTACATCTCTTAGTTTAATTAACAAAGATTCACCTGATTCTATTATAGGTAAAATATGTTTTACTGCCACTTGCATTTTTGAATGAATCATAATTTTATTATTTTCTACTTTTAATCGTTCAATTATAAAATATAATTCATTTGCTTTTTCAAAAAAAAATTTTATCATTCCATATACACAAGAATCATCAAATTTTCTTATTTCAATTGTATAACTATTTGTTTTAATACTTTTGTATGATGTTGATGTGTATACTTCTTGAAAAATATTTGCTCGAGCATAAATATTCAAGTTTTCATCAAGTAAATGGATGTAATAAAAAAACGATCATTTTCGTGAAGTTTATAATTAATTGGATTTCCCAACAACGAATAATTTTGTAACTCTCGAACTTCTGCATTGTGATTAGTTTCCTCTATCTTATATTTAAGCATTTGTACACCTTGAACAATTTTTAAGTTATTAACGATTTCTTGACCTATATTTTTAGTTCCATGTACAGATTGAGCTATATATCCATTTTGATTCTCCCACGGAAAAGCAGATGTTGACCGCAGTGGACCCCATCGTCTAACATAAAGTGCAAGATGTCTTAGTTGATGAGAATTGTAGGTCATTTCCCTGTCACTGTACAATATTGGAATTTGTTCAACAAATAAATCAAGAAACTTTTCAGCACGTTCTAGATCTGGTTGAATAAGAATTTGATCCTGAAGTAAATCATATAATGCCATAACTAATAACATCAAGTGTTGCATGTATTTGTCCGGTAAAAAACTAATTAAACTTGGTAACGAATAAAATAAAACCCAGTTATAGAACTCTGAAGCTTTATAATACTTAAAATCTGTTATTGGTCGAGGCAATCGGTTGAATGATTGCGGAGGTTCAATATTTTTCATAAATAGATTAATTTTATCACTATCTTTTTTTATATTCCAAGGACCTGATTTTTCTAGTAACAAATTGGCATACTGCTTAACAACCCCAAGGAGTACTGAGTGCATATACTCAGGTAAAACACAGGATCCAAGATCTAATAATGGTAGCGTTGATAATATTGAATGTCCTTTAACTCCCTTTACAGTGGGCTTTGGCAAAAAGCTCTCGCATTTCTGCTTGTCTCATCATTCTTGTACTAGTTCTCAATGGTGAGACATTTTTTTCAAATGGGTAAATTCGTTTAGTTTTTTTTCCTGCAATTTTTTTACACTTTGTTGTCATTATTTCGCAAATGTTGCATCCGTAGGTACCATTATACAACGAAATATTTTGCAAATTCGCTCTTGCTGGAGCATCTGCAATAAATAATGGAGCTACAACTTTTGAAGTAAATTCTATGTTAGTTTGCGGGTGTATCCATTTAAAACCTTTATGATAGAGATCTTCTAATCTAGTACAAAATGGCTGAAGGAAAGTATTCATATTTGGTTTGCATTCCGAATTGTACCATAAACCCAAAATTATTATAAATGACTCACGTATATTCTCGGGAAGCTCGGCAATCGTATACATCAAAGGCCAGCAGTGACTGCTTGCACTTTTAACCAAGGATAATCCATCTGTATTTATTATCAAAGTTAAGTCATATATCCCACTGTCTTCACGAGAATTTACTCTTATGTATTCTGTACCATCGGTTATATTGCTAATTACATTGGTATCATTACGTCTTGGTGGTGATAGTTTCAACTTATTCGCAAGGTTATTGTTTTCAAACAAATATTTGAGTTGATCTTCAATATTGAATTAAAAAAAGAAACTGAATTTCTTTTTATCGACACTACAAGACAAACACTTTAAAATTTTTTCAATATCAATCCCAAGATAAAATAAACAATTTGTACAATAATAATGTTTCCTCACTTCATTACGAGGTGCTAAGTTTTCAACATACTGAAGTAATTTGAATACAGTTTTAGGCATTCTATTTTCGCTAGGAAGGATGGCTAGTTGAATTTTCAACGCATTCTTTAAAGCTGATTTTGACAGTTTATGTTGAATATAAAAGTCAAGCAAATTAAATACGGTCTGGTCAACAGTCACAGTACTATTTTCATAAATTAAAATACTAGGAGTATTATCATTATCAATATTTTGAATTACCACATTATTCTCGTTATAGATTTCTTGATCATCCTCATTATTTTGCATTTCATGATCACTTATAGTATTGTCATAACTGTCATCATAACTAATTTGTGCTTCAATGTTATCTCCGTTATAATTATTATTATTGCTTTGTCTTTTACAAGAACTATAGTCACTATTTTCTTCAGCACTATAACTTGACTCATAGTTTACGTTTGATTCTTCTTCAAGCACAGACGTACTCAGTCTGTCAGCTTTATGTAGTTTTTTGGCTGCCCATCTATTTAATGTCCTTAATGGTACCTGTATGATAAAACACATAGTTAAAATATTATCAAAGATATTTTATAAAATTTTATTTATATAAAAGCATAATTCTTTAAAATATATTATATAGATGTTGACTTTTTAAAGCTGTATTTTGTTTTGACTTTCTGTTAAACTAATAAATTATTTGAAGTTTAAAAATTATTATATGAATAAACATGTTAAAATTTTCAAACGAATATTTTCCATAAATGTTTTTTCTGTTGATAAAAGAAATATTTGTATTATTTCAAACTTACTTGTTCATTGGGATTTATTTTATACAATTTGTATTTTCTTTTTTTGACAATTGGAGACCCATCATCAGAAGACTTATCTGATGACATATTATTTATAATTAATCTATTTAGCAAGATAAACAATATCGTGATTTGAAGTAAACGATAATTTGAAACGAGTGTTTTAATTGTAAACAAATGCATACATTTATGCATGACATATGTACACATGTATATATATTATATTTATATAAACATCCATAGCCTATACCCATACACATATAGTGATAAATATCAATACATCGATTACGGCGCTGTACTGTGGTAATGACTGCAAGCTCTAACCCATGCATAGGTACATTTTTTTGCAAATGGCGTCAGTGTCTCGCTACCGTGTTTATGTTTTGTAAAGCGTTATTCTGAATTGCGCTATTTATAGGAAAAATTAATCAATAATAAAAAGATTGCACCTACTACGCGACCATAGTTTTATTATATTGTTTTAATAAAACTATTTGAATATGTATTATTTAATTAAGTGTGACAAAGATCAGTCTTTGTGTACTGTTGAAGATTTTGAAGTCGTTTGTGATCCCGATCAACCACCAATATTAGACGAAAATGTTGTATTTTTTTATGGAAAAGAAAAGTACACAGGGGTTGTCGTTGGCATATCAGGTAAATTGATATTGAATGATTTTAAAATTTCGATTTATTTTTTTTTTAATAAAAATTGTAAATTTAAAACATAGATGTAAAGTTGAAATAAATTGTATGAGGTTATCTAGCTTATAAGATTTTTCAATAATAATGATACAATTATAAGTATATTTTATGGGAATATTTTAGAAAATGCTAAGTTATTGAATGAAAAGGCAAAACAGCTAAAGCGGAAACGGAACTCTTCTGATTCGTCTATTCAGTCGTCACCATTACCTGCCAAGAGATCTCGGAAGCCTAAGAAAAGCTTTTCTTTTACTGATGAGATAAGTGACTCTCAAACCAAGAAGCTGAAAAAAGTAGGATATTTTACAGAAAATAATTTTTAACATTTCTTTATTATTTATATTGGACATTAATGTAATCATTAATTTTTTTAATTAGAATTCAGATAAAACAAAGCAAGATAGCCATAAAAATCTACAAGACCAAGTTAAATCCAAAATTCGCGATGGGAATAAAGGCTCAAGAACGGAGACTTCCAAGCAACAATCTGCAGTCAAAAAATCAGTCGCTGATCATCCAGCTATAAGTCCCACAAAAGAGGAGCTTAAAATGGTGCTTGAAAAACAGAACAAGCTCCTCGCATTATGTAAATCTAATTAATAATTAATAATATTTTATTTAATAATTAGAATGTTTGTGATTATATTATTTATAGGTTAATTATTTTTTTACTTAGACCAAGACTCATCACGTCAAAGCTCAGCATTAAGTAGCAAAATATTGCAAAAAAGATACGAATCGGATTCCGAAGACAGTGATAAAGAATTGTCACATGCAGAAACAAGTTCTGCAAGTGATAATGATGATGATAAGGAAGCCCTCGGAGCATCAAAAAAAGAAATACTTGAAGAAAATGACAAGAAGGATGATCATCAACCTAAATCTACAGAAGAAAGTAGTGGTACGAAAGATGACGATACAACTTTAAATCCTCAATTGTGGGGCAAAAACTGCGGCGAGCCAGTGAGTATTTGAAAATGATTTTGTAAGTAGAGAAAAGAAAACTTCTTAGCTTTTAAGCAATGTACTTAAAAAAAAAAATACTCCTGTTATCATAAATTGAATATAGTCAATAATAATATAAATTTCAATTACGAAAATTATCAAATAATGATTACAATTACTAATTTATTTTTCTGTTTTAAATTTAGGTAGTGTTGTTGAAAAACAATATATACTGCAAAAAAGCAATTTTTGATGATGCAGAAGATTTATGCAGGAAGTCTGCTACATCGTTCTTACGAAGACTGATGGATGGAGTATTCAAACCTGATGTTCTTTTAAATTTGAACTGCACGTACAGTGGGCGACCCCCTTCAGCACAAGGAAAAGACAAACAGCTTGAAAAAGTTGTACCATTAGATCGAATAGCCAAAAAAGCACTCATAGGTACATAGCTTTTTTTCATTTAACTTATAATTGATTCTATCCATGATATTAATGATACATTGAAATTGTATTGCAGAGTATTGTAATGATTATGCTAGTCAAAAAGGATGGTCAAAATCCAACTTGAGTAATCTAGGTGCAGCTATGTCACAATGGATCGGTGAGTTAAAAAGAACACACCAAAAAAATCTGAAACAAAACGCATAATTCGTTTGGTCTCTCTCGTTTTGTAGCTTTTTTGGTTAACTTGATACAATTACTTTATATTGCACGACGTTACACGTCAATCTATAATAAAAAAGCTCATTAAACCCTAATCAGATAAACTGAAAAAGATATAAATTTTTGGTGCATGTTTAATGGCTGTTATTCATAGAGTTAATTGATTAAATTTGTGACTATTATACAACTCTGAAATTTAATTTTTTTTATCAGAGTTTATGCTTTTACCACAGATTAGAGTATTGTTATAATTAAGTCATTTGATTAATTATTGGATTTCTAACATGTTTAATCATAAAAAAGTATTGTTTAGTTATGAAAAAGACTGTTGTTAGACATAAAATAATACTCGTAATTTAAATATGAGTCTTCAGATTATATAATTATAATAATGCTTGAGCGTTAAAAAAAAAAGTATTTTAACTTATAGTATGCATCAGAATGATATGTATTATTACACTGCAATTTACTTCTGAAAAGTACGTGAACATTTAAGTCAAGTTCTAAAAAATTTAATATTTATATTCAATGTTTGATGTCTGTTTGGCTTTTAATTTTATTTTCTACGGTATTATATTTGCATTTTATTATCTAACTTTAAATTATAATCTGCTGTAATATATTATGGTTTTACCCCAGATATATATATATATATATATATATACTTATTTGATTGTATTATAGATACAAAAAAGATTAAGGAATAATGTCATATGTCTAACGTGATTAAAAATATAAAAATATCAATACTGAAAAAGTATCAGTACTATAAGTAGTATTAATAATATTAATACCAATTGGTACATTATAGTACAAAGTCATGTATATGCATACCCGGGAAAAAATGATTAGATATAATCATATATAATTATATCTGGTATATATATAATTATATATAATTATATATGTTTTTATATGGGGTTATATTTAATTATACATGGCCATATGTGCAATCAGTGGTCCCACGTACAACCAGATATAGCACCATATCTACTTGTATATAAATGTATATAATTTTATGTGAAACCAGATATAATGATATGTGAGTAGTGCACTCTACGTATAACTAGATATAGCATTATATACAACTATATATGAAGTCATATATAGCCAGATATATATTGATGTGACTAACCTGGCGCTATCTACAACCAGGTATAGCGCCATATTTAATCGTATATAAATGTATGTGAAGCCAGATATAATGTTATATGAGTAGAGTACCTTACATATAACTAGATATAGCATTATATACAATTGTATATGAAGCCATATATAGCCAGATATATTAGGTGTAGTAAAAAGAAATCCATTATTTTTGCATTAAATTTAATGCAAAAATAATGGATTTCTTTTTACTACACCTAATATTAATATGACTAATCTTATTCTATGTACAACCAGATATAGCACTATGTCTGTATAGATTTGCAAGTCATCATGTATGCCTGCAGATATATTTAATCCTAAATTTAAAATTTTATTTTAATCGTTTTTATATATATTATAGATATTATATTCAAAAATTCGTTACATAATATTATATAATTCAGTATTATAAAATAATACTGCAGGTCATGTGTGCGTATGGAACTTGGAAAACTTCCAGCGTAATATTTAACAATTGATATTATTAGTAAAATTCATAATTATATACTATTGTAATAACTATGGGTAATGTTTTATAAAGAATATAATTTATTTTCATGTATTTGGCTTTATTCAGCTAGAGTGCATATTGTACAGTAAAAACTTATGATTATATATAATTATGTTTACCAAATTTTTCTAAATAAATTTGGTCTTTTGCATATGTATTCGCCGACTTTTAAAACTTGAATTATTGATTTGATGCTTTCCAATTTGATTAAGAAAAATTCGCTATTTTTTTGTACGGGTATGATATGCTTCACTTTTGCTTTTGTTTTGTTTTCATAAAACATTTTTGTACATTTAACAGAAAAGCACTGAATTATGAAGCACAATTTATTTTGAATTTCAAAGAAAAATCGGATCTCGCCATAAATATAAGAGTTATTATCCCAGATAGCACATAGGTGTATAGAAGTTCATAGAGAATTCATTTCAAAGAATACGTACAGAATTAGAAAAATGAATCTGAAGAATTCTTGAAGAATTAACTACAATCAGTTCATCTTGAAGTATTCCTCAAAAATTCATTATAACGAATACTTTGCGACTTATATTTTGAATACTCTGAGAATGTATGAGGAATTACAATTTACGCATGCGCGAGTACCGCGCGGGATTGGCCGCTTGAGTTACTGAGTTTGCGTCGTTTGCGAGAACACAACATGCGGGACTCGCTCTACAAAGGTACAAAGTGTAACCGTTAAATATATTGTTATTCGGAGATATATGTCTTTTGTGGTCACCTTCCACTGCTAAGATCAATCCCGTTAGTCTGCCCTTCCTGGCCCTTATTCCTGATTGACTACGGTTCGGGTATTTTAATTAAAGAGAGGATAACCTCTCCATTAATTAAATTAGCCAGTCCCTTATATATATACAGATCGGTGTGATCTCGTGGAGTTTCGTGCAGCGTTATATTATCCCACGTACGTTTTATTGAATGGTAAGTACGGTTGAACTATAGATTCATTTAATATATTTCTACAAATTGCTACTATATAACCTCGAAATAATCGCATACAGTATGATTCTTCATTTTCATTGTTATTACGACATTATACATGTCGTCAAAACATAACATAAATTCCCTAAAACTAATTTTGTTAATAACTTTTTAATAAATAATGAACGACGGCTATATCCTTTTAAATGTTACTCATGGCCATAACTTCTTATAAAAATCACCTGTGGTGGCTTCGTTAATAAATAATAACATGTAAAATTCTATATGACTTATTGCGTTTCACATTCCTTAATTTCTTCCTGTATGTTCCAATTGTAATGTTGTATAATTTCACATATATTATTGCAGATTTACCAAATTACTCAAGTTATTGAATTAAGAAGCAACTTGCATACAATAGGAAAAATAGCAAAAGTAAGTTACTACTTCCATTTATGCATTCATTTTTACATTTACGGAAATGAAACGTCGAGTGAAACCATTCAACGAATTATCGAGATGGCAACGAAATAGACGTTTACGTCAAAGTATCGACGAAGCTATTTTTGAAAATTATAATTTTGAAGAGGAAACTAGTACAGATATAGCCATCCCAAGTAAAGAACAAACCATTGAGAAGTGTCAAGTGGAAAATCCTATTATTCATTCACAATCTACGGACTTGAATGACATCCTACAATATTCAAGTGATTCAAATGATTCTAATGAATATGTACAAGAAAAAATTGATTTTATTGAAGATACACTGGAGAATGATAATAAGACAATGAACACAACAAATTTTGTAGATCTTAATGAAACATTCTCATCAGGATTACAATCATGGGCTATTACAAATAATATTTCTCATGATGCTCTGTCAAAACTATTAAAATTATATAAAAAATATCATCCAAATGAAAAGATCCGAAGTGATGGCCGAGCGTTTTTACATACACCGAGAGAATGTATCATTAAAACATGCGGTGATGGAGAATTTCTTTATTACGGTCTTAAAAAAGGTTTACTCGAACATTTCAGACGAAACACGCCTCATTTCATCAATAACTTTATAATGATTGACATAAACATTGATGGATTACCAATTTCTAAAAGTACAAGCAGGCAATTATGGCCAATTCAAGGTAGATTCATCAATGCAAGTCAATCTTTTATTATTGGAATTTACCATGGCATGTCAAAACCTTCCTCTGTTGAAGAATTTTTAAATGAATTCGTCGATGAATATTGTATTTTGCGAGATGAAGGTTTTGATTGGGATGGTAACCATTATTTTCTTCGAATTAGAGCTGTGATCTGTGATGCTCCAGCTCGTTCATTTGTTAAATGCATTAAATATTCTACTGGTTATAGCGGATGTGAACGTTGTATAATAAGAGGGGAATATAACAATAAAGTAGTATTTTTAGACTGTAATTGTGAACAAAGAACTGACCACAGTTTTCAGATTAAACTTGATCCTTATCATCATAATGGAATTTCTCCATTGGAGAGACTTGGAATCGGAATGGTCAGTGCTTTTCCAGTCGATTATATGCACTTAGTCTTGCTTGGTGTAATGAAAAGATTAATATTATTGTGGATAAAAGGTGTCAAAGAATGTCGCATTAGCAGCCGTAATTATAAAGTACTAAACGAGCGATTACGTTTAAATCAAAACGTACCCTCCGAAATATCAAGAAAACCGAGAACAAACATAAATGAATTTAATAGGTGGAAAGCCACAGAATTTCGTTCGTTTCTTTTGTATTTCGCTCCTTTCATTTTGTATGATGTTATACCAAATGAGTATATTCAACATTTTTCTGCTTTTCATTGTGCAATTAGAATTTTATGTGATCCCTTAAATTGCGTACGTAACAAAAACTATGCAGAAAAATTATTACTGTGGTTCGTGCAGAATTTTAAACGCCTGTATGGTACCGAAAATGTTGTGTATAACGTACATAATTTAATACATCTTGCTGATGACGTAGGTACATTTGGAATGCCACTGGATGATTTCAGTTGTTTTCCATTTGAGAATGAAATGAAAAATATAAAGAGATACCTGCGTAAACACGATAAACCAGTAGCGCAAATTTTCAAACGAATATCGGAGGCAGCTGCGCTTTCAAATGCCATGAATTTGGAAAAAAAAACGTATCCGTTTTTAATGTCTAAAAATAAGGCTAAATTGACCATTCCGTTTGATAATTGTGATAGTTCTTATAAAGGGTTAGTTTTTGAGAAGTTTACTTTGCGTACAACAACGCCAAACAATATATGCTATTTGAAAGACAACAATATATATAATATAAAATATATTGTAACATTTAATTCGGAAATCTTCTGTATAGGATATAAAATGACAGTTTCTGATGTACCCTTTTATCCACTAGAGTCAAATAAATTTGGTGTACATTTGATTACAGGCGAAAATCAAATATTAGAAAGATTTACAGTTGACCATATTAAAGGAAAAGGTATAAAAATAACGTTAGAAAATTCTGCTTTTGTATTACCATTTATACATTCCTGTTCATTTTGATTTCTTAAATGGACATTATGTAATGTTCTGGATAAATAAACGTGTACTATTACTTATCACCATATTATTTTTCATCATTTGCTCTTCTTATATTTTGGAAAATGTATGTATCTTATTTATATCTTTTCATATTTTTACTACTATTTTATGTTCTTTATTTCTTAATACTTTATTAATGAAACGAAATAAGTAATAAAGTAATTAGTAATTAACTGTTAATATAACAAATCTCAAATTTTCTTTAATATTATTCTGTACATCTGTATATTTGTACAAGTATAAGGATGGTATAAAATGAACAATTGGTTACAGATGTTTTATGTCGTTCATGTTGAAAAGTGGTTTCAAACGATCCCAGCTAACTGGGTGGATAAAATAAATAAAATTATCCATTGGCCTACTGAAAAGAAATCCATGCTTATTACAATGTGGATAAAAAAAGAAGTACCATACAAATCAGATTGGAAGGAATACAAGTACGCTTGTTTGTTTGGACCATTCGGTAAGTAAGAGTCTAAAAGTTTTACAATTTAAAGTCCTGTAATATCTGTATTCTTCTATGATTTCTTATAAATTTTTCTATATCGTTTTTATAATTTATTGCAGAAAGGTATGAGGATTCCAAAAATTTTGAAAAGCAATGCACAGGATACTCTTCCCAGGACGAAATATTGTATGAACAATACACAAGTAATAATAAGCAAAAACGATCTCGAAAAAGAAATCCAAAATACGACGAAACTAATAGTGAGCAATCCTCAGAATCCGAAGGTAACGTTATGCATATGGAATATGTGTGTGTGTGTGTGTGTATCGATGCTAGTTTTTCAATAACAAACGTTTCAATCGCACGAATGAGATTATAAAAATAAATGATATCAATGTGAAGTATTGTATAATTATTATTCATAATTGATGCGTTACTACACGTGTAATTATTTTATATCAGTCTAAGACTTTTGTAAAATTCCATTTTTGTATGACTCTTAAATGTCTGGACCAGTTGTTATTTTAATATTGATTGAATATTTTAATCAAGTTGATCGAAAAATATTATTAAAGTTGGGTACAATTGTTTTTTTTTCTCAATTTGTTGTATGTAACTATTTTAATGTTGTCATTTTATCATTTTATACAAATCCGTATCAATATTTTGAATTATATAATAATAGATTTATTAATGACATTATCCATAACAGCACACAAAGTTTATTGAATATCCAGAAAATTCACTGAATCTCCCAATGTCCACTGACTTTTCTCGACATCCAGTAAACGTTATGTACTGTTAGGGATTATTGAAATGTGATTTTTTTTCATTTCAATAGTTTTCATGTGTGCTTCATTCACAGATGATAATCCGCCAAAACAGGCGAAGACTAAACACAGTGATATATCCAAATTACAACCATTGCCATCGTCATCGAATTTTGTACCTATTGGTAAGAAGAACATTACTTGCGATTCATTCCGTTATCCCAATATAGGTATACATGCTATCGATGGAATAAAAGTCATTATATTCATTAACTAAATGAACATTATGATATTAACATATTTCACTAAAGTTTGAAGCAGCAGTTGTATTTGTACTTGTACCACAATTGAAAGAGCATCATTCTTAATACTTGCGTAGCATGTTTAATTTTATTATGTGTATATAATACGATATTATAGCCTTAACATTTACTGGACCTACCTCCAATCGAATATCTTAATCACACACAATGTGTCTACATATTCGTACATCGTGACTGTAGATTATTTCCAGGAAGCAACAACGTTATACCGAAGTATTGTAACTTTTACATTGACAGCTCCCAATGTATATTGTTCGAAAGCAAGTGAATTTACCTTTATATCTGCATAAAATTTTGTCTTAAAATATTCATGGTGAGAAACATTTTCTAATAATTTCATCAAAAGAGCATGATATGATTTGATTTCAAACAATAACCTGTCTTGTATACATTGCAAGCTGTCAATGTCAAGGCTACTTCGAGGTAACGCTGTCACTTCCTGGAAACAATAGACACATAACGTGTAGTCGAGAAATTCGAATGGAACTATATGTCTAGTAAATATAACATTATTATGCCGGATTGTGTGTGTATAACTTACGTTCCATCATTTATTTAAATCTTTGTGCAGATGACAATGTCGACTTAGAAAAAGAAACAGAATTGTTGCCTGCTGGACCTGTGCATACCAATCCGATATTTATTTCACTTCATGACCAAGGTGAGACAATTGTTATATTGCAATTCAACCATATTATTAATATACTGCTGCAAGATACTCCCGACTTTCAAAACAACAGTCAATTTTAGTAATTATGAAATATATTCCCGTCCCAATTCGCATTAAAACACATACGCTTCCAGAAATGTCAACTTTCATTCAAAATCTGTATAATGTTTTAACGCAATTGCACAAAATATTAAATGTACAATTTATTGAAATTTGTGTTTTAACGCGATATTAATCAAATGTTTATGTCTGAATTACAATATAACAATCTGAAGAGTATGCTTATTATTATCTATATTGAGCAAAGATGAAAAGTAACAGTGAAAGAAAAATTTTATATTTTCCTACTTTCAGACGACTTACATACAAGGAATATTTCATTTTACGTGGATGATGAAAATAATATTAACATTCCCAACGTTCCTGAAGGTAATACAAAAATTATTTTAAACGAAATATTCGAACAATTATTCATATGATAATGGTACTTTTATGATAGAAAGTGAAAGTGCATTCTCCAATTTAATATCTGAAATAATTATGTGCATTATACAAATGTTAAAATCAGCTTATTTTTATATATTAATATCTAACGTCGTCACTTATATTATCACAATCAATTATATTTATCATATCATAATTTTTAATCTTCTACATCAATCAATGGCAATTATGTTAACAATTGCATTTCTAAAAAATAATCTCCAAAATAAATTTGTGTTAATGTGTTCCAAATTAAACTGATTATTAATAATGATGTTACAATTATTTATTTTTAAAGGTACATCACAAACAGTGATAACGACACCAAAAACCACAAAAAATGTGAACCACAACAGATCTAACATAGGCTGCATGAATTGTTGCCCTTGCATTGGTATATATTTAATAAAAATTCATACAGTGTTACAAAGTTATTACAAATCGCACTTCATTTTTAAAAAATATTGTAGTGATTTGGAAATGCTTATTTTCAAGAGAAGATAGTATATTAATTTTTGGCAACTTTCTAGGGAAGATTAATAGGAAATTGGATATGGTTATACATCACATCATGCAATCGAAAAATGGAAATGATACTAATAATAATAGTACAAGACAGGAAAATGTTGAATTATTTGTACAACTAGAGACAAAAGAAGAATTTGATGAATTTGAAAAAATGCTTGCGATGGACGCAAAAAAACGAGAACAATTTGTAAGTATAAATTACATTTCTCATGTGTTAAATCTATCGAAAGTGGATTTTGCAAGTATCTGGCTACAAATTTTGTCAGTAGAACGGTTTCTGCCGTCATTCTTTGGTCGTAAATTTAACAAACGTAATTGTTGAAAAGTCAAATGTATAGCAAACATGATAACAAATTACATTAATAATGTATTAATGTCATCAGTGATGTTATTAATACGTCATCGTATAAGTGGGATAAATATATATTACATTTCTCATTTAATTATTTCTTTATAAAAGCACGGAAAAATATTTTAATTATATAGAGAAACGTTATAAAACAAGAAGGCGGTAAAAATATAGGGGAACACATAAGACGAACTATGAAAAGGCTAATGACGGATGATTTAGCAGTACAATATTCCTGGAGCGGGCAGAAAAATACAATCCGATTTAAAGATTTGCTTACTTCAAAATTTATTCTGAGTAAGTCGTAAAAAAAGTATAACATTCATAGTTTTAATATTTAATTAATGTATTTTATTCCCAATTTTGTGTACATGTAACATCTTCCAAAATGAGAATTAATAATTTCCAAATTTGTTTCTTCTTCAACGCTTCTTCTTCACGCACATTTTTCTCCCAAAACGGTTTATTCCACGTAAAGTAATATTCGATCCGTTACAGATTCTGTGGCGTCTCTGTACACATCAGGAAACAAAAAAACCATGGAAGATGCTATTCAATCTTGGTTAAATCACGCATCGGATCGTAAAAAAAAAGGAGGAAAAAATGAGGATCAGCGTAAGTTATTAATTGAAATTTTAATTTCTTCATTGGTTAGAACATTGCTGCAAATGGAGCCGCAATTATCATAGATTTGAAGAGAATATAGAGAAAATTCCATTTTATTCTATGTATATGTGTGTACATGTATGTATGTATGACATTTTATTTGGAATTTTTACAGATGCGCGACTTGATAAAAGTCATGCTTAAACTAATAAATAATAATGATGTCTGCTACTTTTTTTTCTATGAAAATGTGTGTACAATATATTATGTGTGTAATAAAATTTGATATGTCTACAATTTATTTTATGCTTTTTACTTTTTCCTGAATCTGTTTTTAGCTATCATATACATTTTTTTTAGAAATGTGCATGCAAAAAGAATGTATTTGCATATACAGTCCATTTTATAGTAAAATTAAAACAAATAATCTTTTATTTATTTTCGTTTATACACAATTTTTTCAATGAGGTTAAATTAAATGTATTTTTATTATTTTATTTGGATATAAGAGGACTGTTATCCACTGAACATCAACTAACAATAACGTTACGTCAATATTATAATTTACCACTCAACAATGTTATGTTATATACATACATATGTATAGTGCATTTACGCTGTTGAGTAAGAAATTATAATATTGGCGTAATGTTACTGTTAGTTGGTGTATTTACTGAGTATTTTGTAATTCTTTATCTATTCTAAACACTATTCCCCTTGAATTCATAAAGTGTACATCTGTTCATATGGAATAATACTATATGAATACTCCAAAAAGTTTTCAAGAATTCCAATTATGGTGCATGTAACTTCCTGAATCATTCTTATAGTATTCTTCTATGAATTCCTAAGGAATTACAATTCAGAAAAGGAGAAAACTTGAAGAATACTTTGCGAATTCACTGTGCTATCTGGGTATGCATCTTTATTTGTACTGTGTAACTATTTGTTTTAGTAATTTTATATGAGTTTGAAGTATAAATTTCTTTATTAATTTTCGCTCGAGTGTATACTTTTACATCATCCATTGAGTATAGACCTTTAGATAATAATAATTGACGTTCAACGTCATTCAAGTCAACAGTTACATTTTTACCTAGAAGCTGATATTTTTTTAATTCATGATCTTCTACATTGGTATCATGTTCATCTGCAGTCACACGATTCTTCAATACTTGAACACCTTGGGCAATAGTTAAAATATGAACAATTTCTTGACCCATATGTTTATTACCGTGGACGCAATTGGCTATAAATCCATTATAATTTTCGAACGGAAAAGCTGACGTAGCCCATAAAGGACCCCATCGTTTAACCGACTGTACAAGATGTGCAAGCTGATGAGCATTGTACGTTAAGTCTCTGTCACTGTAAAGCGTCGGTATTCCTTCTCTAAATAATTTTATTAATTCGTCCGCTTGTTGAAGATCAATTATTGTGATACGTTCTTGTAGCAAGGTATATAGAGCAATGACTATAAGCATCCAATGTTGGAAATATTTATCCGGTAAATAATTAACCAATGCTGGAAGAGAATAAAATAAAATCCAGTTATAATATTCTGATGCTTTGTAAAATTGAAACTGAGATATTGGTCTTGGTAATCGACTAAATGACTGAAGAGGTCGAATATTAACTAAAAAAGTATCAATTTCTTTACTGAATTGTTTAATATTCCAAGGGCCACTTCTCTTTAGCCATATAGTAATAAAGTGTTTTACTACTCCAAGAAGTACCGAATGCATATACTCTGGTAAAACACATGTTCCAAGGTCAACGAGAGGCAAACAGGAAATTACAGAATAACCCTTTACACCTTTGATGTGGATTTTGTTTGATTTAAGTACCCGTCGAGCTTGCTGTTCCATTCTTGCTCCAGTTCTTAATGTTACGTTGTCCTTCAAAGGGTATATACGACAGCTTTTTTTTCTTACTACTCGTTGACATTGTTTAGTTCTTATTTCACACATATTACAACCATAATGACCATTAAAATTTAAAATATTTTGAATTTGGGCTCTAGCTGGAGCATCAGCAATTATCAAAGGAGCAACAATTCTAGATGTAATATTTTCTCCTGTTGTCTGATCAACCCAATGAATGCCATCTTCAAAATATTTTTTAAATTTTAAACAAAACGGCCGAAGGAAAGTATTCATTGATGGTTTACAATCATCGTCATACCATAAACCTACAGTTACTATGAATGATTCCCTAAGATGCTCTGGGAGTTCTGCAATGGTAAACATCAACGGCCAACAATGGCTTTTTGCACTTTTTACTAAAGATAGCCCGTCTGTATTTAATATTAATGTTAAATCATATTTATGCCTGTTATCGCGAGAATTCACCCGGATATATTCAGATCCATCAGTTATGTCAGATATGATATTTTCATCACGTAATAAAGTAGGTGCAGATTTTAATTTGGTGGCAAGATTTCTGTTTTCGAACATATACTTCACTTGGTCATGAATGTCGAATTCGAAAAAAAATGAAATATCATTTTTGTTAGCATTGCATGAGGAACATTTAAAAATTTTATCGTTAATACAACCGATGTAATGTAAACATTTTTTACAATAAAAATGTTTATTAACATTACATGGAGGCGCAATATTCTTAACGTATTGAAAAAGTTTAAACACTGTCCTTGGCATTTGGTTGTCTCTAGGAAGCATATTACATACTATTCTTAACATCTCTTTCAAGGCAGCTTTTGTAAGTTTATGATTAATATAAAAATTCATTAGCTCGAGAACACCTTGGTCAACTGACATTGTGCTATTTTTGTATAACATATGATCAAACTTACTGTTATCATTATCATCATTACTATAATCATCATTCCATTCGATATCACTTGCATCATTATCGTTTATATTATTGCTACAATTAGAACTTAATTCACAGCTTTCGTCAAGATCACCATTACTATTTATACTTTCATTACCACTCGAATCACCTGATAAACTGATATCATCAAAAGATTCTACATTATCATCTCTAATATTTACAGTTTCATCCTGATTGCTCAAATCGCAGCGTTCATTGACACTATCATTGACGATTGTACTAGTGCCCTCACCTAAGACGTTACTGTTATCGAGAATTTCTTTATTATTATTTTTATTCACTTCTTTACAAAGCGATGTATTCCGACGCCATCTGGATAACGTCCTTAATGGAACCTAAAAACAGAATATAATTAATACATATAGCCTTAAACTGGACGAAGTACAATAAGTTAATTTAGAAATAGCGAACGTTGAAAATTAAATAAGGAATTAAATTGGTCATGTTTAATATTTTCTATAATACTCAAATATAAGTTCTTAAGATATACATTTTTGAACATTTGTACATTTATCTTATTCTCACACAATTAAATTCCAATAACTTTTTGTATTATAATTTTTCAACTTTTAATTGAAGAAATAATTTGAAAATAATACTATATATACATCCATGCAAAGAGAATTGGAAAAAAATAACCACTAAAAAATCAGAATTAGATAAATTAATTGTGAAAAACAAATTTACTCTTACGTTGTAGTTGATCAGAAATTACTAAAGATTACAGTAATTATACAGTTACAATATATGATATTGCAGAGTTATATATGCGTATATATTATACATACCGGAGCTGTGGAATCTTCTTTCCAAAGTTTGTATCTTTTCTTGGTAACTGGCGATTGCAGATCGCCATCAGACGAAATCTCGTCAGACGACATATCTCGAATGAGATTTGTAATAATAACAATATTACTCTACAAAGATTATTTTGATAATCAATACATTTTTTGTTTACAATATTGTTTATGATATCTATAGATATATCATACTCACACATTTATTTATACTAGAAAATGTTAGAAATATTCTGTATGCGCGTTCAACACGTCTTAAATAAAAATAAATGGTGTGTAATTCTTTGGATCAATCTTCTCACACTATTTATTATAATTAATATTAGATGATGAATTACGAATAATTGGATTAGTTATATATTTAATCCAATAAATATATTGTAAATATGAAAATATTAATTACAATATATTATAAATTGGGTTATTTCGGTTATCACACTTGTTCGAGATTGATCGTTTGCGTGTATCGATACGAAATCTAACTTTCCACGTATACACATGGCGTATAATTTAGTGGGCAGCATATTCCAAAACATTACCCGAGTGTCCCCAAGTATCATTTTATCCTTGTTGTTTATCGAATGTTAAACAAGGATAAAATGATACTTGAGGGCACTCGAGTAATGTTTTCGAACGCAGCCCTGCGTGTGCGCATGGGCATAATATGTTGCATCATTCGTGGTCTCGTGTCTCGTACAGTTGACTGCAGCCTCGTGTTAAGATAGTGTCTGTACGTCTGTGAATAGTTATTTGTAACGTACTTGTGATTGAAACTATAAGATGTATCTTATAAATTGTGATGAAGACGACTCTTATTGTATCGTGGATGATACTGATGTCATTTACGACGACGATAACCCACCAATCTCTGGAGAAAAAGTGCTTTTTCATTGGCAAAAATCAACGTACGAAGGAATCATCATCATGCATTCAGGTAAGTCAGTATGCATATATATATATATATATATATATTTACTGCACTTGAAAAGTTTCTTAATTTTTATCACACATGTCGCACTAAGGTTAGTTCGAAGTTATCCTATATGGGGTGGTGTGTGTGTGTGTGTGTGTGTGTGTGCATTGCGTGCGTGTGCGTGCGTGTGTGTGTGTGTGTGTGTGAGTGGTGTGTGTATCGTATTTTATATATATATATGGATATGTTAGGTGTGTGCGTGTGCGTGTGCGTGTGTGTGTAATACAATAGCTTTTCTATTTTATCGAGAAGTTAATTTGTATTTGTTTAACTGCATATATGTATAATTGTTTCAGATGACGACGAGATTCTAACAACCGAATTAAAAAAATTAAGAAAATTGAAACAAACGTCAAGGAAATCAGCTTCAAAAAACTTAACTGATGTACATCACACTAAAAGAACACGTACACCAATTCTAAAAATAAACTTCTCACCATCATTGAATACCTCATCGAAAGAAAACACTAAAAAACTCAGACGAAGTGTGAGTTATTAATTCATATATTGTTAATAACAAAAACAAATAACTTTAAACAATTACCTCTCCCAAGTACATTTAAAATTTTCTTTTGCAGTCTTAATATATATATGGTAATTCCTATATTCTTAGTATCTTTTAAACATCACAGCTGTTTTATTATTAATAAAGTTACAAATATTTCAAGACAAAATAAGAATAAAAAATGTTTTTTTTGTTACAATACTTTGTGTTTTTTTATTTTTATAACTGCACAATATTAATAATGATAATGATAGTAATAATAATAACAATAATAATAATAACAATAATATCAATTTCAAAATTTTGATTTTAGAAATATTTTTGTTTCTTGATTTCATAAAATAATTGATTTATAAATAGTTGAAAATGTTATTTAATTTTTTTTCATTATCTCAGGAATCTTATAAGCAAACCGAACGTGTTCGACAAGCAGAAAATAAAGTTTCACAAAATGTACTCCAGGACATCATTGAAAACAAAAATAGAAGGAACCCTAATAAATCAATCGAGATCAATGAAAACGTATTGAATGTCGACAATGAAATGGCCAAGCAAATTTCTGGGAAATTAGCTTCTTTTTCAAAAGAAAATGTAATAAAAGAAGGAAATCCGAAGAACAATAAAATGCTACAAAAAACTATTGGTGAGATTTTAATCATTTTGTTTTTATATTCCACACTTGACAATTTAATGAGTTCATATGTAATCAAATCGCTAGATATAGAAATATATGTAAACGTATACAATTATATATTATAGTATCAAATATGATTATAATACATATACGAAGCTATATATGATTACATCTGATTATATTTTTCTGTGTTTTAGCTCAAAGTAAAACTTCATCAGCATCTGCTAAATGCTTCCATGTATCATCAGATTCTCAAAGTACGCCAAAATTAACAAAATCAGTGTCGAGCAAATCAATTTACAAAAAAAAACGATTCTAGTACAACAGATACGAGTGATTCGGAGATGGAATTAGTCAAAGATATAAACTATAATACTGATAGTTCTTTGGATAACGTTAAGGATAAAGAAAGTGACAAGGGCGAAGACGAACAAGAAGAAGATGAGAAAGATCCGCTGGAAAAAAATGAGGATTATGGAAATTTAGAAGACGAAAATGGCATGGTACCAAATGCGCAAGAGGACAGTCAGCTTTTCGGGAAAAATTGGCCCGATGGCCCGGTAAGTTTAAATTTATAATATGATATGATTAATAATATAATATAATTATAATATATAAAACTGTTATAATGTATTTCTATAATTTACTTTTTAGATGGTATTACTTAAACATGGGGTATATTGCAAATTGAAGACGCTCAATAACTCAATTGGAGCATCATGTAGAGCTTCTCATCTTGCACGTCGTCTTATGGAAGGAGTCTTCAAACCTGAAGTTCTTTTAAACGCTACACTTACTGGACAAACTGCACGTGCTCAGGGAAAAGAACGCCAAAACCAAAAGGTCGTTTGTCTGGATGAATTAGGGAAAAATGCAATTATTGGTAATTAAAATACTTGTTATTTTTTTTACTGAATCCTACATTTTTACTTTTTATCCACTTCATTTTTAATCCATAGTATATTATAATAGGGTATTATAATTTTTGACAGATTTTGCCAGATCGCACGCCAAAAAAAAAGGATGGCTTAAACAATCAGTCCGGGATATCAAAATTTCTATGTCCACAAGACTTGGTGAAATAAAACGACAACACTTGGCAAATGCTCGGCGAGATGATGTGTAACAGATTTTCTATTGCTCGGAACTATTTTGTAACACCAATTTTTTTATTAGTTTTTCGAAAATTTTATTTATATGTATCAGTTTTTGTTTTCATTTTTTCAACAAATATTTTTATATTACGCAAAAGTTTTTGTTTCTTTTTGTGATAAATATAATTGCAGTTATAATATATTTACAAAATATATAAGACTCTTTCATATATATATATAAATAAACGCAAAGATTTAAATAATTAATTTTTAACTTTGATGGCAATTATATAGCTATAAGTTTATATTTTGGTGTATTATTTCATAGTGTTTGATCGTACAAATAAAACCATGAATACTATATTCAATTAAGTTATATAATAAATATATATTGTATATACACAATATATAACTTAATTAATTGAATATATGTATTATATATATATATATATATATATATATATATATATATATATATATCGTAAAGTAAGTCGTAATTTTAAAACTTAAAAAATAAGGCAGTGATCTCTAATAAATATTACGATAATTTATAGACTGATTTAAACAAATAAAGCTTACCGTGAGTTGAAAAATAACATGTGTATAAATATTATTTTAAAATCATATATGATTATATCTAATACAATAAATATTTTATATATACATGTATATGTGTAAATATTATTGTGCGTGTGTATATATAACATAAATAATATTATATATATATATATAAATATATATAAATATATATATATATATATATATTATATATATATATATTGTAATATATATATAATATTTATTATGTTAGATATAATCACATACGATTATATAAATCGACATTAGATATAATTAGATATAAAAAATGGCCCGATATAATTGTATATAGTTATATATAACCACATATAATTATATAACCATATATGGTTATATAACCATATATGGTTATATATAATTGTATATAGTTATATGTAATTATATACAATTATATCGGGCCATTTTTTATATCTAATTATATCTAATGTCGATTTTATATAATTATATGTGATTATATCTAATCATTTTTTCTCGGGTAAGTTTTTCTTAAGAAATTTAGTTTAATTTAATTTATAAAGTTTGATTTAAATATAAAAAAGACGATTATTAGTAATAATAATACTTAAAATTGTAATGTTAAACAAGTAGTATAATAGCAGGAGGCCTATGATTATCTACAGTATTATTAGAAATATTTGCGATATAAAGCAATGTATTAATATATAATGTATTAATATATAAAGCAATGTATTAACATATTTAATAATAAGGAATGTGAAAATTAGTGCTGCATATATGCAAAATAAAGAGGATATGATTTGAATTTGACTTTTTTTAATACCAGCAACCCTAACGGAATAAATTTCTACATAATTATACCTAATTATATCAAAATATATATATTTATATATAAATTTATATCATTATATATAGTTATATATAATTTTATATTATTATATATAGTTATATATAATTATATAGGGCCATTTTTCATATATAATTATATATAATATTATATATAATTATATCTAATTATATCTAACTTTTTTTACCCGGGTTGCAAGAACGCAAGAAAGCTTTAGCAGATCAAAAGAAAAAATTAGACAAAGAAATAAAACAAATACAAAAAAAAATTAAAGTTGAAACATAAAATGTTCCTAAATTTTTTTTATATTTATTTATTATTAAATTTAGTTTATCTCCTTTTAATATTGTAAATTGCATGTTGATTATTTCAATAAATTAAAGATAAAATTAAATTATACTGATTTTTAAAATCCCTATTTATCTTTTCAAAAACATTCGGATGAAATTCTTGTATTTGTTCTTATTTATTAATTAAAAAAAGATTATACATCTATTAATCAATTAATTTTCTATGTAATACTTTTAAAACATTTGATTACTTAGATAATTACAATAATAGTAAGTATTTAAGAATGAAAACAGAAATTCTTACGTGATCCCATAATAGGGGTATTTTTCATTATGGGTCACAGGTGACCGCACAAAAGGGGTGCACCATAATAGGAGAATAAAGGCTACTGATATTTATGTAAATATTATTTATTATAATAACGTAATCATCATTATCTATGCAGATAATTGTTCTCCTAGGCCAAGCGCTTCTACCTATACATAAATATATACCATTAGACCGCCTTAAAATTATTAATTTCACAATAAAAAAATGTTTCACGAAAACTGCGCCATAATAGGGTGTTTTACCTTACGTGTGACGAAATCCCCCCCCTCTAATGAGGGAGAGGAAGAACGCCTTTACACTAAATTATACTCAACGTATTTACGGTCTTTCGAGAAGGTTCTCAGGCCTATTGGAACAATGTTAACCTCGATATGTTCTCGTTTGTAGTTGTACACGAGTTTTTAAGTGCGATAAGCACGTATTGTATATTCTAAGTCTGATCGTCTACATTAGTAGACGGAAATAGTCGCTGGATAAGTTACTTTAGTTTTTAAGAAACACCTTCTGTTATTCGTTCTGCGCATTTAACACATACATCAGTTTATTTTATTTACTTTATCAATTCCTCAAGTATAGTAATTTTATTTGTGAGATTTATTCGAGTACTCAGAGAAAAGAGCATCTCACGGTTTTGATTTTATTATTGTAAGAGCATTGTTTTATGTTGACATATTATCCCTATTTTTACTTGGATTAAGAAAGGATCAGCGAATACGTTCCTTTATGTTTCAACCGAGTAAAAGCGATAAGCGATGAAACCTGTCATGTAGTGTATGTGATCTCAAACCTTGTTGAATAATCGCTGAGAGACGTTAATTTCAGATTTACGTGTTATTTATATATGTAACAATTATCTTTGACATTACCCCCCCCCCCCCCCCGTATCAAGCGATGATCTCCTTCTGCAAGTTATTTGTTCCCAATCATATCTCTTTTCCGTTACTTACTATGTTTACACGCAGGCTATAAGAGCGCGCTTGCAGAAGGCCTCATATTGGAGAATGTTTTGACGTCCCCGGATGCCGCCCACTCACGGAAGGCAAGTACGCCATGAAACGTGGAGTGGTGTCGATCCTCGCATATGAAACAATTGCGTTTGGACTGATACCGGCTTTATGTTTTTCCAGGCAGTTACAACAGAGTTCTCTTCCACAAAGCGTCGCCTGTCCATCGCCGACTTCCCATGAAAAACGTTGCAGACCATGAGGAGTGGTCCTTCCGATACAAGGTGCAGCCTCTTTGCTCAGCTTTGGCAGATCTTCAGTGGACTCCTTCTTCGAGTGGAAGTTCGAAGTATGCACTGATTTCAGTCTTGGAGAGCTGTATCACATCCAAGATAATCGCCGTTCTATAAATTGCCGTAGCTCAGCATATATTGGTGGCTCGGAAGTTCCGCTGACTACGTTTTTCCACTCGCAAGCGCGCTTCGAGCATCTCGACGGTGAGGAACACCAAGAGGTTCTCGTTGCTTGTGAAAAACGTAAACAAGACCACGTTTTTCTTGTTCGACATCACAGATTATTGACTTCCGCTAGGATAATGTTTTAATAACTTTATGACAAACTCATACGGACCAATATATTCTCACCTTCTAACGAGCAATAAGTCTGCACACCGACGTTCCTTTATGTTTCAACCGAATAAAAGCGATAAGCGATGAAACCTGTCATGTAGTGTATGTGATCTCAAACCTTGTTGAATAATCGCTGAGAGACGTTAATTTCAGATTTACGTGTTATTTATATATGTAACAATTATCTTTGACATTACCCCCCCCCCCCCCCGTGGTGTGCGGAACCAGAAAACGGATAATCGACGATACAATGTAAAATGACAAAAAAATATTTATTAGCTACAAATAAATATGTTCTTGTACAATTATTATATAATTTCATAACATTTGCAATTCCCAACTTGAAAATATAAATAAGCTATAATTGTCGTAATATTTCTTTTTGTCTTATTCAAATACATGTTTTTTAACATGAATCAAATTCTTTTCTGAGTGCATGTATACATGTGCGTTCGCGACATCGATCAAATTATTATAATATAGAAATACTTGTTATAATTATTTTATATAATATTAATATCTTTATTAGTAATTATGTAATTAGTTAATAAAGTGAACACCCAGAAAACATTTTGCAAGTAAATATCTAGCAAGTTACGCACAAATATGGTTCATGTGCGCAAGCAAAACTTTATCCCTGTGCGTCGTCATAGCGATAACAAAACGCTAGCACACTTTGTGCGCGCAATTTCTATAAGCGATATACACGCCTATTGCTCACAAAGTCTGCACGTAAATTGAGAGACACGACTATATAACATATTCACGAGCAAAACTTATACAAACGCTTACAGTTCATATGCACAAGACGCGTAAACTTTGCGCACAAGAATTGTTATCTGGGCATATTCTTGTTCAAATATTGGTGGATTTTAAAGTATTTAATTTTTTTTTTTTTCAGATAAACGCAATAAGCGAAACCTGAAAACTCAGCCTCCATCAGGCTATATAAATGATACAAAGAAGAAGAAAACGTCTAAAGAATTAGGTAAAATATTAATTTATTCTCTTACTTTACCTTCATGTTTTATGCAAGTTTTAACATGTGTGTGCATACACGTTGCATTAATATATTATACAAAAACATGTTTTCCATCACTATTTTAATATTACAGTTATTACATATTTATTATAATCTATTAAAATTCCATAATTATATCACGATTTTGGTACTTGAACAATATTTCTGTATTTGTTTTTATTAACTTTTGAACGGTACTCTTGTACTAATCTTACTATTGACATTAGTACTAACTCACATTGATATTTGATTATTTTCATTGATGTATTTTTTTGTTCATTCCAATTGAAATCCATATTTCTCCGTTTCATTTTCCTTGTATCAATTTGTTATTTTATTACCTTATATTTTAGTAACTACTTATTCTCTATTTTATTATTTTTATACTATTGACGATTCTACAATTTTAAAATTCCAATAAAAATAATTTTAAGAATCGCGCTGAAGTCTGTAAATAAAAATTAAATTAAACTTTTCTCAACATAAACATGGTTGAAAAAAACACAATTAACGAATTAAAATTACAAAAACAAATCGATTTATGTACCGATGTTTGTAAATAATATGCACATCTTTTGACCACTATTAATACACGTGCATGCGGTCTATGCGCGTCAATATATCAATGTGATTAAAAGGATAATATATATAGATACTTTCCAGCAAAACGCAGTGTAACACAGTGTCTACTAGTGTGAGTGAGACACACTGATATATATTCTTTCTCAAACTAATAGACACTGTGTCGCCTGTATTGCTTGCTGGAAAGCACTATAATGGAAATTCTTTTTTCACAGATTCAAATAATGAGTTCAGCGATTACTCCGCCAACGAATCTGGTAATTTTACTTTTTATTTTAACGGGAGCGTTATGTACTTTTTAATTTTATCAATTTTTTACGACCATCATGAGTGATGCATTTATTTATGTAAGACATGTTATATGTGTAAATAATAAAAAAATTTTGTTTTATAATAGTAACAACTGAAGAACGTACAACCAATTCAAATATGGAAGATCCGGAAAAATATGAAGTCTTCGAGAAAATAAGCGGTATTTTCTATTTAGTTAACATGTTACAAATAACATTATAGACAATAATTTTGAAATGTTATTTGCAATTAGCATATACATAATTTACACATAATTCTCACTTTCATTTTAGGTGAAAATACATCATTTAAAGATTGCCGACCGGTTCAAGTACGGGCAAGCCTGAGCAAAAACAAAGGTGTGTTACTATTAGAGATGTGCAAACTATTCGGATTCGAATCGAATCGAATCGAATCTGCTATAATTCGATTCGATTCGCATTCGAATTCCTAGGGTTCGAATGCGAAGCATTTCGAACATTTCGAATCGAAAATCATTTAACAAATCACGTACGTATGTGAATTTTCAAACTTATTTTCCGCTTACAAAGCGGCGATCGCAAGATCGTGCAGTCGCCCAATTTATCGACCCCGTCTAATCTAAATCGATAAATTATGATTACTGCACGACCCTACGAACCTAGGCTGTATGTACATACTCGTGATAGATTTGAGATATTGAGTTATAAGAATCGTTGAAGGTATAGTTTCTAAACTTATTCTTGACATCTGATTTATTATATAATATATACATATAACAGAGTTTATTCGAGTTCAGTCAATTCAAATTTTATACTTCAAAAGAAAGTTTTGTCATATTTATAGGCTACGTTGAAAGATTAGATTTGGATATGAGAAATGTATACACATTAATAATATTTACATATTTTGATTTTAATAACATAACATATATATTATATTTATAATTTATTTTAGATAATTATTTGTCATGGAGATCGATTTAAATATAAATTCTGACAGTTCAGATAATATGGATTCAAGGATAGATTTAACTACATCTGACTTTGCCAGTGCCTGCAAACAACGAAAAATAACTGAGTACTCTAAAGAAACATTTAAAGAAATTAATCCAAATACAATAAAAATGAAGAAAATTAAAGAATTGCTTACTGACAGACAGAATCAAAATTGTAGTTCATGTTAGTCGCCCAATTTATCGACCCCGTCTAATCTAAATCGATAAATTATGATTACTGCACGACCCTACGAACCTAGGCTGTATGTACATACTCGTGATAGATTTGAGATATTGAGTTATAAGAATCGTTGAAGGTATAGTTTCTAAACTTATTCTTGACATCTGATTTATTATATAATATATACATATAACAGAGTTTATTCGAGTTCAGTCAATTCAAATTTTATACTTCAAAAGAAAGTTTTGTCATATTTATAGGCTACGTTGAAAGATTAGATTTGGATATGAGAAATGTATACACATTAATAATATTTACATATTTTGATTTTAATAACATAACATATATATTATATTTATAATTTATTTTAGATAATTATTTGTCATGGAGATCGATTTAAATATAAATTCTGACAGTTCAGATAATATGGATTCAAGGATAGATTTAACTACATCTGACTTTGCCAGTGCCTGCAAACAACGAAAAATAACTGAGTACTCTAAAGAAACATTTAAAGAAATTAATCCAAATACAATAAAAATGAAGAAAATTAAAGAATTGCTTACTGACAGACAGAATCAAAATTGTAGTTCGTCATGTGATTCTATGATTAATCTAAGTAATAATGAAAATGAAGAAGAAGAGACTGACGAAAATAGCAGTGATATACAAGTTAGTGCATCTGATATGGAAAAAATTAATGCACCTCATGCTTTGATTTGGTTTTACTTTACTAAGTTGGAAAATGATCCGTACAAGGCTGTTTGCGATATCTGCACGGTTGTCAGGAATATTCCAACCAGTACTACAACAACACTTCAAAATCATTTAAAAAGACATATTGTTGCATATACAAAATATTCAAAATTAAAAAAGCTTAAGGATAGAAATTTTCCGAAATACATTTTTTTTATGCATTTGCTTATGGACCAATCAATTTCCTTATGCATATATGTTTATGCGACTATGCAAGTTTGTCTGGATAGGCCCTAAGAGTCGGAAAAAGTATTAATTTCCATTTACGTAAGCAACATTTACGTCTTATTGTTAAAATATTACTTTTTCATGCCAGTATATGTGCATTGAAATTTCTTCTTCTCGACTTCTTTTTGGAATCCTATATTGTGTGTGTGTGTGTGTGTGTTGTGTGCGTGTGTGAGCTTCGATTTTTTACATTTGTATGCCTGCGTAAACTGCAACTCTTCCATTTAATTTAATTCAAATCAAATCATCCTACAAAATAAATGGCCTCACAAACTTAACGATCTTATATACTTATGTTACAGAAACATTTTATAATTCGAATTGGTGGAAAACTGCAACTAAACACGTGAGCAACATTTTGAGTGCCATATTTTCGGATGCATTGGCGCGTGATTATTCATGGACAGAACGGAAAAATACATTTGCCATTCAAGGGATGAAAATAGCTAAAACTCTTATTGGTATGTAATTTTATTTGTATATGTATGTTATGCATAATATTTTTTGTTATGCATATATATTGTGTTTATATTTCATTAATTAATGAATGATATATTTTACAGAGACGATTTTGAAAGAATACAACCCGGAGTGAGGTAGAAAAAAAAATTATGGTTTCATCATGCCGGTAGATGGAAAAGAAAAAATGCCATCCATGTGGGATCCACGGCTGTAGCGTCTCAAGAAAACGAATAATGAATTTATAAAATGCAACTACGATTATTATAATGAATATAATAATGTTTTAAATTACAATTTAATATAAAATATGTAATATATTTTATAATATATAATATATAATATGTCTATTGTAATAAATTAAAATTATTTACTTTATATTCTCGTAATTTATCTTTCAAAGTTAAAAACACCTTTCGTATGAGCTCCCAGAGAGTTTATATGGAAGCTTCTTGGTAACTACTTTGAAGCTCACAGGGAGCTTATATGAAAGCTTCTCGGTAACTATTTTGAAGTTCGTAGGGAGCTCTTAAAACATGATTTCTGAGCTCCCTACGAGCTTAAATGAAGCTCCCAAGGAACTCTCAAAAGCGGACATAGGAGCTCCCGGGGAGCTCCGTGCGAGTTCTTTTGAAGTTCAAATAAAGCTTACGAAAAATTTTATGAGCTCCCTGGGAGTTCCCCGTGCTGTGTGGGTATATTATAGATTTTCAATACTGGCAGTGAATTACGGAACGCAGCCATTAATTATAGATTTTCAGTACTGACATCTTGGCATTTGATCGATTTCGGAACATAGTGTGATTATGTTGTTATTTTTCTAACGTCAACTATTAATATCAAAATAAAAAATCAATAAAGTAAAAAATTTTAATAAGTATACGAATTGTATATCCTGCGTAAACAAAGTTATTTTAAAATTTGCCTTCCAAAGGTATGTAACCTATTTGTTTTGTTTTGTAATGCTCTCGTACATGTTCATCATTAAAAGCGGTGCGGCTTTAACTAGATTTAAGTTTATGATATTTATGTTCGAAGCAAAAGCAATTTAGTAAAAAAAATTAGTCATCATTGTTTTTATTCTTAAATTTTACATTCATTTTGTCCACGCGTTTTAATAGGTATGTACAAAGCATGCGAATATTAAATTTAAAGCACCTATTTTCTTTTAGAACAATAATGTCATCCGATTCGGCTTCAACTTTTGGCACTACACCCAGAAAGAAGCCTAAATATGCAAACCGCAATCAAAAGTATAGAAAAGATTGGGAAATGACATTTAAATGGCTAAATCCTGTAGAAAATGATCCATACAGTGCATATTGCAAAGCATGCAAAAGCAACTTAAAAGCTCATCTAAGTATATTACAATTACATGACAGAGGCAAAAAGCATATTTCAAATATAAAAGACAACAAAAAACAAAGAGAAATAAATACTCTCTTACAGATATCAAAAATTTTAAATAATGTTGTAAGTCTTGAAATTAAGTTAGCTGGATTTGTCAGTGAACATAATCTTTCCTTTTCTATAATTGATCATTTAACTAATTTATTAAAAGAATCGGTTACTGACTCTAACATAATTCAAGGGTTAAATCTGGGAAGAACTAAACTAACATCTATTATAAAAAATGTTATAGCACATAAATTATACTTAACAGAAATTTTAAAGAAAACAAAATTTAGCGTATTAACTGACGAATCGACTGACATTTCATGCGAAAAAACCTCATGTATAGTCAGGTTAGGATTTATGATAAAACTTCACAACAAATTAAGTCATTTTTATGTGTGTGTGAAGCTGGCGTATCATTTCGTGGAAACTCATAAATAAATGGGAGTTCTGAGTGTATTTTTAATAGTTCTACAGTTCTTGATAGTTTAAACAAATAGTTCTGGCCATTAAAACACTGAAAAACGCTTAGGACAAACTGAGACGCCAACTTCACACAGCGTCTCACTTTGTCCTACAGACATTTCCTTATCAGAAATTGTTCGAATTCAAAAGATTTATAGTTCTACATGAGTTCTAAGAAGAGTTCTGCCTTTTAAAAGCAGAAAAATATTAATTCAAATGAAATTAAAACAAGCGATCCCTATATCTATAAATATAGAGGTGAGACGCCGGTCGCTTTTCGACAGTTCTGCTAATTATAAAATAGTTATCGTATAGTTCTGAATATATTAATGCATTTTCTAAAGAGTTCTAGGCATTAGCGATATTGTATTATTATTATTTTTTTAATTAGTACTGCGCGAAAAGTGCATATTGAGACGGAATAGTTCGTGATGCTTGTCGAAATGTAAGACTAGTGGCCTTTGTAAGATAGTTCTGAGCATATTCGAGCATATTCTAAACAGTTCTAAGCAATATTAAGCAATATTAAGTATTATATAAAAGTTTAATGAATTAAGAAATCAATAAATATTAATAATTTTTAATTGTTGAAATTATCAGAACTCTTTGGAAAGGCAATGTACATGCCCAGAACTATACGAGAACTATTTTATAATTAGCAGAACTGTCGAAAATCGACCGGCGTCTCACCTCTATGCTCGAAAATATGCGTTTTTCGGGCAAAATAATTTTTTAAATAAATTTCTAATTGTTGAAATTATCAGAACTCTTTGGAAAGGCAATGTACATGCCCAGAACTATACGAGAACTATTTTATAATTAGCAGAACTGTCGAAAATTGACCGGCGTCTCACCTTTATGCTCGAAAATATGCGATTTTTCGGGCAAAATAATTTTTTAAATAAATTTCTAATTGTTGAAATTATCAGAACTCTTTGGAAAGGCAATTTACATGCCCAGAACTATACGAGAACTATTTTATAATTAACAGAACTGTTGAAAATCGACCGGCGTCTCACCTCTATGCTCGAAAATATACGTTTTTCGGGCAAAATAATTTTTTAAATAAATTTCTAATTGTTGAAATTATCAGAACTCTTTGGAAAGGCAATTTACATGCCCAGAACTATACGAGAACTATTTTATAATTAGCAGAACTGTCGAGCATTAAGGTGAGACGCCGGTCAATTTTCGACAGTTCTGTTAATTATAAAATAGTTCTCGTATAGTTCTGGGCATGTAAATTGCCTTTCCAAAGAGTTCTGATAATTTCAACAATTAGAAATTTATTTAAAAAATTATTTTGCCCGAAAAACGCATATTTTCGAGCATAGAGGTGAGACGCCGGTCGATTTTCGACAGTTCTGCTAATTATAAAATAGTTCTCGTATAGTTCTGGGCATGTACATTGCCTTTCCAAAGAGTTCTAATAATTTCAACAATTAAAAATTATTAATATTTATTGATTTCTTAATTCATTAAACTTTTATATAATACTGCTTAAGGGGATCCTAAAGCCGTCTGTTTTACCGACAAAATACGGTCAATTAAAAATTAATACTAAACTTTTTTTTAACTACACAGAATTAAAAATCCTTCTCCAGGATTAAAGTATGCACGCAAACGAACACTGGAGGTACAAATTTTACGCCGAAGAAGGAAGTAATTACAAAATTACATTATATTTACATTATATTTATCTTCAGAGCGAATGTCAACTCGTGAAAATATCAATTTTATATAAAAATTTGGTACCTTTTCTGCACAAAACAGCTTGACTCCCGGTTCCGTTGAAGTGTCTACTTTAATCCTACAAAAGGATTTATCGTTCCATGCAGCCAAAAAAAAGTTTAAACTTTTTTAAACTAAAAAAATCCTTTTGTAGGATTAAAGTAGACACTTCAACGGAACCGGGAGTCAAGCTGTTTTGTGCAGAAAAGGAGCGAAATTTAAAAAAAATTTAGTATTAATTTTTAATTGACCGTATTTTGTCGGTGAAACAGACGGCTTTAGGATCCCCTTAATATTGCTTAGAACTGTTTAGAATATGCTCGAATATGCTCAGAACTATCTTACAAAGACCACTAGTCTTACATTTCGGCAAGCATCACGAACTATTCCGTCTCAATATGCACTTTTCGCGCAGTACTAATTAAAAAAATAATAATAATACATCGCTAATGCCTAGAACTCTTTAGAAAATGCATTAATATATTCAGAACTATACGATAACTATTTTATAATTAGCAGAACTGTCGAAAAGCGACCGGCGTCTCACCTCTATATTTATAGATATAGGGATCGCTTGTTTTAATTTCATTTGAATTAATATTTTTCTGCTTTTAAAAGGCAGAACTCTTCTTAGAACTCATGTAGAACTATAAATCTTTTGAATTCGAACAATTTCTGATAAGGAAATGTCCGTAGGACAAAGTGAGACGCTGCGTGAAGTTGGCGTCTCAGTTTGTCCTAAGCGTTTTTCAGTGTTTTAATGGCCAGAACTATTTGTTTAAACTATCAAGAACTGTAGAACTATTAAAAATACACTCAGAACTCCCATTTATTTATGAGTTTCCACGAAATGATATGCCAGCTTTACACACACCATTTTTATGGGAGTTAGTACAAGTATTTTCAAATGATAATCAGTCAAATGAAAGCGCCACAGCAGAACATCTATATCAAGCAATAATCTCATCGTTTCAAAATCAGGCCGTTCCATTGAATAACATTATAGGATTCGGTTCGGATGGATGCAATGTGATGATGAGGAAAAAAATAGTGTAGCTACAAGGTTTAAGGACAGTTGTCCAGGTATTGTTATTATGAAATGCTTGTGCCACTCCCCACATTTGTGCGCAAGCGAAGCTTGCAAACAACTTCCAAGACGCACTGAAGATCTAGAACGGAACATTTATAATCATTTTAAAAATAGTTCAAAACGACAACATGATTTCAAGCAGTTCCAAAAATTTTTGAATTTGGATATTCACAACATACTGCATCCATCCCAAACCAGATGGCTAAGTTCAAATGAAGTTATTAACAGGATTTTAGAGCAGTGGGAAAACTTAAAATTATACTTCGGAAACACTTGCTTAAATGATAGGTTAATAGCTATGGAGCAAATTTACAGAGATTTACAAGACCCATTTATTAAATTATACTATTTTTTCTTGCAGTGATTCTTGCCAAAATTCACTGATTTTAATAAATATTTTCAATCGGAGAATGTAGTAGTTACTAATCTGCATTATAAGTTATCCTCCTTATACAAAGATATTCTTATGTTACATAAATAGAGCATATGTGCAACTTTAAGTAGCATTAATCCATCTAATTCTACTGAATTTGCTCCTATATCTATAATATATTTAGGCGTAAATGTTATGAATTTATTAAGTGACAGGGAAGTCAAAAAGCATCCAAATTTGATTGAAGATTTTTTATTACGAGTTAGGAATTTCATGATTGTTTCATCTGAACAGATTCAGAAACGTTTTGATTTTGATGATCCCGTTTTAAAATATCTACATGCTCTAAATCCATCAAATGCATTGTCCTTAAATTTTCGAAATAAACTGCCAAGTTTATATATGTTAATAAAGAGAGTTGTGGCCGCATGATGTCCTTGCCTGAAACTTTATCGATTAGTAATAATAACTGTTCTAATAATAATGGTTCTAATGAACAATTAATAGATGATGAATGGCGTAAATTACCAATAGGTATATTACCTGAGGAAATTAAAAATGAAGAAAAAACCGATAAATTTTGGGCGAAACTTTTAAATTTCAAAAATATACTAAATGAGTATGAATATTTTAATATTAGTAGCTTTGTCTTAAATGTGCTCAGCATACTGTATTCGAATGCCGAATGCGAGCAAATGTTCAGCAAAGTCAATTTAATAAAGACCAAAACTAGGAATAGGCTTGCTACCAAAACTATTAATGGTACCTTACTTACAGCTCAGTGCGTAAAGCAAAATAATCATCGTCTGCCGAAAAGCGGAAAGTGTCCGGCAGTAGCCAAAATTATGATGACTCGACCGTAGTATTTGCGACAAAGAAGCAAAGAATCGGTTCAGCGAATAAGTGGCGATTATGAGACAAAGCTGTTAAAAATAATATAATTTGAGGTGCAAAAAATAGAACACTTTTATTGTTGGGTACAAAACCACGGAGAAGCGTGAGTACAACAAAGAGGCGAACTTACTAAATTATATAAAAACAGTGGTGAACACTTGACCTACCAGGAAGTCTCTAGTAACATATCTAGTTATATATCTGATCGGGAAGGCAATATTAAATTAAAGAAAAATATAAAGTTTTTCATCCTTAACAAAAGCTAATTAGACAAAGTAGGCCCCAGTATGTACATTTTTGTGTGCGCGCTAAGCTGCGACAGCAACGCGCTTATCAGTCATTGGCTCGCGCATCGCGCCTCATTGTTGCGCATCTAGCGGGATGGTACTCTATCGATACTCTATCGATCCTATATCGAACAGGATTTAGCTCGCTCTCTTCCTGTGCAACCGTGGCTTGAGGCGGACACGTGTCTCTTCGTGTACGATCCAAAAACGTGTGCATAGTAAACTTTCAAGAAGAAACAAATCGCAAGCTAGTGAGGTATGTAGCTCTTGTTTTTCTATAACGAACCACGAACTCTCTTGTCGCATCTCTGCTCGCTCTAGGACCGTCGCTTACCGCATTTACGTAGTTTTGAGTCGTGCCGGCAACGCGGCCGCCATTAGTGAATTTGATGATTCTCGCTGTTAGAAATTATTTCGCGTGAGCAACTGATGTCAAGCAAAATGAGTGATCGAGATTACAAAATCGGCTAGCATAGAATAAATGATTGTGTTTGATCTTTCGAAGATACCGCAATCATATGAGACGTAAGCGAGTCGTGTATCGTGACGAATCCTTGTGTGCGCTTGTATTAGTATTGTACATTTTCGAGTATGTATGTGTGTGCTGCGTGAAACATTACGTCGTATTGTGTGTGTGTGTGTGTGTGTCGCATCGTGGCTGTGTTCTGTAATTCACGCCAGTGATTGAAAATCTATAATATACATAAGGTGAATTATAAATTTTCAGTACTGGCAGTGCAGTCGGAAGTCCGTATATATACGGTTAGCTCATGTTACATTGGCAAAAAGTTTCGCGTTCACCGTTTTGTCGCGGATGTTACGTTATCGTAGAGTATGAATGTGATCGGGAAAACTGTCATGTCCGTGATTTTGATCAATTCCTACATCTAGTTTGTTGATGTAAATTATTTTTGCATAGAATATTTGCTTATAAATAAATTATTTTAAAATAAAATATTTTAAGAAAATAATTAAAATATTTTTAAAATATTTTAAGAAAATAAATAAAGGTTTGCTTTGCACCCAAGATGCCCTGGTTGGTGGTTAAATTTGATGTAGAAAATACTGTTGAAGCTGTGCGAAAAAATTGGTATTGCGAAAAAACTTCAACCTGTTATTGGCCACCAGATTCCTGCAGTAATTCTATCATAGAAGAAAAGATAAAAAATCAGCATACTCCGGATCGTTCATCATGGGAAGCATATTCTGTTGTAATCTTGGGGCAATATGGTAAGCTTTTTTTATATATTCAATTCAATGTAATGTAATCGTAATTTATAATGTGTTTTACTAGCGTTTCGGTGTGGTGGTATAGATAAAGACAATTTTATTTTTGTTGTTTTTAAATATCAATATTTTTGGATATTAATTTTTTCTCTTAATATTTCTATCATGTTTCTTCTTTCTCTTCTTAATTGTTCTATTTCTAATGCGTTGTATTTGTTTCTTCCAAAGTATGCTGCCCTGAGCTTTTTATTGTCTTATTCTTGCTCTATTTTCTAATTTCTCTCTAAAACCGTGTACGGACTTGCGTGTCCTCGTATCATATCCTTGCATCATTATAATTAGAATGGAATTCTTTGCATCATCTTGTAACAAATTGGATATGACGATACATAGTGAGCTAATCAACTTAATGTCCATGCTGTGAAGCAAAAATTTATCACTCGCAACGCCAAAATGATAAGATACGCAAAAATTTTTGTACTGTTGCTTTACAGCATTAGACACCGAACTAAACAAGTTACGTATCATCCAACAATTGATACGCAACATAATGTAAATGTAATAATACGCAAATGTAATAAGTCTTGTCCTAACTGTGCTGATACAGGAATACGAGGATACGCAAAAAGTCCTCACGCAGCTTTAAAAATGCTTTCTGTCTTATTTTTCCTTTTCCTAATTTCATTTTTCCTTTTCCTAATTTCATTTTTCCTTCGTATTTTACAGCTGTTTCTCCCAACCGTATTCTCATTTTTTTTCTTCGTTTACTTTCTCAGTATATTCTCTGCAGAAGGGGAACCCTAACGTCTATTCAATATACTCATATGTATACATATATATTTTATTATATACACAAACTTTATGAAAATTTATTATTATTATTTATTATTATTTATTATTACATGCAGAATTTTTTTAATATATGTGATTTTGTACGCATAATTCATTACATGTTATGACATTTTAAAAATCTTTTTGGCTTACAAGGAGATGACGCCAATTGGAAAATCGCTTTTCCAACGAGTCATAGTGCGTTCGATAGCTTACATGTAGCTAATAAAAACCCTAAAGGCGTTTGTGTCAATGGGCCTTCGTTTAGGAGAAATTACAAAACAAAGTTAGGGTCACGCAACTATATTCCATATAAAGAAGAACATTAGAATCTTTTTCGAATAAGCGGCGTAGCTGAGCCGACTAACACAACTAAAACAAACAAGCCCTTTAATAATCTGTACTTACATCAATGTCATTCCTAGCCTCAGTTTAGATGGCAGAGGCTCTCTCATTACAGTTGTCTGCCTTTCAAGCAATGGACGTACGATATTATGTAGAAACTCAAATTGTTCTGGCCACATTCGAAGATTAGCAAAAAATTCTTCATGGTCTGTCAGCTGAGTTTCTGATATAAGGTTATGGTAGAATCCTTGCTGTTCTTTTTGACGATTTACTGGTCGAATCCACCATCTCCTTCTCCCTTTGCCACGTCCACGATATCTTTGAATATTGTGTAGCAGAAGTTGATGATTATGAAGTACAATATTCACTCCCACGCACACAACAATAAAAAATCTTTTATCAAATTCCATGACTGGCTGCATGTTTAACCATCCTTGCGCTTATTTCGCGCCTGCATCGCGCGTTTCCGTGTAGACAAAGATGGCGCAGACTTCTTGCGCCTACGTTTGAGCTTGTGCCTGCGCCCTTGTGCTGCGCCTTTATGCCTTGTCGTGTAGATGAGCCTTAAGGATTCAAGCAATTTCGCCAGATTACAATCCCGATTTTGTAATTAATACAGACCAAACAGGATGTGAGTATAGAGTTAATGTTTCGCGAACTTACACGCACACTGGAGAAAAATTAGTTCAATTGTACATAGGCGATTTAAATAAAGTTTCGCATTCATACACCGCCCAGTATTCGCTGACGAAATCCGGGAAGTTATTAAATAAAGTATTTGTTTGTTTGCAAGAATTTTCTGATAATTTTGGAGTACGTGTACAAAAAGATGTAGATGAATTATTAGAATTATGTAAAAATGTCGTTATTACATGTTCTAAATCGGGCAAATTAACAACGTCATTATACGCACAGTATTTGGAAAATGTTGTTAAGCCGTATGTCGGGGATACTTTGTTTTTATTTATTGTTGATTCCTGGGGAGGACAAAAAAACATCCAAATGTATAACGAAATATTTCGTGACAAAAATAATAAACCATGTAATTTACAAATTATACCGCCAAAATGTACTCCGATATGTCAGCCGTGCGACGTTTATTTTTATCGACAAGTGAAAGTTATAATTAAGAAAATACAAAACTGTCCAGATGTAATTTCACAATCAGGTGGCGAAAGCAAACAATTAAATACTCGTGCTGATGCGATTCGTATACAATCTTTAACTCATTATCTGTTATCAGCACCGAAATTTAAATGTATGCTTCAATATGCATGGTATGCATCCAAATTAGCTGACGATAGAGAAATATTTTTAAATGTGAATCAATTATGCTTCTCTTCAAACATTTATAATAAAACATGTGTATGTGGACAACATAATTCATTTATTAAATGTTCGTGGTGCGAAAAAATTTTATGTTTCCAATGTTTTTACATCAATTTTCATCCACAACATTGCGAAGCGATGGAAGCCTTTTATCGTATGTAAATAAATATATAATTATAAAAGAAAGTTTATATTGTACAAAATATTCTTGACAAAATAACACATTGCATGAGAAATATAATCAGTTCATGACTGTTTTTTATTTCGTATTGCGTTCAAACATCCCGAAATGTCCTTATTTTTACATAGAAAAACAAAATAAATTTAAAAAAATAATGATTAATGTAGTGTCTTTTATATATCCAAAATTAAAAAAAAAAAACGAAGCAGTCGTCGGCGGGACTCGAACGCACGCCGCCGGCGCAAAAATGTATGGACGGGAGCCTTAGGGCCAATTTCACCATCGTCAGTTATCCTTAACCTTAGGTTAAACTATATCTTCGTCTCTTTTTCTTAAACTTATCTGAAAAAAACGAAGATATAGTTTAACCTAAGGTTAAGGATAACCGACGATGGTGAAATTGGCCCTTAGTCGGCTCAGCTACGCCGCTTACTCGAAAAAGATTCTAATGTTCTTCTTTATATGGGTCATAGTTGCGTGACCCTAACTTTGTTTTGTAATTTCTCCTAAACGAAGGCCCATTGACATAAACGCCTTTAGGGTTTTTATTAACTACATGTAAGCTATCGAACGCACTATGACTCGTTGGAAAAGCGATTTTCCAATTGGCGTCATCTCCTTGTTAGATGATTTGAAAATTGAAGAAAAAGGCTAATAAAGCTAAAACTACTAATGAGTTTTCCTCGCATAACAAAGATATCAAAAGAAAACGGATTCGAAAAAAGCAAAGAGGTAATAAAAAGTAACAAAATAAACGATTCTCAGATACTGATGATACATCATTAGATGATAACTCGAATGATGGAAATATTTACCCTCTCACCCGATCACATCAATATTTACCCCGTCTTTTTTGAATTCAGGAAAATCGGTGAATGGTAAATATTATTATCTATAAGCAAAACTCATAATTGAACTATTTATGCATATAATATATATGATTCTTTTAATTTAACAGATATTCACCAGGTGATTACTGTGCATGAACATAAAAGTTTAGAGAAAAATAATGAGTATAATTGTAAGAAATATTAGAGTTTTAAGAAGTTGTTGGCTAATATGTAATGGCAATAACGTGTTAAAAAATATGTTTAATATGTAAATTATAATTAACTACATTTTATTTTTTTTATATATGTTACCAATTCTACGTCAACAAATTCAGTTGTTCTAAGCAAAGATACTTTTTCAAAATATTAGTCGTTAAATTCAAGTGAGTAAATTATGTTCGTATAATAATGTTATTTTTTATATTGTATGAATATTTTATTTGCATATATATTTGTGTGAAATGTTAGCAATTATTCTAAAATTTCAGAATATTTTGAAGAAGTATTGAAGGAAGTAAACTTACTACATCTGAAAGTTAATGATCTGTTAGACAGCATCAACACTATTATTAAAAGTACAAAAGTAAACACCGAAACTCTTGTAAGTAATGATAGATCCGAAGTTTTAAAAAACATACATTTATTTCGGATGACTGAAGAATCGTTAATCGAGGTGGAAGATTGTATTAACATATCAATGGATAATAAAGTAGCATTGATATGAATAAATTCTTTCTACCTTTTAATATGAATTTTGTATTTTGTATTTTGTAATAATGAAATTTGTACTAAAATTTAATGTAAATGTCTCTATAATAATTCTTATTTATGTAAAAAATTTCATATTTTAGACTGAAGAACTGAGTTATAGAAGGATCCAACTTAAAGGAATTGATTAAAAGAATAATGTATAGAATACTACTAAACGAAGTCGGAATGCTGTACTCTTGGGAAAGCGCAAAAAAGAAAAAAGCATTCAAAAACTTAAGTATCGCAGCTGTTATTTTAGGTAAATGTCATAAGCTATTATAAAAATTTGCAAATAATTCCATAAATTAAAAATTATTTTATAAAAATATGTAAATACGTTATTAATTTTTTTTATGATTTTCAGATGTCGTTCATAAAAATTCAAAATTTCAAAACGCCACTGAACTCGAGACAATAAATCATATAAAATCTTGGCTTGTTAGAAGTAAGGATCGCTACATTAATGCACAGAAAAAGACTAACCAAGTTCAACCGGATACTCATGACAAAGATAGACACTTGCTAGTAAAAGAGTGTACTTTTATCATATTAAACGTATGTAAATTTTATACTTTTTGGACAAACTGATAGTCTAGGCTCAACTTATTATTAACAGTAGTTATTGGTTCTATGTATTGTTATTGTATCTAAAATTACTTTAATATTACTTCATTTTTTCAATTTTTAATAACTAATACTAAGTTTTTATCTAAGACCTTGAACTGCAAAAAATATAGATTTTTAAGTTTGGATAAAGTTTTGTATTCAACGTGTGTGCAGAAAATTAACTATTATTTATAGTAATTGTAGTTATTAAAGTATACATAATTTTTTAAATATATATGTATTTAAATATACATGTTTGATATTTCTAATGAAAATGAACGAAGAGTTTCCGAGAAAAACGTTCTCGATATATTAAGAAGAAAGTAAAGCAATCTCTAGCAATTATTAACAGTGCTTATCAATTTTATGTTCAAAATTTAATGATTGAAAATAAAATTGATAAAACCAATTGTTACGGCTACAAATGATAATAACTCTGATACCGAGAATATTAGTTCGAGTCATTTAGATATTCATAACTTGACATTCAACCAACAATCCACCCATAGTTCTGATAGCATGACTAAAGATATAAGTTTATGTTCGGATCATGCCGAAAATATTAAGCAGTCATCTTCAAAAATTGCTGAATGGGCTGTGAAAAATAATATTAGTTTGTTTGCACTGAGAGAGCTGCTTACTATTCTGCGCGAAGATCCTTCTTATTGCATCAACAATTTACCAGTAGATCCTCCCACTCTTTTAAAAAACAAATTATATGGTAAAAAATTGGGATCTGGTTTATTTCACTATTTCGGAATAGCTGAAACATTAAATTCTTTATGTATTACTCTTAATATACATGAACATCCAGCACAAAATTTTTTCTTGCAGTTAATATTGATGGACTACCTTTAAGTAAAAGTTCTGCAAGTTCGTTTTGGCCTATTTTGTGTTCCGTCAAATCAATCGAAGCTCTTAAAAATAAAGTTTTTTTAGTAGCTCTCTATCATGGAAATGAAAAACCAAGAGCCAATGATTTTTTACTTGATTTTGTTAATGAATGTGCAGAGTTAACAACAAATGGGATATTAATCAAGACTGTTACGTGCAATTTTAAAATTGAAATGTTAATTTGTGATACATCTGCAAAATCATTTGATCGATCAGTTAAAACTCATTCAGGCTACTTTTCCTGCACAAAGTGCAATCAAGAAGGAGAAATGATTAACAATGTTATTTGTTTCATTGAAACAGAAAATCTTGTAAAAAGAATAAATGATTCTTTTAGAAATAAACTTCATCCAGAACCACACGTTGGTGATACTCTTTTCATTAACATTCCAGGCTTTAATATTATTGATAATGTGCCTTTGGACTACATGCATAATCTTTTGTTAGGTGGAACTAAGAGATTGCTGTGCAATAAACGCTATGGGTGGATATTTGGTAAGCATCCTCACAAATTATGTACAAAGGATGTTAATGATATTACTGACTTGCTTTTTAAATTAAAAAAGCATATTCCTTGTGAATTTTCAAGGAAGACTCGATCCATAGTAGAATGTAAGCGATATAAAGCAACTGAGTTTAGACTTTTTTTACTATATATAGGCCCAATATTCTTAAAGCAAGTACTGCCTCCTAAAGTTTACAATAATTTTATCACACTCAGCTTGGCGAATACTATCTTAATTAGTACTTATTATTCAAAGTATGAACATTTTGTTTCTTACCCTCACGAACTCATGAAGCATTTTATTACTAATTCTATTCAAATCTATGGTCCAGATTTTATCTCATAATATACATAGTTTTTTGCAGTTGAACGATTGTGTAAGATTATACGGTTCGCTAGATAACTTTAGCGCTTTTCCTTTTGAAAATTTTATGCAAACGCTAAAAAAAATGATTGGTAAAACTTCTCAACCCTTGCAACAAGTTGTTCACCGAATCGTTGAAGAGAATAATATTTTAAGACTTATTAAAAATACTAATAATAATAATTTGTATTTTTTATAGAATTATTAATGGAACATTCTGATGGTCCTCTAATAAGTACCTGTAATCCTCCTCAATACAAAAAACTTAAAACTAACGAATATTGTTTAAATATTAATAGAAGTGCTGATCGATTTGTAGAGTTAAAAAATAAAACAATAATTGAAATAAAAAATTTTGTTACTTATAAAAATTCAACAGTTTTCTTAGGTTGTAGTTTACAAAATGATTTTTACTCCAAGTCATGCAATTCCTTTTTTTAACATACATTATATAAAAAGAAATAATAATTTACTTGAAATATGGTCTATTGATGATATAAAGAGGAAGTTAATAAGGAAGTTAATAGTTCTACCATATAGAAATCAGTACGTTTCTTTTCCATTATTACACTTATATAATCAAAGTTGAAAGTTATTCAAAAAATTAAAATGTAATCGTTAATTTAATTTCATGTAATTAAAAATTACATTTTAATTTGTAATTGAATCGCTCAAGTGCAAATAACTATGTGTATTAAATTCAATTGTATTTGCAATCCTTATCAGCAGTGTTTTAAATAAAAACTGAACATTCTTTTGAGTAGTCGTACTTTCAATAAAACTTTAAAGTAGTGTTATGTCAAAATGAATCTTTATTAATATAAAGAAATTGCAAAAAAGCAAAATCTATAATTTTCAGTTTCAATATATATACTATGTATAAAAATATATAGTATGTATATAAATTATCTTTCAGCGTTTTCACACAGTGTGAGTTTTTATGCATACTTATAATGAAAGCTCTGTTCAAAAACTTGCTTCTCTCTCCTCTTTCTCCTCCTTTCATCCTTTTTAGAAAAAATTAATGCATTTTGTTGATTATTGAGTTTTATATTATAAAAATCAGAATATTATGTAACATCATGTTCATGACTATATTTTGCTTCAAAAATGCACAAAATTTCACAAAAAATTTTCAAAGTTTCAAGTTTATTAGTAAAATTAAGAGATGTTTTACCAATTTTTTTATTTAAAAAATTTAATATATATCAAAATAGAGTAGGCAAGTTTTGGAACAATCGCCTGAGAATTATATAATAAATACTATATGTAACAATATAATATGCCAGGTAGCAATGCACATCAATTGATATCAAAATAATCACTTAATGTTAAGACAATGTTAGTTGACATTAAAATGATGTATGCTTGCTACCTGGGATATTAATAGAATATACATAGAAAACAATCTAATCCTTTCTTTTTGTTTTTCAAACTGTTACTTTTTCTATAATCAACACTAATTTTGAGTTATATAATTGCCGTTTTTATAAATATCCATATATATGTTTGTTTTATTAATTAATAATGCAAAATATTTTTACTTTATATTTGGAATTAAAGTTTATAAAAAATGCTATATCTAAATATTGGTAAAATTTGTGTTTTTGGTTAAGTTTTTTATTTATAGAATGCTTCGACCACAAAAAAAAGTTTAATTTCATGTTCAAAACACTTCAAAGTGTTTAATTTTAATATTTACAATATTTATAAATGTAATATGTTAAAAAAAATATATAAAAATATATACATATATATTCGTGAATACATATATTTCTTTGCATGAACCTTTAATCTTTCTTTCTACCTTTCTTTCTACCTTTAATCTTTCTACCTACTCCAAAACATTCTTTCCGAGGAAAATTTTCTTTGAAGAAAACGTTTTGGAACGTAACCCTATCTCAATACAGAATATGTACATATATACATATAAGAGTATCTATATATGTAGAGATACAAGTACGTACAAGGAAATACATACAAGATACTTTTGTAATTAAACTTATGTATAGTGTATATAAATCATATGCAGCTATTTTATATACATACATATACATAATGTATATACTATATGTATAATACAGTTATCTACAAACGACATACATTGGTTGTCTTCAAAATATACAAATATAACACATATCAAATAAAACGACAATTGTTGACGGCAACCTGGCAATATTGATAGCTTTATTCGCTACGTTTCGACCCTTGGTTTGGGTCTTCTTCAGAAAAATATTACAAATCAACAGCGCATGTCCACTAAAAGTGACCAAAATTACAACTATTAAATCATACCTATATTTTTACATTTTTACAACGTGTTTTACATTTTACAACTTGCAACTTACAATACGTTGTGTGTCGAAAGGAGTCTAAATATGAAGTAGTTGTCAAGAGTGCGGTGTCAATGCGTGAAACACAGAATGCCCGTCCTAAATCCATGACGGCAAATTCAAGACTGAAAAGTAACGTTCTCTCACATTCTATGTCCTTAACAAACATCAAAGTCAAAGTATAAACATCAACAAAAAGTGCGTTTATCTATGTGTCCCAGACAAACCACAGATGGATAAAAAATTGTCAAAACTCTATAGGTCTCTCATAAAATATTGATTACACCGTCATAGATTGCAGTTAGGCTCTCTGTGTCCTTCTGTAAATTGATAGTTGTATTGTATTTTTTTATGTACATCATTTCGGCAATTTCTCTTTTCTTAGTATGTCTTTCCTTGTGTAAAACTGTTGGATTTTGCCAATCAAATTCGTGCTCGTAGGAAGACCTGTGCTTACTAACTACTGAGTAATTATTTATTGGTTTATTGATGTCATTTCTATGCTCCTTCAGTCTGGTCTCAAGATGTCTTTTTGTTTGACCTATATAGCTACTGTTACAGTTTTTGCAATCTATTTTATACACTATTTCAGTTTGTCTCAAGGTGCTTATTGTGTCTTTTTCCTTTTTTATTAAATAATTTAGTTTCTTTGGAATGGTGAACACGACGTCAAGATTAATCTTCCTTAGTACCCTACCAACCTCATTGCCTATTTCTTTAGAGTAAGGGACCGATATGCAATACCTCACGTCGAAATTATTATTGTGACTTGTCCCATTGTCTATTTGCCTAAATTTTAAACTCTTGAGTCTTTGTTTTATGTATTTATTGGTCTGTGTCACTTGCTGGAAAACACTTACATAAAGTTTAAAATAATAAAAAATATTTTTGTGTCAATATTTTTTTTTAATGTTGAAAATATTAGCATTTAGAAATATATGAATACATATGAAGCATTTTTATTATTGTAAACTTTATATTTTATTTATTTTTAAAACTAAATAAAATAAACTTTAACTTTTTTATTATCTTTTTTTTGTTAATTTTTTAATAAACTTTTTTATCTTTAATATCATATATTTAATATATTTTTATAAAATATATATTTTAATATAACATTTCTAATATTATTTAGTATAATACTTTAATATGTCACTTTTGTCATCATTCTTAGAATTGTTGATCGTTATTAGTTTGATTTTTTCTTTGTTTCTGAAATAATCAATAAATTTCATGTTTAATATGTAATATTGTTATTAAATATAGAAATATAATAAAGACAAAAAAAGAAGGCATTTCTAGAAAAAAAATATATACTTATAATTACAAAAAACGTCAAATCTTTCAATATTCTGTTTGAATATATTTACTTTGAGTAGAAAAACAATGAGTAATGAATATAATAAAAACAATGAAAAAACAAATGAAAAATATAATAAATGCTATAAAGGATTATTTGGAACAAATTACGTTAAAAAAAGTACAATCAAAAAAAGTACCTCAATTAATATACAAATTTCATAATAAATATTAATATTAAAAAAATATATAATAATTCACTCTCTCAGTTCTTCAAACATGTGCAGGAGCTTGAACGATCCAATTGATCATAAGCTTTGTAATTATTTCCTTGGTTGAATTTGTGTCATGTAATGAATAACAGCTACAAATATATATATATATATATATCTGTTATATTTATCTACAAGATATGATAAAAAATTTTCAAAGCTTTAATAAAGGACGAAATATTAATGTTATATAACTAGAAAAGAGCTGGAGAAAACAATATATTCCGAAGTTTTAAAATTGTCAATTTAATTATATTTAATACTATATACATTATTATCATAACGATTGTTATCATTGTCATCATGATTCTAAGTTGATGATTGTGTTGCATTTTAAAGTACGACTGTGTCAGCACTCAATGTATTTAATTATGTACTGCCTTTGTGCAGATTGATTGGCCATCAAAGATCCAGGCCTGACTGTTATAAACATTAAAATTTTCTTAATATCATGAATTATATTTTAAAATATTATATGTATATATGTATGTACATATATATAATACAATCTACAAACAAGGCACATTGTATGAATATGTATACCGATATGCGTTATTTAGGACGGGCATTCTGTGTTTCACACATTGACACGGCACTCTTGACAACTACTTCATATTTAGACTCCTTTCGACACACAACGTATTGTAAGTTGCAAGTTGTAAAATGTAAAACATGTTGTATAAATGTAAAAATGTAGGTATGATTTAATAGTTGTAATTTTGGTCACATTTAGTGGACATGCACTGTTGTTGATTTGTAATATTTGTCTGAAGAGGACCCAAACCAAGGGTCGAAACGTAGCGAATAAAGCTATCAATATTGCTAGATTGCCGTCAACAATTATCGTTTTATTTGCTATATAAAAATATTTCAGAAAAGAGATTTTCTGGAGCTGTTAAACCTGTTAGACTGCATATACTTGCTTATCTATTACATTTGCAATATGATAATACAAGATTGTCCAAATAATTAGAAGAAATTGTACAGAATTATGCAGTAAAATTATCACCTGATTTTTTAATCATTAATTATATATAATTATTAATTAAATTTTTTCTTTTATTTTATAAAAAAGATTTCAAGTCATAAAACATCATTAAAAATAATTATAATCATTAAATATTAAATCATAAAATGTTTTATAATTTGAAATCTTTTTTATAAAATAGAAAAGAAAACTTAATTAATTATAATTAATAATAAAAAATCAGGTAATAATTCTACTGTATAATTCTGTACAATTTCTTCTAATTGTTTGGACAATCTTGTATTATCATATTGCAGATGCAACAGATAGGCTAATATATGCGCAAATATAACAGTGTCAAAAAATCTCTTTTCTAAATATTTTTATTGATTCCAATTCTTCATTATTTAATGTTATCCATAAATTAGTACTGTTCCCTATATTATATGCTTCAGCTTGGCGCTAAAATTAAATGAATTATAAGAATTAAAGTAAAATATTGAAGAAATAGATTTCATTTATTATTCATGTTATATTTTTAATAAATGTAGTAAATAAGGTATTTTATTATTTTTAGCTTAAAGTAATTTTATATCAAAATAACAACATATAATAGATCTAAAGACAGTTAATAAGTATCTATAAACTTCTGAGTATAATATATGCATATATACATATATATATATTAAAGTAAAAATAATGAAACTTGAGAATTACACTTCTTTTCAGTAATATAATACTTTTTCTTAGCTTTACCTTGTCAAGCACATATCCATATTTACCTGTATGTTATCTGATATCTGTTATTTATTTTTGTACTCAATATTTTATATATATATGTATCTATAATGTTTAGTACAAAAATAAATAACAGATATCAGACAACATACAGACACTCAAATAATACAAAGATGTAATATACATGCAAAAAATAAAGTGCACAATTTTGTTAAAAACTCACTGCTTTGATGGTCTCATTGGGGAAGATGGAATTACTGGTCTGGGTGGCATGGTAGAGCAAGGCCTGTCTATCTTCGACAGTGGTTTTATGGTTTTAGTCTTGATAGTTTTGGCTCCGTCATAGTCTATATACTCACTATTACACTACACAAAAATATTACGCATTGTTTAATTAACACGTAAAACAAACAAAAATTAAAGAAATTAATAGTCACTCGCGGAATTCAGATGCACGAGAGAAAGTAAAATGATACACACTATTATTCATACGCAGGCACGTGCGAGATGGCGAAGTAGACTTACGCGAACAATTGCTTGAACGGCGCGAAGAACGGAAGAACACGGAACACGTCTAAGGTCTGTTCTACAATGAGTCTTTAGTCGTAAGTCGAATAAACCAATCATATTCGATTATTCTTTTCTAAATTCAACTGATTGGTTTATTCGCTTACGCCTTGCGATTAACGACTCATTGTAGAACAGGCCTAATGCTCGAATCACACTTGTGATTGGCGATTGCGTTTGTGTCTGCGTTTACGTTTACGATTGTCTCTTGACCAATCAGATCTCCAGCAGCTTCCTTTTGATTGGTCAAGAAACAATCGTAAACGCAAATTCAGACGCAAACGCAATCGCCAATCGCTAGTGTGATTCGGGCATAACGCGATCACCGGGCCACAGCACAGATTAATAGACAGATAGCCAATGGTCCCTGTTAAGGCGAGACCAGCACGGTCGAGACGTCACATTACCTCTCTCGGTTTGGGTCCGGACTAAGTATATCCGATTTTATCGACACATTTTGCCCCTGGTTTGAATCCGGGCTAAAGATTTCGCCCCTGGTTTGAGTCCGGACTAAGTGTATCTGATTTTACCCACACATTTCGCCCTTGGTTTGAATCCGGGCTAAAAATTTCGCCCCTAGGTTCGAGTCCATGCTAATTAACTACGAGACGAGAGAAAGAGAGGTGAGAGATTTATAATTTTCTCCTTCGCACGCCGTATATCGATAGCAAATATTTCAAATGATCGGAGTCGAGAATACCGATTTTCTTTTCCTCTAGTTCAAGATTTTTGTTGTGTTAATAATTAATTAAATAATTTGTTAATAATTAATTAAATAATAAAGAAATTTAAACTTTTGTGGAAATTGGCAATTTGTTATTAATTTAAGATTTTATTGATCTAACTCTTTTATTAAAATTATTACATGTATGACTTTTCAACTTGTAATTTAGATCCTTTTTAAGTAACTATTTATTACAGCAAATTGAATCACTAAATAAATATATACATACATATATACAATACACACACACACACACACACACACACACACACACACACACACACACACACACACACACACACACACACACATACACACATACACACACCCATATATATATATATATATATTGGTTTAAAAATAATTTCATTGGATTAATATAATAAGATATAATAAGATATTTGCGATTAAAATCACACTAATAAGCACGATCCAGTGAGAAGAGATCTATCGAGTCGACATCGAATTGATGTCGAATTGATGTAAATTGCATCGATATCAATTTAATGTCGATTTGATGGATCATTTCTCACTGGGGATATAAATTGGATAATTTTTAACTAGATTAACCATATTTAATTAAAAGTAATCCGATTTATGTCATGTTTGATGTCATTTTAATCGTAAAAATATCATTAATCCATTAAAATTATTTTCAAATCAATAAAATGTGAAATAAATGTTTTAGGTTTTATTTTATTCCATGTTTACTTTTCATAGATAAGCGAGCTCTTTAAAATCCTCGACACGGGAGTGCGAGGAAAGCGAGAGAGAGAGAATGAGTAAGGAGCAAGCGAGAGGCCAACATCAAAGAGAGTGCCGAAGTTTCGACGCGAGCTTATCTTAATCTCCGATCTTTCGTATCATATTTCATCTTACTATAGAAAATAAAACTTTTACATTTCGCATTTTATCAGTCCAAAAATAATTTTAATGGATTAATGAGACTCTTACGATTAAAATGACACCAAACACGGTATAGATCGGGTAATTTTTAATTAGATAAGTAATTAACATCTTGATTATAATTTAATTAAAAATTACCCGATCTATACCGTGTTTGGTGTCATTTTAATCGTAAGAGTCTCATTAATCCATTAAAATTATTTTTGGACTGATAAAATGCGAAATGTAAAAGTTTTATTTTCTATAGTAAGATGAAATATGATACGAAAGATCGGAGATTAAGATAGGCTCGCGTCGAAACTTCGGCACTCTCTTTGATGTTGGCTCGCTTGCTCCTTACTCGTTCTCTCTCTCTCGCTTTCCTCGCACTCCCGCGTCGAGGATTTTAAAGAGCTCGCTTATCTATGAAAAGTAAACATGGAATAAAATAAAACCTAAAACATTTATTTCACATTTTATTAATTTGAAAATAATTTTAATGGATTAATGACATTTTTACGATTAAAATGACACCAAACATGACATAAATCGGATTACTTTTAATTAAATATGTATGGTTAATCTAGTTAAAAATTATCCCCAGTGAGAAATTTACATCAATTCGACGTCATTTCGATGTCGACTCGAGAGATCTCTTTTCACTGGATTGTGCTTATTAGTGTGATTTTAATTGCAAATATCTTATTAATCCAATGAAATTATTTTTAAACCAATATATATGTATATATATATATATCCTCAAAAAATCATAAATGAAAAGGTCAAGCCATGTTCAAAAATAGACCCTCAAAAATGTAAATTTTTGCAAATTTAAATGATTATCTAATAATATAACCATGAAAAGTAACTGATATATTATGCAAGGCGCCAGTTCAAAGTGAACATACATAAAGTATATATTATCTAAATTAATTAATAAAATAAATAATATAATAAATTTAATAATATATTACCACGAAAAATGACTGATATGTTATTCAAGGTGCAAATTCAAAATGAACATACATACTTAAGGTGTATATATTATAAGTAAAATTGATTAAAATTTGACTCTAAGTGAAAGTACATAAGTGATATGTTATTCTAGTGCACAAAATATAAAAGTCGTTTATTGAAGTTTGATTTGAAATTTATACAATCTTGGACAATGAAAAATAGTTGTTTTCATAATTCCAGAGTACTAATTTGTTAATGACTCGGAAAAAGAACATGGCGGCCTGCTCTCAAAAAACTTCGATGCGTTTCTCAGTATCCACTTAGGAATAATAATACTTACATTCCGATTTATCCGACACAACTTGCCTCTAACTATTCAATAAGTTAGTAGTACTGTTAAATATCAATCACATATGTCACCCTACCCAGAGAGAGAGAGGGGGGGGGGGCGGGAGAGAGAGAGGGAGAGAGAGAATGCTAATATTTAAATTAATCATTATCAAAACACTGTTATCAAAACACTGGCCGCCATGTTCTTTTTCCGAGTCATTAACAAATTAGTACTCTGGAATTATGAAAACAACTATTTTTCATTGTCCAAGATTGTATAAATTTCAAATCAAACTTCAATAAACGACTTTTATATTTTGTGCACTAGAATAACATATCACTTATGTACTTTCACTTAGAGTCAAATTTTAATCAATTTTACTTATAATATATACACCTTAAGTATGTATGTTCATTTTGAATTTGCACCTTGAATAACATATCAGTCATTTTTCGTGGTAATATATTATTAAATTTATTATATTATTTATTTTATTAATTAATTTAGATAATATATACTTTATGTATGTTCACTTTGAACTGGCGCCTTGCATAATATATCAGTTACTTTTCATGGTTATATTATTAGATAATCATTTAAATTTGCAAAAATTTACATTTTTGAGGGTCTATTTTTGAACATGGCTTGACCTTTTCATTTATGATTTTTTGAGGATATCACCTACTTTTTAGAGTACAGATATATGAATCAATTAGTGCAAAAAAAAACACAAAGTTTAAAAAATGTTATGTTATTTGCAATATGCAATTGCGTATTTTTTTTTTTAAATAGCTATATTCTTTGCACCAATAGTTTTGTCTTATTATTTTGTGCATAAAAGTTAGGATAAGATCTACCAAAAACTGAATATTTTACGAAATAACTTTATTATAGTGTTTTGAGAAGCTCTTAACACCAGCTATTAGATTCTAAAATAAAAAATAGAGTGTTCCATTTAAAAATATCGATGTGATCTTGATCTAACTTTAGGGACGCCACCCAATATTAAACGGATGAGAACAGTGAATAAATCCTTCTAAACCCTTTCTAAACCCTTTCGTCTGAAACATTCTCTTCTAAAATACAACTTTTATGAAATATTCGGGTATATCCACACTTTTGTCCCATCCTGTGTATGTATCTAAGCGTGTCGATGACATTATAATATAGATGTGTCTGCTTTTATTGTTATTGTTATTCGAGTTATTGTACTCAATACCTTATTGACAAAATTGTATATATGTATTTCAGAAAACAAAATATGTCATTAGATCAAAAAATTTTTCTGATACTATTGCGTTATTTAAAAAAATACGTTGTTTTTGGATTAAGCTTTCTATATAATGGTATTAAAAGTGTTGTTGATCAAAGTTATCGTTACCCATCAAAAGTTTATTTTGTTATTGCAATGAATAATGTGATTGAAAAATGATATTTGAAATATTTTTTGACCCTGTAATATATTTTGTTTCTTGAAATGCATATGCAATTTCGTCCATTAAATATCTAAGCAAAAATATTAATCTAATATTAAAATCATGTAAAAGATACAAATAACTGAACTGTTAAATAATCTGCATACTATTATTAAAACAAACACACTTTGTAGGCAGAATTGTATTAGTTTTCTTGATTTGAAGAATACTGTCATTAATAATTAAATGATTTTATTATAGCACTTTTTAAATGAAGAAAACTAACACAATAAAGCTCTTACTGCAAAGTGCATTTGTTTCAATTACAATGTGCGGATTAATCGTTTACATGATTTCAATAATAGAATAAATTTTTTGTTACTAAATATCTGTATCTGTGTCGTTAATTATCGGTTTCTTATGGGGTTAATTTACCACTTATTAAAAATTTTCAAAAACTACCGCTTAGGGGTGAAATTCAATATCTCAAAAACGGTACATCGCAAAAGTATGGGACCTATGTCGTTAACATTTCTTTAATTAACATTTCTTATGGGGTTAATTTACGGGTTCTTGTAAGACACTTGTGTGCGAAAATCTCCATATACTTCTTTTTATATACGCTTCTGTTACATTTCTGTATTTTAGTTACAGTATTTCCCTATTATTATTCCGCGTGTAATTTACGTAGTTTATCAATAGAGTCAATTTTTAGTAAAGTCGATGCACGAAATGATTACTAGAACCACTAATGTATCATTAATAGTTTGAATTAGTAAAACTGAAATTACATGTAACGTATGTAACACAATATATCGATTAAGTTATAAAATTTCAATAAATAACATAATTTATTAAAATGCTAATATTCTTTCATCAATATATTCAAATAATTATTTTTACATTATATAGTTGTACGTAGTTATATACTTATACTTATATTATTTTTATCGTTGAAGTGATGACCTAATTTCAAATAGATTTTTATTCCGTTTTAATTTTGACACTGACACAGTCACTCGCTAACTGTCTTTATTTCTCCGAGATGTTTAACCGTTTGTATGTCAAAAATACAATAATATTGAAAATAAAGAATGAGCTCCTCCATCAGCTATTCTTGTGAGCACGCAACCATATATTTTATTCGTCTCTCCGATTTTAACACGATCATTACGTCTGGTGTAAACTACATCTGGTATAAAATATTTTTAAATATATAACTAATACACAAATTAATCGTCTCTGGGATATCTTTTATAAGCAGAGCACTCCAAATTTCTTTAATTGGGCGCCTAAAGCAAGCCCGATTTCAGCGCTATTGCAACTATCGTATTTTTGTTTGGGCACGCAATAGATCCAAAAATAATTTTTCTAATTGGACGTCTAGCACAAGCTAGATTAAATTAAATTTCACGTCTAAGGGGTGGTTTTTGAAAATTTTTAATAAATGGTAAATACACCAGAAAGGGTGTAAGAGAGTGAGAGGGGGTGAAAGATGATGAAAAAGTGCGAAATAGAGCGAAAAAGACGAAAAAATTGAGAAGGGGAGGGGAGAGGGGGGAGGGGAAGGGAGGGGAGAAAGGGGAGGGGGTGGGGGGGGGAGTGGGTGAGTGGAAGTTGGGAGAGGTGTTAGTGAAAGGTAAGAGAGAAGAGAAGTACATATGAAAAAATAATTTTTCTAATTGGACGTCTAGCACAAGCTAGATTAAATTAAATTTCACGTCTAAGGGGTGGTTTTTGAAAATTTTTAATAAATGGTAAATACACCAGAAAGGGTGTGAGAGAGTGAGAGGGGGTGAAAGATGATGAAAAAGTGCGAAATAGAGCGAAAAAGACGAAAAAATTGAGAAGGGGAGGGGAGAGGGGGGAGGGAAGGGAGGGGAGAAAGGGGAGGGGAGGGGGGAGTGGGTGAGTGGAAGTTGGGGGAGGTATGAGTGAAAGGTAAGAGAGAAGAGAAGTACATATGATTGCGGACAGAGAAGAAGAAGAAGAAGACGTTACTTCATTTTTCGTGAAAAACATCACTTTTTGACCGTTTATATGTCCAGAACGGCTTGACCGATTTTTTTCTTTTTTGGCTTAACTTACTCGTGGCGATACCACCTTTCGGAATATGCTACAGGCATTTCAAAATTTTTTATATTTTAATAGTTCTACACCCCCAAAAAGTCGACTTTAAGGGTGCGGGATAAGAGACTTGTAGCGTCTACTTGTAGTTTCTATTTTTGAACATGGCCGGAGACGCTACCGCGTCTCCTGATATATATATATATATATATATATGCGGTATGTATGTAAAATGTTCGGCTTTTCCAAAATGTTTCAGACATGTATATATGTATATATGTATACAAATTTATAATGCGAAGGTACGTCTGCGTTCTTCTAGCTGGCCGAGCGCCGAGCGCACACGTACACGGCTTTTTCTCGTGTGCGCGCTACTTCATGCACACGAGGAAAAAGCCGTGTACGTGTGCGCTCAGCTAGCTAGAAGAGCGCAGACATATCTTCCGTCTCCTTCTCTCCCTCTTGCCATAGCTGACACGCTTGGCGATCGAGATCGAGAATAACATTTCTTGCAGGGAGACGGTCGAGCTTTCCACCTGGAATTTACTTGAATATCATATATGTTTTTATACTCTTCCTACTAATATACTAATTACTTTTTTTCAACGTGTCTTTAAATAATTTATGCAATACATTAAAATTAAACCTATATTAATATCATTATAAAAATTATATTTATATAATATCTTTTAAGGATTAATATAGGTTTAATTTAATATATTGCATAAATTATTTAAAAACATTAAAAAAAAAGAAAGGTTTCAAACTCGAGATCTCCAGGATTCCAGCCGCTTGACTTACTAACACGACTACGCTTAATGCTTTGAAAGTAGGTTTATCGAATCGGTAGATTCCGTACATGACTTTACTTTTATTTCTTGGAAAATAATGGTATGAGTTATTGTATCATGTATTATATTAGTAAGAGGGGTATCAGTTATGTAACATAACTGTTATGTAACTGTTATGTATGTTATGTTACTGTATGTATGTTATGTTACTGTATGTTACATAATTGATACCCCTCCTACTAATATAATACATGGTACAATAACTCATACCATTATTTTCCAAGAAATAAAAGTAAAGTCATGTACGGAATCTACCGATTCGATAAACCTACTTTCAAAGCATTAAGCGTAGTCGTGTTAGTAAGTCAAGCGGCTGGAATGCTGGAGATCTCGAGTTCGAAACCTTTCTTTTTTTTTAATGTTTTTAAATAATTTATGCAATATATTAAATTAAACCTATATTAATCCTTAAAAGATATTATATAAATATAATTTTTATAATGATATTAATATAGGTTTAATTTTAATGTATTGCATAAATTATTTAAAGACACGTTGAAAAAAAGTAATTAGTATATTAGTAGGAAGAGTATAAAAACATATATGATATTCAAGTAAATTCCAGGTGGAAAGCTCGACCGTCTCCCTGCAAGAAATGTTATTCTCGATCTCGATCGCCAAGCGTGTCAGCTATGGCAAGAGGGAGAGAAGGAGACGGAAGATATGTCTGCGCTCTTCTAGCTAGCTGAGCGCACACGTACACGGCTTTTTCCTCGTGTGCATGAAGTAGCGCGCACACGAGAAAAAGCCGTGTACGTGTGCGCTCGGCGCTCGGCCAGCTAGAAGAACGCAGACGTACCTTCGCATTATAAATTTGTATACATATATACATACATATACATACATATTTATATATATATATATACAGGGTGACCCATTTTAACTTAGGCAGCCAAATAACTCGAAAAATAAGCACACTACGAAAAAATGTTTAGAATCAAAATTTTGTCATTTCGAGGGGGACGTACAATGACGTTAAAATCAGCCCCCCCACCCCTCCCCTTGGGCGGTGAGGGGGGGCAAGTTTGAAATCTTAAATGGAAACCCCTATTTTTTATTGCATATTCGGAATCTTTGGCTAAAAACACATACAATTTGTCTGAAACATTTTTCTCGATTCATGATAGATGGCACTGTAATCGACGAAATTCAATTTCTTCGATTTCTCTTACTGAGAACCCATGCTTACGATTCTGCAATAAATTAACAATAAAAATACTACGTTTTCATTGTTAATACTCGAAATTAGTCTTAAAACAAACTTCTCATTATTTTTTATTACTCATTAATTACTTCTCAAGAAACTGCTTTTAGCGTAACCCAGGAACAACGACGTGGACGTAGCAGTTTTCTGTTCCCTTCGGGGTGCTTGATTAACGTGAGTCCCCTCGCCTCTCACAATTCGGGGTGCTTGAACGTGTGGTAACCCAGCCAGTGAAGGCAAGGTCGTGTGGTGACCCAACCAGTGAAGGCAAGGTCGTGTAGTGACCCAACCAGTGAAGGCAAGGTCGTGTGGTGACCCAACCAGTTAAGGCAAGGTCGTGTGGTGACCCAACCAGTTAAGGCAAGGTCAAGTAGTGACCCAGCCAGTGAAGGCAAGGTCGTGTGGTGACCCAACCAGTTAAGGCAAGGTCGTGTGGTGACCCAACCAGTTAAGGCAAGGTCAAGTAGTGACCCAGCCAGTGAAGGCAAGGTCGTGTGGTGACCCAACCAGTTAAGGCAAGGTCAAGTAGTGACCCAGCCAGTGAAGGCAAGGTCGTGTGGTGACCCAACCAGTTAAGGCAAGATTGCATTGTTATCAGCTCTCTCCACATGGAGGAGATGCTCAAAGTGTGCACCATTATTTTCTAAGGATAACGGTAATCGACAGCGAAAGTTATGTTGTACATTTTCTAGCATTAAAGGAGTTATAGCTTCACAAGCTCTTCTTATTCTTTCCATCATATTCAATCTTGTCGTTGGAGCTTCACTATACACTGCATCTTTAACGTATCCCCATAAAAAGAAATCAAGGGGGTTCAAATCCGGTGATCTCGGAGGTCACAGAACTGGTCCACCCCGCCCTATCCACCGATTTGGGAACCTTTGATTCAAAAACATCCGTACAATACGAGCATAATGAGCAGGAGCACCATCTTGTTGATACCATAAATTTAGTCTAACTGCAAGGGGAACATTCTCTAGGTATGCTGGCAAATCATTTTCGAGGAATTCTAAATACATTGGACTATTAATTGGACGTTCAAAAAAATGAGGTCCAATGACTTGGCCATTGCAAATGCCTACCCATACATATAAACTCCAACGATGTTGATTAAGCACCTCACGATACCAATGTGGATTTTCTGGTGACCAATAGTGGCAATTATGCCTATTGAGACTACCATTGCTGATGAATGTTGCTTCATCACTGAAACAAACATTACTAAAAAAATCTGGATTCTGATCTAACATCTCAAGAGCCCATCTACAAAATTGTACTCTGAGTACGCAGTCGGCCTCACTTAATTCCTGTACCAGAGTAATATGATACGGATGGTAATTGACTGATCGTAACAATCTATGTGCCGTAGTTTGAGGGATTCGCAGTTCTCGTTCTATTTGACGGGTACTAATATGGGGATTTTGATGAACCATAGCCAAAACTGCGAGCAATCTAGGGTCATTATTATTATGAAGTCTATTCCTTCGCCTTTCGCGATGAAGTGGATTATTACGAGATCTCCTTTCAATGTTTATAATTTGTTGATCAGTAGGATGGCGGCGATTTGGGAATCGCTCCGCATAAGTACGGGCAGTAAGTCTGTAATTTCTACCACATTCACCAAAGGTTATAAGAATATCGACTACTTCTGTAGGCGTATAATTTGCCATTTTACCAGAATTTTATCAGAGTACAAATGTTAAAAAAATACATAAACACTTGTGACTTTGGCACTAAATGGACAAAATTTTGGAGGGATACTTAGAGGAACTACATCAGATAAAAAGTCCAAAATGTCTCGGTACTTCGGACCATTCAAGTTGCCTAAGGGGCAGGTTACGCTAAAAGCAGTTTCTTGAGAAGTAATTAATGAGTAATAAAAAATAATGAGAAGTTTGTTTTAAGACTAATTTCGAGTATTAACAATGAAAACGTAGTATTTTTATTGTTAATTTATTGCAGAATCGTAAGCATGGGTTCTCAGTAAGAGAAATCGAAGAAATTGAATTTCGTCGATTACAGCGCCATCTATCATGAATCGAGAAAAATATTTCAGACAAATTGTATGTGTTTTTAGCCAAAGATTCCGAATATGCAATAAAAAATAGGGGTTCCCATTTAAGATTTCAAACTTGCCCCCCCTCACCGCCCAGGGGGAGGGGTGGGGGGGCTGATTTTAACGTCATTGTACGTCCCCCTCGAAATGACGAAATTTTGATTCTAAACATTTTTTCGTAGTGTGCTTATTTTTCGAGTTATTTGGCTGCCTAAGTTAAAATGGGTCACCCTGTATAAAATAAGCTTTTGATCATGGTTATATATATATTTTTTTATAGTATAGTTATATATATATAAGGAAAAGATTATACTTATTCATAATCCTGAAAAGATAATTATATATTTTAATACATATATGTACATACATACAGCACACACACACACACACACACACACACACACATGTATTTATATAAATATTAGCTTTTTTCTTGGTACAATTTACCAAGAAAAAGCTAAGAACTTTCTACTACACCTAATATATCTAAATATAAAAATTTAAAAAAAATTTGTCTTGTTTTCTCTTCCCAGAATATGATGTCTGATGAAATGAAAGATATGTTAACTAAATTACTGCAGAAAAAACGTCGAGGAAAATATTCCGAGCAGGTTCGCAGGTTTGCGTTAACATTACATTTTTATTCTCCCAAGGCATATAGATATGTAAGACAAACGTGGGGAGAACGAATTCTTCCACATCCATCAACAATAAGACAGTGGTACCAAGTGGTCAATGGATCACCCGGTTTTACAAAAGAAGCATTAGAAACAATTGCTGCACGAGCTTCTACAAAAAAAATCGTAGTAAATCTCGTAATTGATGAAATGTCAATTAAACAAGAAGTTATATATAATAAACAAAGTGGGCAGTATTATGGTGGCATTGATTTAGGCAATCTAGAAGACGCGGAGGGAAAAAGATCAGATAAAAATAATAATCCAATAATGGCCACAAATGCACTAGTTTTTATGGCTGTATCACAAAATGAAAGCTGGAAAGTTCCTATAGGATATTTTCTTGTTCGAGGATTAAGTAGCGTTGAACATGCAAATGTTTTAAAATTAGCATTACATTCTTTACATTCACATAATTGCAGCGTGTATTCTATAACCTTTGATGGAGCAGTAGGAGGAGGGGCTTCCTGCCTCCCACCGTATCGGTGGGAACGGATGCCCGGTGGTCCCTCCCCGTAATGGGGGCGGGAAGAGCAGGAGGAGGAAGGGGGGGGGAGTTTCACCCCTTCTGTGATACCTGGGGAGGGGCACTCGTTTTTAGTCGGGGTGTCTCCTCCCCAGGTGGAGGCAATGGAGGTGGATACTCCCCCGCGGGAGTGTCCGCCCCCTAGGACGGACTCTTCTGCGGGGGAGATGATGGAGGCGGTAGAGGCAGACCCCAAACTGTCCCGTCTTCTCCCGGCGGTCAGCCTAAATAGGCTACCGGTTGGGGGGGGGGGAGCGGGCGGCGAGGGGTGCTGCCGGAAATCCCCCCCCTGGCCTCGGAGGAAGAGGCCAGGGGAAAGGAGGTCGTTAATGTACCGGAGGGGGGAATTAGTGTTCCCCTCTGGGGTAGAGAATCCTAGGAGGAGTGGGCGGCCTTGCTTTCCCTCTCCCCGGATGATTACGAGGAAGAGGATCTGATCCTCTTTCGTAAGCAGGTGGAGGAAGGTTTGATCCGCTGCAAGGACCAATACCAAATACACCTCAATTGTGAGGAGCTGGAATGGGCGGGGAGCAATCCATGTGGAGGGCTATTGCCAAGGATAGGGGTCTTCCCTTGCCTCCCATTTTGGACTTTCCAAGGGAGGCAAGGGCAATGTGCCGGTCTGAGGCAAGGGCAAAGTCGTCGTTGGAGGCGCCCCTCGGGGGTCCTCCCCCTTCTGTGGGGGTAGGGGCCCCTGAGGCGCCCCTCCCTAATCCATGCAAGGAAGCAAATCGCCTCCTCGCGGCTGGGCATGGCCGGGATGGGAGGGAGGCCCCGCCTTCCTCCTCTTCTCCCTTCGCTGGTCCAGGAAAAGCCGTAGGGAGGCCAAAAAAGAAAAAGAAAAAAGCGGCTAGGGGCACTTAAGCCCCCTGCCCTCTTCTTCTTTGTCCCCCCACAACATCGGGGGGCTATGTCCCCCCCTCCTAACATCTGGGGGGGGGGGGGGGGAGAGTTATCGGCCGGCTGAGAGCGGGGGCTCTCAGTCGTGCCGATCCCCCCCAGGGTAGTGGAGGGGGAGCCGCTGGTCACGGCTCCCTCTCCAAATTTACGAGATGAGGCCCTTACCAGGGTCAGCCCGAGAGGGGGAGAGAAGCATGACCTAAGGTGATTCCTCTCCCCCTCTCGTTAAGGGCCGGGATGATTGACCCGGGGTGGTTTTAGCGGGTATACCGGCAAGTCTAGATCTTTCTGGCTTACCGGGGACTCCCGCATAACCCGTGGGGTTCCCCCGAACCTCACGGGTATCCATAAAGGATTTCCACCTCGTTTAAAAAAAAAAAAAAAGGTATATCGAATCGGTAGATTACGTACTGACTTTATTTTTATTTCTAGGAAAATAATGGTACGAGTTATTGTACCATGTATTATATTAGTAGGAAGGGTATCAGTTATGTAACATATTGATACCTCTCTTACTAATATAATACATGGTACAATAACTCGTACCATTATTTTCCTAGAAATAAAAGTAAAGTCAGTACGTAATCTACCGATTCGATATACCTACTTTCAAAGCAATAAGCGTGGTCGTGTTAGTAAGTCGATCGACTAGAACGCTGGAGATCTCGAGTTCGAAACCTTTCTTTTTTTTCTATTTTTTTTTTATGTCTTTAAATAATTTATGCAATATATTAAATTAAACCTATATTAATCCTTAAAAAATATTATATAAAAATAATTTTTTTAATGATATTAATATAGGTTTAATTTTAATGTATTGCATAAATTATTTAAAGACACGTTGAAAAAAAATAAATATATTAGTAGGAAGAGTATAAAAAAAAATATGATATTCAACTAAATTCCAGATGGAAAGCTCGACTGTCTCCTTGCAAGAAATACAATTTTCGATCTCGATCGCCAAACGTGTCAGCTATAGCGCGAGGAAGAGACGGAAACGGAAGATATGTCTGCGCTCTTCTAGCTGGCCGAGCGCCAAGCGCACACGTACACGGCTGTTTCCTCGTGTGCGTAATGTAGCGAAATTTGAATATGACGATCGCGGGTACACGTGCCGAAACGTTTCTGTTTACGCGAAGCTGCACAAGCTGATACGCGTTATATCTATCACTAGACAGCTAGTATTTTAGTGCAAAGTTCATTGTAGGATTGTGTAAGGTGTGTTGTGGTTACATATTACACATTGTGTAATACGTAACGTATTAGTGATAAGTATAAGTGAGTGTACGTAAAAGTTTACGATGGTGAAAAGTTATGATGCGAAGCATCCATGTCGCCCCAAATACTCTTTGAAGAGGAGACACATAAAAAGGTTAGTTTATTTTTCTATCTTATTTACATAGGTTTTGAAATTAGTGATTAAAACTGTCTATAATTATTATTATACTTATAATTTTTATTTAAAATTTATTTACAACTTAAGTATTATTACTTTAAAATAATAAAAAGAGAGTCGTATTTGTTATTATTTAAATAAAATAATATATTTCTGTTATAAGTAGATTGTAAAATTTATAGAACGTATGATTGTAGACAGTTATTAATCATTAATAAATTTTAAAATATTTTATTAATATATTAATTAACTAAATATAATATATTAATATTTTATTAATTATCTAAATATATTAATATTTATTAATATATTAATATTAATGTATTAATAAAATATTTTAATGTATTTTTTAAAATATATTAAATTAATCTTTTTTTTATGTATAATTTTTATTTATTTATAACTCAAGTATTATTAAAAATCTCAATTTGTAATCATATACACTTTTCATCATTTGTATGTAATAATTTTTATTATAAGTAACATTGAATAGTTTGTATTTAAAAGTATAACATTGAATAAAAATTTATGTATTTGATTGACAACTTTATACACAGATCTCAATTTGTCATATTTTTCAATATTTTAATATATTACTTTATTATTTCGTTAAAAAAATTGAGTATGATTATGATTATTGATTATTGATTTGTAACTTGATTTTTATATTTTTATTTTACAAATGTGACACAATTCGTTTTTCTTGAACACTCGGACTAACTCGCTGGGATCGGGGTTCGATTGAGTGAAGAACGTAAGTCGTAAACTCAATATAAAAATGGTTTATTATAAACTAAAGGGTGGATGCACATTGAAGTCTCATACTCGATTTGGATTAGACGGATGTGCGGAAAAATTAAAGGGCCGTGAACGGTGTTGGATCGCGCTAGAGCTGATGACGATTTAAAGGTCCGGTGCATACAGGTGCATATGATAAATACCGGTTTCGGCGCGCGTGAATAACAGTGCGAAAGTTTTGTTTACGCGTCGTTCAACATCGCGGCTGTATCGATGCGATTATGGGGTGCATCGTTACAAATATAATATTATATTTGAATATAAACTATTTGTAAAAGAACTTTTCGAGAACGTGTCAGAACGCTATTATATTTGAATATTATATTTTCGTGTCGTATGTATTTTAAAATTTTTTATTCATATAATATTTGTAAAATAGAAAAATAAAAATCAAGTTACAAATCAATAATCAATAGTCATAATCAATTATTTTAATGTAATAATAAAGTAATATATTAAAATATTAAAAAATATGACAAATTGAGATCTGTGTATAAAGTTGTCAATCAAATACATAAATTTTTATTCAATGTTATACTTTTAAATACAAATTATTCAATGTTACTTATAATACAAATTATTACATACAAATGATGAAAAGTGAATACGATTACAAATTGAGATATCTAACAATACTTGGGTTATAAATAGGTAAAAATTATACATGATAAAAAATTATAGTTATTCAAAAAGAAGGGTATTATTCAACGCCAAACTGGCTATACGATATCTTTATTCGTGTTCACGACCATTGGTTCTGGTCCTTTTCAAATGGTATAATACTGTTTTTTCTCAACAGCGTTACATACTGAAAGGAACGGTATTACATTTTTAAATCATCCTACAATTTTATAATATATTAATTTACAACTTACAGAGGCCGTATGTCAAATAAAGTCCATATATAAAACAATCAAGAAAATTCAGTTTGTACAAGTGTAGAAAACACGTCAGAGATTTGTGACGGCATGAATGGGGACTGAGTGGTAACAAATTCTACCGTTCTCTTAATCCAGGACAAATTTTGATCAGACATAAATAAATAAATAAATAGTTGAACGTGTCAATATATTAGAAGATAGAAAAATAGATAAAAATATAAAGCCAGAGGCGTAAATCGTGTGCTGGTTACAAAAATGTCAGAGGCGTAAATCGTGTGCTGATTAGTTTAAAAACCAGAGGCGTAAATCGTGTGCTGGTTACAAAAATGTCAGAGGCGTAAATCGTGTGCTGATTAGTTTAAAAACTAGAGGCGTAAATCGTGTGCTAGTTACAAAAATGTCAGAGGCGTAAATCGTGTGCTGGTTACAAAAATGTCAGAGGCGTAAATCGTGTGCTGGTTACAAAAATGTCAGAGGCGTAAATCGTGTGCTGACTAGTTTAAATACCAGAGGCGTAAATCGTGTGCTGGATAAGTGAAATGTCAAAAGCATTTACATAATATATTTATAAATAATTTGTAATAAGCAAAGGACTGTTCAGTTATTTTGATTATGTCTAGGATGTTTTTAATTGTTCAAGATGAGTTACGAAAATTATATTATTTTATTGTGTGGTATTATAATAAATATGTTATTTTCGTGTAATATAACATTTTGTGGCTTTTTTGCAGGCGACAGTTGCTGAGGCTGGTACAGGAAGCAACATCAGTAAATACTGTCAACGGATCCGTCAAAGACAAATCAGTGGAATCACTGTTTGGCGCGACAGATTCGGAGGTCAGTATTGACCAAGGCTTCAATAAACCAGCACAAGGTACGTACAAAAATATCAACAAATGCGAAGATGACATTACTCTTGTCATCGAAAAAAGCCTTCCGGATACAAATCGTATCCAAAAGCATGAAATTGAAGGCAAACGCATTGCAGATTTTAATTATTTTTTAGATGAAATGCATAGGACATTTGATAATCATGCGCGAGGAATCGAGTGCCAATTCAAAGATTGGATACTCATAAATTCTCGTCGCCATGGGTTACTGACGCAGTTCTTCTTCAAATGCCAAATGTGCAATTACGAAGATAACTTTTGGTCAGAACCTATAAAAACCTCTAATATATTAGACATAAATACAGCTGCTGTAGCTGGAACAATTACAATGGGAATTGGCTATGCTCAGTTAAAAGAGCTATGTGCAGCCATGAATATTGCTTGCATGTCCGAGCCAACTTATATAAAAATCAGGGAGATTTTGGTCAATGAACTTCAAAAAACAGCTACAGAAAATATGAAAATGGCTGGCGAGGTTGAAAAGCAACTCGCTATTGAGAGGAATGATATTATTAAGAATATTCCATACATACCTGTTGTAGCAGATGGTAGTTGGATGAAGAGATCGTACGGTAATGCTTACAACTCTCTTTCCGGTGTTGGAGCCATAATAGGTTACCATACAAAAAAGGTTCTGTTCGCTGGTGTCCGCAATAAAATGTGCGCTATATGTGATATGGCAAAGCGAAAAAATCTTGAACCAAAAAGTCACATTTGCTACAAAAATTTTGATCGTAACGCAAGCTCCACAAAGATGGAGAGCGATATTATTGCAGAAGGTTTCAAATGTAGTATCGAAATGCATGGTTTGATCTACAAAACGGTTATTGCCGATGGTGACAGTAGTGTTTATCAAAGCATTCTTGATAACAGACCATACGATGAACAAATGGTTACAGTAAAAAAAATAGAATGCACTAATCATTTGCTTCGCAATTTCTGCAAAAAGCTAAAAGCTGTAGCAGAAATGACTCAGCCAAAATCGCATCGACAGCGTGGCTTTGTACAGGTGCGAAATGTTGTAAAAAGCAACATTTTAAAAATGCGACAAGAAGTAGAAAAAACAGCCGAGGTACGCAGAAAAGAACAAATACCTGAACATTGCAAGGCTATCGAATTACGAAAAGACATATTAAATATTCCCAGCCATGTTTTTGGCGAACACAAGCGATGCGAAGCACGCGGTCGTATATGCCAAAAGAACGAAAATGAAAAAAATTATGTACCGTATCTTAAATTATACGGTTTATATTCAAGAATAGAAAATGCGATTATGTACCTCAGCGGTTATTCGGAAAGTTTGTTATTAAATTACACCAATAATCCTGCAGAATCGTTCAATTCGATAATCTGCAAAGAAATTGGTGGAAAGCGAATTAATTTTGGTAAACTAGGCTCTTACAATGCTAGAGTTTCGGGAGCAGTTGTGCAATATAATACGCAACAAGTCCTTACGGAAGTATATCAAAGCATGTGTAAGACTGTTCCGCCTATTGTCAAAAATCTGGAAGAAGAACGACAAATAAAAATTGCGAGAACAAGAAAATCTCGACAAACACTGGGGAGGCCTAAAAAATTCAAACGAAAGTCAGGAACAGATGGTCATTACGGCAAGCGCAAAAACCGGATGTAACACCCCATGTGTTCGAAGAACTTCGACAAAATCATGTAGAAAAGTTGCTCGAAAATGCAAAAGACTGGCAGAATATCGAACTCAATACGAGAAACCAGAGTGAATCAGAACTATGGTTATCATTGAAACGAGTTATGTTAACGGCATCCAATTTTGGACCCGTATGTCGCATGAGACCAACAACGTCTTGCGCAGCGATAGTGAAAGATATTTTGTATCCTCCGTTCATTGATAACGCAGCCATAAGATATGGTCGTGACAATGAAGAAGTAGCAAGAAAACAATTGGCCATAAAATTGAAAAAAGAAATAAAGCCGTGTGGATTATTCATTGATACTGAAAATCCATGCTTGGGTGCTTCCCCTGACGGACTTATTGATGAAAATGGTCTGGTGGAAATTAAATGTCCCCTATCGGCTGAAAATTTGGAAGTGGAAAAAGCCATTGAAACAATACCTTTTTTAAAAGGTATCTTTGATAAAAAAATCCGCAAAAAATGAATCAGAATCACCGATATTATTATCAGGTTCAAGGCCAATTGAACATAACGCAGCGAGAATATTGTATTTTTGCCGTATGGACACCACAAAGCATGAAATTGGTGTACGTAAATAGAGACGATGCTTTTTGGAGAAATAAAATGCTGCCTCTTCTAATACGTTTCTACAACGAATGCATGCTTCCGGAAATCTTGGATAGTCGTTATAATAGGCATATGCCAATTAGAAATCCAAGCTATATTCTAGAAGCAAAGGAAGAAGCAGCTAAAAAAGTCAATATTCGAAAAAGTATTCGGCAAAATGTAGTAGAGAGTAAAAATGTCATCGGTAGAGATGAGAACAAATCTGATGTTTCATCGACGAAAACAATTATCACTGCTGCGATTACTCCAGATATAGAGCAGAATGATGATTGTGTTATTGTTAGTATAAGCAACAATCATGATATTACTGAAGACGATAAGGCAAGACATAAAAAAATTCTAGATGAGATAATTGTTCCTATTTCCTCAGTAAAAAAGAACGTCTTGCCTATGTATAGCAAATTAAATGACAAATCGTTAGATCGATTCTTACGCGTTATAAGAGAAACTTCTCATTTTGAAATGCAAAGTGTGCTATATTTAGAGTTTCCTCATATGATTGTAGCTAGTCACAGCGACAAAAGCTTACAAATAATTGGAGGAAATTGTAGTGATCACTGGAGATGTATATTTTTCGATGGCAATAAACTTCGCGTATATGACAGTTTACCTTGCTGTACATATAATAAGTTGGCAGCCAAAGAAAAAAATTATATACAACTTCGTTATCCAAAAATAAGTCAAAGTGACATTATTTTTGAAAAAGTTGAAGCACAACCTGATGGTACATGTTGTGGAATTTACGCTGCAGCTTTTGCCACAACTATAGCTTTAGGAGGCAATCCTTGTAACGAAAAATATTCCAAGGATGTAAAGTGTATGAGACAACACTTTATAAAAATCATACAAGATAATAAATTATTACCTTTTCCAAAAATGTATAATGTATAAAAAACTTTTGGAAATATTTATAACAATGTTAGAGTCTCAATAAAGAAGGAAATGAAACAAGACACGTTTCAACTATTTTGATTACAAATTATAAATAAAAAATCAGAAATGTCTATTACGACAATACTGATTATAATAAAAATCAGAAGATCGGAGAGACGGAAAAAATATGTTGGTTGCGTTCTCACGAGTATGGGCGTTGGAGGGGCCCATTCTACATTTTCAATATTCAAAGTCATATGTTTTGACTTTGTTGCATATTTTGTTATATATTATTTTAAGAAAATATACTAAATATGTATATTATTTGTATCCTGATTGATTCAATAAATAAATCACGCTGCACAAGTTCTAACACGAAAAATACATATTGCATATGTATGTGTATGTGTGCGTGCGTGCGTGCGTGCGTGCGTGCGTGCGTGCGTGCGTACGTGCGTTGATGTGTGTGTGTGTGTATATATAATGTTTATTAAAAAAACAAAATATTTATATTTTATTCATATTTTTGTTAGAGCATAAGGTTCACTTAATCAATGCGCCCTGGCATCTACTTTAGTAAATAGCGCGTTCCTATTCGTTCGTTTCTTTTGTATTCTGGCGCGTGGTGTGTGCGGTAGCGTTGTGCGCATATATCCGGTTTCTTCCGGTTCCCTTTTCTTGTTCTCGTGGTTCACCTTTGTGTGATTGTGCTTAGTCCGCCGTGCCACCACGTTTGTATAACCAGTGCGCGCTAAATAAACTCTTATTTCCTTATACAGTGTATTCCTTGAATCCCCACAACCTCTCAACAGGTTATGGGCCCAGCACGCTTGCACTGCGCAGAAAAGCAAAAATCGTGTGAGTGTTCTAACATAAGTCTCGTTGCCCTGTAAAAATAACCTCTAGAAGGAACCACCATGTCGGTCGCCATTGGAACGCAAAACATTGAAAAGCTGAACGATACTAACTACGAGTCGTGGAAGATTCAAATAAAAAGTGTACTCGTATGCAATGAACTATGGAAATACACCAGTGGAATCGAAATTCGCACGCCCAAAAACAACGATATTTGGACATCGAAGGATGAAAAAGCATTGGCGTTAATACTATTGAGCATTTCGAAGAATCAATTAAACCACGTTAAAAAGGCAACAACATCGCACGAAGCATGGGAAAAATTAACAAACATATACGAATCCAGAGGCCCAGTAAGGAAATCCGTTTTATATAAGCATTTATATCGTATGAAGAAAGAACAAGGACAAAGCATGATGGAATACGTGAATAGTTTTGTCGATAAAGTAGAACAATTAGAAGACGCTGGAATAAAGTTACCAGAAGAACTAATATCTATCATAATGCTGAATTCATTACCATCCGACTACGAGAATTTTTGTGTTGCCATGGAGTCACGAGACAACATACCGACGATTGATTTCCTCAAGACAAAGCTTATTGAAGAGGAAGCGCGACGCATCGATCAAGTTGATTGTAAAAATCACGACTCAGAAAACAACGCATTAACGGCAAGTAATAAAGGATCCATCAAAAACGCGAAAGACACTCATGCGAAATACACGAAAAATTATTTTACAGGAAAGTGCTACAAGATCGGGCATAAATCGATAGACTGTAAGAGCAAATCAAAACGTCATACAGGAAACAACACACAAGATGCAATGTTTGCATGTGCCCAATATAGCGGACCACAAAAGTCAACGCAGTGGTGTTTAGATAGTGGCGCGACAAGCCATATGTGTCACAACAAAGAAAAATTCCATGAACTAAATACAGATAAGAGATGTGACGTCTACAGCGCTGCAGAACATTTTGTTGAATCCGACGGTAGTGGTGACGTAAGAATGAAAGTGAGATTAGGGAACAGTAAAATGAACGACATTAAATTAAAAGACGCGATGCTGGTACCAAAATTTAGGAGCAACTTATTATCGGTATCTCGTATGACCGACAATGGCTACACGGTGACATTTATAAGAAATGCGCGTTCGTAAATCGACACGATGGTTCCACGGCGTTAATTGCAAAAAGGCAGGGGCAGTTATATGTTGTAGATGAAGCTGTCCAATCAGGAGCCCTGGCTGCACGTGATGTCGGGAATAATAATCTTCTACGTTGGCACCAAAGGTTTGGCCACCTGAACCTAAGAGATCTAAAAAGGTTGCAGTCTCAGGAGATGGTAATTGGCCTAAATATGAAAGGTAATTCCACAGAAATTAATTGCAAAGTCTGTAACAAATGTAAAATTCACCAACTTCCTTACAAAAGTTCAACTAAGCGGGAAAAAGAAAGACTCGGGCTAATACACTCTGACATATGCGGTCCCATGAACGTCCCTTCATTAGGTGGAGCAAGATACTTTGTAACATTTATTGATGACATGTCTAGATACGTAGAAGTCGTGATGTTGAAGAAGCGCTCGGACGTTATAACAGCCTTTAAGGCTTACAAAAGGCGCGCTGAAAAAGAAACCGGTTGCCAAATAAAGAAAATTCGTACAGATAACGCGAAGGAATATCTATCCAAAGAATTTAGTAACTTTCTTGAAGAAGAAGGGATCAAGAGACAACTGAGCGTTGAATACTGTCCTCAACAAAACGGTATCGCAGAGCGTGCTAACAGAACCTTGGTAGAAATGGCACGCTGCATGTTACTACAGTCTGGACTTCCCAATAGTCTGTGGGGCGAGGCCGTTAACACTGCGGCTTATATCCGTAATAGATGCCCAACAAAGGCATTAGAATACTCCACACCAATAGAAGCCTGGTCGAACGAAAAACCATACGTAGGTTTTATGCGTATATTTGGTAGCAAGGTCATAGCGCTCGAAAAGAACCCTTTAGAGGTAAGTTTAACCCGAAAGGAAAGAAGTATATACTGGTTGGTTATTCACAGGAGTCTAAAGCCTATAGATTGTGGAATCCTCATACAAACACGATAATAAAAAGTCGTGATGTGCGATTCACTGAAGACTTGGAAGGTGAAATAAGCAGCCTGGAGAAAAATTGCGAGGTCCTACTAAATCCAGATTGGCACAAGTCAGCGGAATCGCCTGGTACCAAACCAGTGGATCCACCTACCGTTCATGAAACAAACGAAGACATGGATTCCAAACAAGAATCAAGCAAAGAAAATGAAGAGGAGACGGATGAAGAACAAATAAATACACCAAAAATTTCAAAAAGAGGTCCTGGCCGACCAAGAATATTGAAAACTGGAAAAAGGGGTAGACCAAGAAAATTATACCATGAAATGAGACACAATGAAGAAACATCAGCTGAGCCATCTAATATAGAAGAAATAGAAAACAGAATCAACAGACAAGCATGACTAGATGCTATGCAATTGGAATATGACTCCCTCATAAAGTACAAAACATGGGAACTCGTGACACGACCCAAAGGGAAAAAGGTACTGTCCAATCGATGGGTATTCAAAATAAAAAGGAAACAAGATGGGTCAATAGATAAGTATAAGGCTCGCTTAGTGGTACGTGGCTGCGAACAAAAACGCGGCGTGGACTACGAAGAGGTATTTGCACCTGTAGCAAGATATGAGACAATACGCGCTTTTCTCGCCGGATGTGTTCAAGAAGAGATGCATGTGCATCAAATGGATGTCAAGACTGCTTATATACAAGGTGACTTGCCAGACAAAGTCTACATGATGCAACCTGAAGCTTTTGAAGTCCAAGGACAGCAGGAGAAAGTCTGTCTCCTGAAAAGACCACTCTACGGCTTAAAACAGGCGGGTCGATGTTGGTATGAAAAATTAGATACTTATCTTAGAAGTATAAACATGTTAAATAATGATGTGGATCCCTGCGTCTATGTAAATACTAACAAGAACAATAGAGTAATAATAATAATTTACGTAGATGACTTACTTGTGGCATCAAAAAGCATGAATGAGTTACAAAAACTAAAGGACACTTTAAGTAACAAGTTTCAAATGAATGATTTAGGTCCCGTAAACGACATTCTTGGAATAAACATAGACAGAGATGGGCCCACAGGAAAAATGAAGTTAACACAACAAAGATACATTACTGATATATTACAAAAGTTCAAAATGGAGAGTTGTAAACCAATATCGACTCCACTTGATTCAAACCAAAAATTCGCAAGAAGGTTGGAACCAAACACGGAAGAAGAGAGATTGAATATGAAACGTAGACCTTACAGAGAATTAATAGGAAGCTTTATCTATTTGGCCAATGCAACGCGTTCGGATCTAGCGTTCGTTGTCAATGCGCTGAGTCGTTTCTGCACGGATCCCGAAGAAATTCATTGGAAACTTGCAAAAAGAGTATTACGATATTTACAACATACTATCGATTATGGCATAACATATGCCAAGGACTGTAAAAGAATGCGAGCTTATGTAGATTCGGATTGGGCCGGTGATGTAGAGGATCGCAAGTCGTGTAGTGGTAACGTAGTCATGATGGCTAATGGCCCAATTAGTTGGAAATCAAAGAAACAAAAATCTGTAGCACTATCTACGATGGAAGCCGAGTATATGTCTTTATCGGAAGTATGTAAAGAAATAGTATACTTAAGACGTTTGTTAGAACATATGGGATTCAAGTCCTGTATAACAGATGCAACAGAAGTGTACTGCGATAATCAAAGCGCGATAGAGTTAAATAAAAATCATATACTTAATGGTAGAAGTAAACATATCGACATTAGATACCATTTTTCGCGAGAAATCAGAGAAAAAGGCGAAATTAATTTAAGTTACTTACCCACCGATAGAATGATAGCAGATCTTTTTTTTTTGTTGACTCAGGGGAAACTTTTTATAAGTACCTTGGAGACCCGGGGGAGTCCCCAGGGTTATGTGGGATTCTCCGGAAGGGAGAATGAATCTTCCTTCCGGCATACCCACTAAAACCCCTGAGGGGTGCCTATCCTTGGCCCATAGTGAGGGGCGGAGGGGTATCGCTACGAAGCATTCGTCCCTCCACTCCTCGGGCGTGGCCGTATACAGCCTATGCCCGGGGAGAGGAGTGAGGTTAGTCTCTCCTCTCCTACACGGCATGGCTTCGGCTGTATACGGCCTCATTCCTGGGGAGGGGGAGACGTTAGCCTCTCCCTCCCGCGACCGGGGGGAGGGGAGGGCGTTAGCCCCCCCCCTCCCACAACCGCTGGTGTGAATGATATGGGGGAAGTCCGGCACCTCGAGATCTCCCCCGCCCCTCCTGATGGAGTTGGGAGGCGGGAATTACCCAGGGACCCCCGCCCCTGGGTAACCCCCCGCCGGGAGGGAAAGACGAAAAACTCTCTCCCGGCCCTCTTAGGATATAATAATGGGGGGAGAGAGATCAAGCCCCTCTCCCCCCTGGGAGTCCCCCTATTTTTACTTGGACAGATTGTCCTGGCCCTCGGGGGACCCCCCTTATAATCACCAAGCCCTAAGATGGGCTGGGAGACGGCGGGGGATATTCATGTTCCTCCTGAATAAACGAGGAGGAGGACCCCCGCCGTCTCCAATCGTGCTGCCCCTCTGGGAGGGGGAGGAAGGGGAGGGAGGAGGTAATAGAGTTAAATAAAAATCATATACTTAATGGTAGAAGTAAACATATCGACATTAGATACCATTTTTCGCGAGAAATCAGAGAAAAAGGCGAAATTAATTTAAGTTACTTACCCACCGATAGAATGATAGCAGATCTTTTTTTTTTTTTTTTTTTTTTATCGATGAGGAAATCCTTTATGGATACCCTTGGGGTTCGGGGGAACCCCAAGGGTTATGTGGGAGTCTCCGGCTAGGCAGAAAGAACCTAACCTAGCCGGTATACCCACTAAAACCTCACCGGGATAGCCTCGCGTGCCCTAACAGGGGGAGGGAGGGGGATCACCCAATGGCATACTTCCCCCCCTCCCCGGGCCGGCCCGTGTTAGCAGGGCCTCGTCTCAGACTCTAAAGTATTGGGGGGGGAGCTGGGCTCCAACAGCCCCCACCGCCCATAAAGGGGACAGGTCAACTGAGAGTCCCGCTCTCGGCTGGCCCCCGCCGGGAGAGAGCACTCCCCCGGCTTTAAAACCTCTCGTGGGAGAGAGATTGCCTCCCCTAAGAAGGGAGGGTCCCTCTCCCTGGGGGAGGTCAGACTCCAGGTTGAGTCAGGCGTCAGAAACCTAACCCAATCGCGTACGAGGATCTCAACCCCAAGAAATGATATAGCAGATCTATTAACAAAACCTCTGACCAAAACGAAGCACGAAAAATGTGTAAAATCGTTAGGATTAAAGTAAGATTAGAGAGTTAAGAGGCAATGTTTTTTTTCTTTGTATCTTTTTGTTTGTTTGGACGCATTGGTAGGAGGAGTGTTAGAGCATAAGGTTCACTTAATCAATGCGCCCTGGCATCTACTTTAGTAAATAGCGCGTTCCTATTCGTTCGTTTCTTTTGTATTCTGGCGCGTGGTGTGTGCGATAGCGTTGTGCGCATATATCCGGTTTCTTCCGGTTCCCTTTTCTTGTTCTCATGGTTCACCTTTGTGTGATTGTGCTTAGTCCGCCGTGCCACCACGTTTGTATAACCAGTGCGCGCTAAATAAACTCTTATTTCCTTATACAGTGTATTCCTTGAATCCCCACAACCTCTCAACAATTTTTTGCAAATAATAAAGAATATAAAAATGTTTATCAGTAGTAGCATAAATATTATTCATTATCAATGTATTATTCAACGATATAATTCGGTGTAATATGTAAAAAATCAATTTTTACAACATTTTTATTTTTAAATTTTACATTCATATTTTATATTTATTTAGATAAATTGTTTATAAATAGATATTTGTTTATAAAAAACTTTTATATATTTTTTTATAAACAATAAAGAATGTCCATTATGTCTAAAGACGAATATCTATAGACAATTTATCTAAATAAATATAAAATATAAATGTAAAATTTAAAAATAAAAATGTAAAAATTGATTTTTTACATATTACACCAAATTATATCGTTGAATAATACATTGATAATGAATAATATTTATGCTACTACTGATAAACATTTTTATATTCTTTATTATTTGCAAAAAATATAAATAAAATATAAATATTTTATTTATTTTATAAACATTATATGTATGATAAAGCGATCGATTCGACGTCTGATTCCAAATCGTTGAATCGGCTAGCTTAGCGAACAGTAAAAATATACATATAGCGCGAGAGAAAAAAGAGAACATTATGTGCGAGAGAACATTATCCTTGTCTCTATTGTTTGTATTGTTTTCTTGTCAGCTGAGACAGTACTTTCTCTCTGCTGTGCTTTCTCTCAGATCAAGACTTTCAATCTGACAAAACTGAATTTTGAGAATATAGAATAATGTAGAATCGAGTATATCAATAATATAGAAAATGGACGGAATTAAAACTGTCGGTAATTTTACCGACATTTTTAATTCCGTCTAGATAAGGGCGCTATCCCGTCGAAGTTCGGTCTCCGCTTTAGGATCCCCTTAATACTACTGCGATTGCTCAAGATATAGAGCAGAATAATGATTATGTTATTGTTAATACAAGCAACAGTCAAGATATAACTGAAGATGATAAAAAGAGACATAAAAAAAAAATTCTAGATGAAATAATTGTTCCTCTCTCCTTAGTAAAAAAGAATGTTTTGTCTATGTATAGCAAATTAAATGACGAATCGTTAGATCGATTCTTGTTATAAAAGAAACTTCTCATTTGGAAACGCAAAGTGTGCTATATTTAGAGTTTCTTCATATGATTGTAGCTAGTCACGAACAAATAATTGGACAAAAGCTTACAAATAATTGGAGAAAATTGTAGTGATTACTGGCGAAGTATATTTTTTGGTAACAAACTTCACGTGTATGACAGTTTACCTTGCTGTACGATAAGTTGGTAGCCAAAGAAAGAAAAAATATACAATTTCGTTGTCCAAAAATAAATCAAAGTGATATTATTTTTGATGATATTATTTTTTTAAAAGTTGAAGAACAATCTGATGGTACATGTTTGTGGAATTTACGCTGCAGCTTTTGCCACAACTGTAGCTTTAAGAGGCAATCCTTGTAATGAAATATTCCAAGGATGTAAAGTGTATGAAACAACACTTTATGAAAATCATAGAAGATAATAAATTGTTACTTTCTCCAAAAAATGTATAATGTATAAAAAACTTTTTGAAATATTTATAATAATGTTAGTCTCAATAGAAAGAAATGAGATAAAAAACACCTTAACAGAAATTGAAAATATCTATTGTATTTTGATTACAAATTATAAGTAAAAATTCAGAAATGTCTATTACGACGACTGATTATAATAAAAACCAGAAAATATCGGAGAGAAAAAATATGTTGGTAAATTAGATAAATTAGATTTAAAAAATTATTGATAAAAATCAATATAATTATTTATTAAAAATAATTTAATTTAAGATTAAATATTGTAAGACATGTGAGCAAGAAAGAAAGAGAACACTTGTAGGTGTAAGAGGATACGCGCTTGTGGAAGAAAGATCTTTGCTTAAAGAAGAGGTTAAATTTTCAAAACTAACCAATAACGCGTTAATGTTTTCCTAGAAAAAACGGAAAAGTTTGCACGTAACCTAGTGACGCACTAAAATCTAATCTTATCTTTCGGCGTCGGATATTTATAAAAACTGAGTGATTTATGGAACTTATAGAAATTGGGATTGATGTTTCTTTGAGTCTTATTGTTGTTCTGACCCTTTTGAACAAAGAAAAAATAAGAAAATTTTTAGAAATTTATGACAATGTTTAAACACTATCGCGCAACGGTCCTTCGTGTGACGCACTTGAATATCTAATCTTATTTTCCGGCGTCGGATATTTATAAAAAACTGAGTGATTTATGGAGCTTTAAAAGAGAAATCTTTGTTTGGGCCTTATTTTTTTAAACCTTTTTTGATAAAGTAAAAAAAAAATTTTAAAAATTTGTAACAATGTTTAAACACTATTGCACAACGGTCCTTTGTGTGACGCACTAGAATATATAATCTTATCTTCCGCCGTTGGACATTTATAAAAACAGTGACTTATGGGTTCTTTATTTATTTATATTTTTTTATTTTTATAAAGAAAAATTGAAAAAAAAAATTGGTTTTTTATTAATTAATTAATTTATATTTTATAAGCAGAAATCGAAATAAAAAATTGGTATTAAGGGTTTTTTTAAATTAATTAATTTATTTATATTTTTATAAGAAAAAATCGAAAAATTGGTTTTTTATTAAATAATTATAATAATTTATTATATTATTATAAGGAGAAATCGAAAAAAATTAAATTTTTAAATTAATTAATTGATTAATTAATAAATAAAAAGCAATAAAAAATTGCCTCCCATTACGTCATACCCCCACTCCAATGTGGGTTAGAACCTGCCAGTATATCTACTTTGAGGGTTAAGAAGATCCTAAAGCCGTCTGTTTTACCGATAGCTTTAGGATCCCTTTACAAAATACCGAAAATTATAAATTAAAAGTAAACTTTTTATTAACTATACAGAATTATAAATCCTCCTCCAGAATTAACGAATACATGCACGCAAACGAATATAACAGGTACAAATTTTACGACGAAGAAAGAACCAATTACTTCCAGTCAACACATTTGCGTGAGACGGTGCTAAATGGATAAAAGCGTATGGAAGACAATTTGGCGCAGAGCGGATACGAATCGCTCTGGATAGATAAATGTGCAGCTCGAGGAAATAACGGTTATCGCAATGCAGCAAATAGGAGTTGACGAGAATTGTCGAGCTCGGTAAAGACCACTGCATACACAATCTCCATTACTTCATAATACACGTTTTCACCATGTTCATTTATCTATAGTCTCCAATGTAATCTCGGTTATACATACTATGTTGTTTTATACGTCCAAAAATTTTTTCTTTTTTACAAGAAACAATAAAAAGTTAAAATTAAATTAATGTTAGAAATATATAAGATCTTCAATTAGATTTTCTGGACATTTAAAATTAATTTTATAATTTAAGGACTTGCAACAATCAGATATCCTTTCGTCGATGCCAGCGCTCAAGCCCACGAAGCATCATTTGACTTTTTAGCCAATTTAAAGAGATTTCAGATACGACTCAAAAATAACCGGCTGGAACAAGCAGGATTTTTCCTTACTATACCAACATGAGGATATCAAGGTTTCTCGCGTCGACCAGTTTTTAAGCATCTTGGATCAGCGGACCTTTCCACTGTAAGACCAATGACGTCATCAGAGTGTTCCTAGGCAAATGCAATTCCATCCGCAACCTCTCCCCCCATACGTGACACAACTAGATCGCGCACTTAGTACCGTAAGCATCACCACCACTACGAGCATAGCTCACGACCGACATCATTCGGAAAAAAACAAATAGAGATAATCAGAGAAAAAGTGGGAGAAGAAAAAAGCGACTTTAATTGTCATGCGAGAAATACGAAGTTTATTTGACCATCGTTATCGAGAATCAAGAACAAACTTTGTTGGTCACTTTATTATAACTAAGGTGCCAAATTTCTAGCCAATTGCGTGAATCAGTGCTGAAGGGGATTTTCTTTAAACGCCACTACACGCGCAGCTGATGATCTATCTTACATTATTAGAAAGAAAATAAATAAGAAAAATCAGTGTGAAAGAAGAAAACAACTTTATCATCCACATAGAGTGATTTTGAAATGAAGTTTATCTACGTTGATTAAAACCAATTCTAGATAAACCGCAGACGATTTCCTTTATTGAGAGCCTCCCGGTGGAAGTTTCTCAACATGAACAAGATAGCTACTATAATAACTAGCAAACTGCCAGTCAACACAATTGCGTGAGACGCTAAATGGATAAAAGCGTATGGAAGACAATTTGGGGCAGAGCTGATACGAATCGCTCTGGATAGATAAATGTGTGGCTCGAGGAAATAACGATTATCGCAATGCAGCAAATAGGAGTTGACGAGAATTGTCGAGCTCGGTGGGGACCACTGCATACACAATCTCCATTACTCCATAATACACGTATTCACCATGTTCATTTATGTATAATCTCCAATGTAATCTCGGTTATGCATACTATGTTGTTTTATTCGTCCAAAAATGTTTTCTTTTTCAGAAGAAACAATAAAAAGTTGAAATTAAATTAATGTTAGAAGTATATAAGATCTTCAATTAGACTTTCTGGACATTTAAAATTAATTTTATAATTTAAGGACTTGCAGCAATCAGATGTCCTTTCGTCGATGCTAGCGCTCAAGCCCACGGAACATCATCTGATCCTTTTAGCCAATTTAAAGAGATTTCTGATACGACTCAACAATAACCGGCTGGAACAAGCAAGATTTTTCTTTACTATACCAACATGAGGATATCAAGGTTTCTCGCGTCGACCAGTTTTTAAGCATCTTGGATCAGCGGACCTTTCCACTGTGAGACCAATGACGCCACCAGAGTGTTCCTAGGCAAATGCAATTCCATCCGCAACCTCCCCACCATACGTGACACAACTAGATCGCGCACTTAGTACCGTAAGCATCACCACCACTACGAGCATAGCTCACGACCGACATCATTCGGAAAAAAAAAAAAAAACAAATAGAGATAATCAGAGTAAAAGTGGGAGAAGAAAAAAGCGACTTTAATTGTCATGCGAGAAATACGAAGTTCATTTGACCATCGTTATCGAGAGTCAAGAACAAACTTTGTTGGTCACTTTATTATAACTAAGGTGCCAAATTTCTAGCCAATTGCGTGAATCAGTGCTGAAGGGGATTTTCTTTACACGCCACAACACGCGCAGCTGATGATCTATCTTACATTATTAGAAAGAAAATAAATAAGAATAATCAGTGTGAAAGAAGAAAACAACTTTATCATCCACATAGAGTGATTTTGAAATGAAGTCTATCTACGTTGATTAAAACCAATTCTGAGATAAACCGCAGACGATTTCCTTTATTGAGAGCCTCCCCGTGGAAGTTTCTCAACATGAACAAGATAGCTACTATAATAACTAGCGAACTGCCAGTCAGCACAATTGCGTGAGACGGCGCTAAATGGATAAAAGCGTGTGGAAGACAATTTGGGGCAGAGCTGATACGAATCGCTCTGGATAGATAAATGTGTGGCTCGAGGAAATAACGATTATCGCAATGCAGCAAATAGGAGTTGACGAGAATTGTCGAGCTTGGTAGGGACCACTGCATATACAATCTCCATTACTTCATAATACACGTTTTCACCATGTTCATTTATGTATAGTCTCCAATGTAATCTCGGTTATACATGCTATGTTGTTTTATTCGTCCAAAAATTTTTTCTTTTTCAGAAGAAACAATAAAAAGTTGAAATTAAATTAATATTAAAAGTATAGAAGATCTTCAATTAGATTTTTTGGACATTTAAAATTAATTTTATAATTTAAGGACTTGCAACAATCAGATGTCCTTTCGTCGATGCCAGCGCTCAAGCCCACGAAGCATCATTTGACCTTTTAGCCAATTTAAAGAGATTTCTGATACGACTCAACAATAACCGGCTGGAACAAGCAAGATTTTTCCTTACTTTACCAACATGAGGTTTATCAAGGTTTCTCGCGTAGACCAGTTTTTAAGCATCTTGGATCACCTCTCCACTGTAACACCAATGATGCCACCAGAGTATACCTACCCTGCTGGAAAAGATTTATTAAAATCGATTGAAATCGATAAAATTTTAATCACTTTTAATAGTTTACTATATTTCCAATCGACAACCAGAAATTAGTCGATTAAAATTTAATCGGATTGAATCAATTTTTATATCTATTTTTATGTTATCTATTTCTATGCTGAAAACGTATAAATTTCAATCGTGTTGAATTTAATCCAATCGATAAAATGTTTTAATTCAGTTTTATACATTAAAATAGGAAATAAAAGTTATCATTTTGAATTGATTTTAATATATTACATATTTAATAGATTTTAATTGCAATAAATTATGTATGTTTTAATAAACTTCAATGCGACTATAAAATTTTAATCACTTTTAATAGTTTACTATATTTCCAATCGACAACCAGAAATTAGTCGATTAAAATTTAATCGGATTGAATCAATTTTTATATCTATATTTTTATGCTATCTATTTCTATACTAAAAACGTATAAATTTCAATCGTGTTGAATTTAATCCAATCAATAAAATGTTTTAATTCAGTTTTATACATTAAAATAGGAAATAAAAGGTATCATTTTGAATTGATTTCAATATATTACATATTTAATAGATTTTAATTGCAATAAATTACGTATGTTTTAATAAACTCCAATGCGACTAGGCTGAGGTACATATTTTAATTCATTTAAATAATGAAACTAATTATCTATTTTAATGTACTTCTATTCATTTTAATTTCTATTAATTTTAATAAAATTTAATAGGATATTTTACTATGTTGGTTAATCGATATTAATTGTCATTCTATCAACTAATTATTAAATTTATATCAATTATTAAATACTATGTACGTTTAAATCAACTCTAATGAGACTACGTTCTGGTATTTATTTCGATTGAATTGAATAATCAAACAAAATGTTTATTTTAGTTTAATTCTATTCGTTTTAATTTCTATTCACTTTAATATAATATTATAATATATTGTACTATATTATATTAATCAATTTTAATTGTCTTTCTATCAACATAAATTACATTTATTTCAATTATAAAATATTAAATACGTTTTAATCAACTCCAATGCAATTAGTCTCTGGTACATAACTCAATTCAATTTAATTATCAAACCGAATGTTTATTTTAGTTTAATTCCATTTGTCTTATTTTCTATTCACTTTAATAGAATTAAATAAGATACTATCCTATATCATTTAATCGATTTTAATTGTCATTTTTCCAAATAATAATTAAAAATCCATATCAATTGTAAATAACTAAATAATCAACTTCAATGCGACAACACCCTGGTACGTATTTCAATTTGTTTTAATAATTAAACAAATTGCATATTTTAGTTTACTTTTACTCTTTTTAATTCCCATTTACTTTAATAGAATTTAAAAAAAAACATTTTTCTATGCCATTTAATTGATTTTAATTGACATTCTATTTACTGAAAATTAAATTCGATTCAATTGTAAAATACTAAATACGTTTTAATCAACTCCAATGCGACTACGCTCTGTTACATATTCAATTCATTTTAATAATCAAGTAAATTGTATTAGACATTTTATTGTAGAAACCAACGAATTTTAATTTTGATTTTCTACCTATGACAAATTAAATTGGTATCAATTACATAATAGTGTAAAGATTTGAAATGGCATGCAAATGAAAAAACGACTTCTAAGAATGAATAATAATTTTTTTATTGCAATTCAACAGTGTTGCACAATAAACCTATGTACCGTCCAATTTTTGAATTAATGAGAACAACTTTTTCTAACACATCATTAATACTGCGTATATTTTTTTCATCACTTTCACATTCAATCAAGTACAAATGATTAATATCTTTAAATGGTAAATTATCGAAAGTTTTAATACATGATACATTCAAGTAACCCTGCTGGAAAAAATGGATTGAAATCGATTAAAAAATTTTCAATCAATTACAATGCGAAATCTTAATTCCACTTTGTAGAATTAAAGCGCATTAACATACAAAATATATAGAAGATGATTAAAAACGATAAAAAAAATCGATTAAAATAGATTGAATATCAATAAAAATGCTAAAATTTTTATGAATGTTTAATCGATTTTAATCGATTTTTTAAAATCGTTTTTAATCATTTTCTATATATTTTGTATGTTAATGCGCTTTAATTCTACAAAGTGGAATTAAGATTTCGCATTGTAATTGATTGAAAATTTTTTAATCGATTTCAATCCATTTTTTCCAGCAGGGTAGGCAAATGCAATTCCGTCCGCAACCTCCTCCCCATACGTGACACAACTAGGTTGCGTACCTAGTACCGTAAGCATCACCACCACTATAAGCATAGCTCACGACCGACATCATTCAGAAAAAAAGACAAATAGAAATAATCAGAGAAAAAGTTAGAGAAGCAAAAAACGACTTTAATTGTTCTTGCGGAAAATACGAAGTTCATTTGATAATCGTTATCCAGAGTCAAGGACAAACTTTATTGGTCACTTTATTATAACTAAGGTGACAAATTTCTAGCCTATTGCGTGAATCAGTGCTGAAGGGGATTTTCTTTACACGCCACTACACGCGCAGCTGATGATCTATCTTACATCATTAGAAAGAAAATAATAAGGATAATCAATGTGAAAAAAGAAAACAACTTTATCATCCACATGGAGTGATTTTGAGATGAAGTCTATCTACGTTGATTAAAACCAATTCTGAGATAAGCCGCAGACGATTTTCTTTATTGAGAGCCTCTCCGTGGAAGTTTTTCAATATGGACAAGATAGCTACTTTAATAACTAGCGTAGCGAACTTCCAGTCAACGCAATTGCGTGAAACGGCGTTAAACTGATAAAAGCGTATGAAATACAATTTGGGGCAGGGCGAATAACAATCGCTCTGAACGGATAAATGTGCAGCTCGAGGAAGTAACGTTTTTCGCGATGCAGCATATAGGAGTTGATAAGAATTGTCGAGCTCAGTGGGGACCACTGCATACACAATCTCCATTACTCCATGATACACGCTTCCAACCATGTTTAGTTATGTATATATTCTCCAATGTAATCTTGGTCATGCCTACTGTTAAAACAAACGCGAAAGAATAATCAGGCAAATTAGCAGTAAAACCACTGAGTTAATAATTAAAGGGCACTTTATTTGAATCACAGAATAAATTCGAAATTGATCACAAACAGCGAATGAAACTTCCTGCAAACTATATCGCTTGAGACAAGAGAACGAAAAGCGAGAGATGTGTCTCTGAACATGGGCAAACGTTGACTCGACAATATTCGGCGAATCGCTGTGTGTCAAAGTATAGAGACGTATTATATCGATCAGTTGAGCTGACAACTGCGTGGTACGACGAGACGCGCGGTAAGACGCTCGAGACACGAAAAAATAGAGTTCCTCTAGGGAGAGTTGTGCCAAAGGTGCCATGTTTCTACTAAACCGGAAAATGATATAGCTATGAACTATTCAAATAATTTGTGCGCGCCTTGTCGATCATGAGTGTCATGAGCATTGCTTGTGAAAAAGTGAGGTTAAAATTCTGTAAACCATATGGCCGTTAGAAGAAGTCACCTCCGTGCCACAATTAATAATCGTATAGTAATAATATTATAGTAAAATATTGTAATAATCAATAAAATAAAGTAAGTAAAATACTTTAAAAAGAATTTACTATTATAAATAAATAGAAATAGCAAGGTCTTAAGCAACATAAAAATTATTTCATTATAAAAAATTATGGTAGTAAATAGTTTTGATCGTCTCTTGTAAAATGTTCTTAACATAGGTTACGACGTTTTTTAAGTCAATTATTGATATATTCAATGTTAAACTAATGAATCTTTGACTTTTCGTATAGGTTAAATATGCCGGGCTGTTCGGCGGATTATTGCACAAATTCAACAGCTAAAGGATTCAGAATGGTCACTTTTCCGAATGATAATAACAGAAAAGCACAATGGATTATAAACATGGATCGAGAAAATTGGATTCCAACTAAATATGCAACTATCTGTGAGATATGTAAACTTCGATAGAACTGAATACAAAGAACATGAAAAAATTTGAAACACTGTTGATAATGTTGCCAGTATAAATGTTAAGAGATTTATAAAAAATACCTTTTAATGTATTGCTTACAATTACTAGAAAACTTTTTCACAAAGATCTATTTAAATTTGATTAAAATATTATTATTAACAGGTTCACTTTTCACATGACATGTGGGAAAAACAGAGAGTCAATGGCAAAAGAAAATTAAAATTCAATACCGTTCCAACATTATTTGGTAAAGAATGTATACAAAATTATGTTATTGTCGAAATTAATATTATACCGGAAATAAAGATATTTGTGTTGCTTTTACAGAAAAATCAAATTTGGGACACACTTCAGACATGCAGGGCCTCATTAACAATATTTCAGAAGTCAAATCTAATTCTCAATCTGACAGTTGTGATGAAATTATCGAGAGACATGAGAACGTAGCGGTTTCATCGCAAGGAGTGTCTATTGCTGATCGAGGAGATTTTGAAGAACGTTTCAAGAAATTGGAACAGTTATTGTTGAAGAGTGAAAGACTGAAGATGCAAGCAAACAAAAAGTTGTGAGCAGCCAAAACTAAAATCGACTAGAAAAACAAGTATGTGATCAAAACCAAAAGATAGGCAAAATTTTTAACAATGATCAGCTTTTACTTTTAAGTAAAGTATACAAAAAAATTCCTAAGTGGTCTAATGAAACAGTGATGAAAGGGTTTCGCTTAAAATTCTCTTGTGGTTCCGCTGGTTATAAAGAGTTATTAAAACAACACCATCCTTTACTCTTTTTTCGAACACTACATCGTTATTTAGAAGTATTAAAATTTTCACCTGGAATAATTTCTGAAGTTTTTCAATTTTTACAAATCAAAGTAGAGCAGTTTGAAAAGGAAATCGATGCTGATTGTTTGTTAATATTAGATGAAATGAGTATTATACCGTTCAATGTTTATTGTCCATCATTAGATAGGAAGCTTGGAGCATCAACACTCAAAAGTAATAAGGCAGAAGCACATAATGCTTTAGTATTTATGTTTGCTGGAATTGCAAGTCGATGGAAGCAAATCGTTGCATATGAATTAACAAATGGGGATGTATCAGGGATGGATTTGAAAAAAATTATCTGTGATATAATTGAAAAAGCTGAAAACATTGGGTTAAGAGTACACGACGTTATTTCAGATATGGGTAGTTCGAATCGTGCAATGTGGCGAGAATTCAGAATAAATGCATCGCGTAATTCAACAATTCAAAATTCTATTGTCCATCTTTGCGATAAAAATCGTAAGCTTTTTTTCTCTCTGATCCTGTTCATGCATTTAAAAACCTAAAAGAAGGACTGTTAAACAATAAATTCTTCAAGTTAGAATCATTCAGAAGTACAATTTGCCATCAGATAGAGTTGACATAGCTCATATTAATAATTTAGAAACATTTCAAACTGATTTAGAGTTTAAATTAGCACCAAAACTAAGAAAAGAAAATTTAGATCCCAATACACATTTCAGAAAAATGCGTGTAGGAAATTCTACAGCAGTTATAAGCCATGATATAAGTGCTGGCCTTCAATTTCTTGCTAAAGAAAAGTATAAAAATGAGTATATTAATATTACAACCTCAAGGTTTGTAGAATGGATAGCACGATGGTTTGAAATTATGTCTTCTCGCAATATTAATTTAGCACTAAGTAAAAAAAATCCAGATAAATATAATCAAACTCGTGATTTCTTAAAGGACGTTTTAGAAGTAGTTTCTTCTATAACAGTAGGAGCGAAAGGCTATTGGAAACCGTTTCAAACTGCTGTTCTTATCTCAACATCTTTCTTACAATGTTCCGAATTGTTATTAAATAACAGAAATTACGCATTTGTACTTGGTGGTCGATTTACATCTGATTGTATAGAAAAGTTATTTTCTACTGTACGAACAAAACATCAAACCCCAAATGCCGTTCAGTTTAAAAACAACCTGAAGTTAATAAGTATCGCGCAATATATCACCAGTGTTAATCATAGCAGTTACGATGAAGATGACCGGGAATACTTACATGAATTCTTAGAGATTTTACAGCGCAATAAAAAACAACAAGATATTTATGTAAATCAGAATTTCGTAAAAAAATCTGTCGCTAAACATGACGATGTACTTCATAAAACTTTAGTGAGACCATTATCAATAATGGAAAAAAATTGCTTACACAATATAGCAGGGTATCTTATAATAAGTATTTAAAAAAGTCAAATAACGTGTGAGGAATGTATCAGTCAAACAGGGTCTTATAAATCTTCAGCATTCCAATTTCATTGTTTGTCGCGAATCCGTCGCTGGAGCAATTGTCGCTTGTTTTTGTTAAATTTAGCCACATTTGATTTTTTCGTTCAAATGGAAACTATTTTTAGACAACATATAGAATTAAAAAAAAAATAATAATACACAAGACATAAAAAAGTTAATTCTACCAAAGTTTGATGCCATCAATTTTTCGCTACCGAATTGTCACAACTTGAGACATAAAATTATGCGTCGTTATCTACTTTTTAGATTGAGGATTAATTCTAAAATATCACAAAGAAATACGCTTGATTATGCAAGTAAAACTGTTGCAATGCATGTTAGAATTAAGTAAAATAATATTTTATTAGTACATAAGTGCAACTGTGATATGAGTATGCAACTATGCATTTAAGAAATAATTGCACTAATTATTGCAAAATTTAATAATTATTTTTTATTTTGTATTGTATTTTATATTGGTATTAGTAAGTAAGAAACAAATATGCTTCATTATGCAAGTAAAACTGTTGCAATGCATGTTGGTATTAAGTGAAATAATATTTTATTAGTACGTAAGTGCAATTGTGATATGAGTATGCAACTATGAATTGAAGAAATAACTGCGCTAATTATTTAGTGCAATTTAGAATTATGAAATAATTCGTGCAATTATTCCTTAAATTTTAAAATAATACAAGATTTTATAATAATAGAAGAATTATACTAAAATTATTTTGTTATAGAAAATTATTATTTTATTATAGAATTATTATTTGATAATAATGGAAGAAATTATACGAAATAGAAGATAAAATATAAAATAATAGAAGTCAGTACAAAGCAAAGTAATAAAACTTTCTTTTCGCCCTTTCTTTTATTTAATTACAGGTTCATACAGGCTTGTTACCAGGGATAAAAATACTCCAGCTGAAGTGAACAATACGTCAATCAAAATAAAATTCTGCTATCATCATTGAAAGCAACAAAACCGTACAGGAAAATACTACTTGTATTTAATCTAATTCAATTGGTAATAATCGACTGCTGATTATGTTATTGTTATTTCACATGCATCGATTTTTTTATTGAGTAACTAGCAGTCATAAATATTATATTGTGCCGTATTTTAAATGATAAATGGCATTCATAAATTTGTATACAGATTATAAATTTTTTCTCGACATTTCTTCACTCCAAAATTGTTTATTCAACTCTATTCTACAAACAAACTTTCCATTTTTATCATGTAAAGTGCTATAATTTTCATTAATGTATAAAGGAACTGTACTCAATAAAACGAATATATTTACATTTGAAAAATTTTTTTTCATTTTTAATGTCATTCAAAAATAATTACATTTCTAAACATTATGGTAACCCAGAAAAATTTGAAGAATTTATTTAACCTAATATTACATTTTTTTACATTATTTTTGACATCTTTAACGTACAAGAGTGATTGTGATTTCACTCTATTGATTATTGCATTTAATTGAGGTTCAGTTGCAATCAAACTTTTTTTTGTAAATAATTTAATTTCATGACTGAATAATTTCGAGATTCACATATAGGTAATAAAAAGAAGTGGTTAGTATAATTATTCTATCCACAATTAATCTATCCACAAGTATAATAGGTGACAATTAAAGCGAGTTATAACTTTTTGACTACAAAATCTCATTATGCTATTCAAATTTAAATGGCCCAGTAATATCACGTGTTTCCGGTTTAGTAGAAATATGTCGGAACCAATCAGAAATCAGACGTTCGGTGGCACAACTCTCCCTAGAGGAACTCTAGAAAAAAAGGGTGAACGCGGTGCGGTCTATTTGAATATTTGCTTAGAATTTGATACTAATGTGAGAAATAAATAATAATAGATAATCGAACAAACGGACAGAGAAATTTGAACAAATACTTTTAACAGGCATATTTAATGATGATTTATTTGATAGTAATAATAATATCAAGGAATTCAACAAAGGTAATGTTAACATAATAGTTTCCTATGATATGGGTTGGTTCAAACGTAGAAATGGAAAAAGTTGTAGCTTGTAGCTTGTGTAGCTTGAACGGTTACAACGCAATTATTGGTTTACTGTAAAAAAGAATCTTAAATTATTGTACTCGTAATAGGAAATGTCGTTTATGTGTCTTAGGTCAAGCAAAAAATACCCATGATTACCGAAAAAACTTTTTCAGTAGCGCGAAGGCGATGGAAGCTGATGTTGAAGCAGAAATAGTGAATCATAGCAAAATTTTGAGAGAAGTTGATGTTAATGTCAAAGTTATAATCGGTGACAAAAACAGTTCTTTAATGGCTTTAATGGCAATAAATAGAAATAATGCTAAGGAAAAAAACAGAAAAAATTTTAAATTAACTAATATAAATCATGTTAAAAAAATTAATCAAAAAAACTTTACAATATTAAACCTAAATATAAAGAATTAAACAAAAAAAAATTCATATCGTATTAAAAAAAACGTTTTGCATATATCATTGCTCAAAATAAATGGCGCAATATCAATCTAGCTAATTCTGTGCAATCTATCCTAGATCATGTTTATAATAAACATGATAATTGTGGCACATGGTGCAAAGTTGTTTCGAAAAAAAGCTGGATTATATCAGCCCAAATTTGTCATAAAAAATCAATGCACACCTCAGAAGTGGGATAATCCCCATTATCCTTGTGGATCTCTTTTTTCTTTTCTAGGAATAATTTGTTTTCCTGTTCTAGAAAATCATATCTCGTCGCACTTAACCTGTAAGTATCGCGAGTATTGCATCATCTCAACGATCACGTGTTTCGTCATAGTAACCTACTATTAGTGCGTTCGGGGAGCTCGCTGGTAGCGCTATGTAGCACTACGGCTGTTCATGGAGCTATCGGATAGTACTACCGAACACTATCGTGACGTCACTGACGGTAGTGTTTTACATCATAACTTCGCGCTATCCCTCTCGAAGTAGTGCATAGGTAGCAATAGCGTTTAATAGCGTTTGCCAGCTCTGTGAACAGTGCAATAATGAAGCGAAAAAGTATTGAAGTCTTTTTTTTTACTGTGTATTATTTATATTAAAACGTAAAATGTAATTTTTTTAAACAAAAATTATTAATATTAATAAATCATACCTGAAATGAGCTTTGAATTCTTTTTTAGTTAAATTTGGTATTATATGTGACACGTAATTTGAAATTCTTGGAACATGTCTTCTTAAATTTAAACAATCTTTTATCATTTCTAAGTCTTCATCATCGCTTTCTGATGATGAAGAATCAGAATCTTATTTTAATTATTTCATGCATTATAACAACGGCAATCTTTAAAATTTCATAGGTTAGATCAAACGCAACGCTATTGCTGTTCATGGAGCTTGCATTCGCTAACGCTATCTTTGCTCTGCGAACGGAGTTTGTAGTGTTAGCGTTGATAGCGTGATAGCGAGCTCCCCGAACGCACCCTATAACGGTTTTCACTACGGTAGTAGTCTCGTGATTGGCTAGTACGGTATCACCTCAAGAAACGTTCGTGATTCGTCCGTGATTCGTCATATATACTGATATATTCTGGCTCGCGCTAACGTGTAACTATTCACAAAGATTTTCGATATTTCAATAAATATCCCATTCTTTCGAGTAAAAAATGGATAACCTTGAAATTCAAGACTTCTCTGTTGACGTTTTGGATGTGCTTACGCCTGAACAAGTTGCTACATTAATGGCTAAACATGGTTTAACGCCTAGCACCGACATCAAGAAATGCGTTCACGCTCTACTTTCTTTGAAAGACAGACATTTGGCACCTACTAGACTTCCACTTAACCAAGTGGTACATAGTTCAATGTATGGCAGTGATCAAAATTTGGCACAAGACAATAGCGGATGTATGGAATTGTCAGACAATACAAGTAGGATGGCTACACCGCCGCCTGTTGCAGCTGCTCAATCAGAAATGCAGGAATTAAGGGATACAGTCAAGCAAGTAACAATAGCTTTGGCTCAATTAAATCTAAACGTTTCTAATTTAGGAAATCAGGTTCACGTTGATGAACTAACAAGGGGAGGCCACGGTGTGTGGATCACCGATTTTGATGCGCTTTGGCACAGACTTTCTTCATCGAAAACAAATGGACCCGTATTTTGCCGTTTGTCTAGATACCCCCCCGTTTTCGAAAAAATCGAGGTCAAAGGTCATGGCGTCGGATCAGTTTTGGACCAGGGGGGTTTTATAGATTTTTAAACAACAATCAATTTTTATTAATATATTTGGGGGTCGCAAACCTATATTTTTCGAGTTATAAAGGATTTTATGTGCACGCAGTGTACCGTAAATACCCGTAACTTTATTACCATTTTCAATTGAGCGCCGTGGTCGAGCGGTGAAGGCGTCGAACTCCCGTTCCCTGGACTCGTGTTCGATTCTTCGTGCTGCATTTTTTTTTTTTTTTTTTTTATTTTAAATAGCATGAATATTTTATATTTATATATAAATTTTTATATATTAATGTATAAATACTGCTACAGTCGCATCGCGTACCGGGCGTTACGTGTGTCGTGTAAACGCATTTCTTTCTTCGGATTGTTGTCGGTCGCTGAATAAAATTAATCGGTAGTGATTAACAGCAACGAACAGATTTATTCGAGTCGAGTGTGAGTGTGTGAAAGTACTGATACGTGACAGACTTCGTACAAGACAAAAAGTTTCGCGGATTAATTCCTACACAGCTTGCATATCCAGGAAACGTTTGTAGGACATCCCAAAGAGATCGTATCTCTGAAAGATATTCTTATTGGAATGTCCTCTGTACATCTTTTGGACATGCATGCTGTGTGGATTATACTGTGATTGTGTGCAATGTGTGTATTGTTTCTTAATTATAAAAATAAGCCGCGAAGTGAGATTACTCGGTAGTGATTAATAATAATGACTCGATTTATAAATCACTTAAAAGCGTGAATAAATTCGATACGAAAAAAGTGTTGACATACGTGAAAGAAAAAAAATATCGTATCCTCAATCGTGTGTATTATCGTGGATTTGCATTACGTGTAAAATACGTGTAAAATAAGACGTGTGTGTTATTGTTAATTTCGAATGGAATTATTTATCCGTCAAGCGGTATACGAAGACATCGAATTTGATAAGGTAAGTGAATGTGTGTGTATGCGTGTGCGTGTGTGTATGAGAGAAAGAGGGACAAAGAGAGAGACAGAGAAAGGGACAGAGAGAGGGAGAGAGAGAGAGAGAGAGATGTGTGTGTATGTGTATTTGGGCCTGCTACGTCAGCTGATCGCAGCGGGCGCCTCGCGTAAGCGCCCGCGTGTAACGGTGAATCGCGGCTTGCGCCGTCCCTGCCTGCCTGCCTCTCGTACGCTCACGATTCGCTAACTATTTTCATTAATAACTCAAAATCTAAGCTTCAAATAAAATTTTGGCAAAGGAAAAATCGTCTCAGAATTCACTCAGGAATACGTCTGTGCCCGGACAACTAAGTCGTTCTGAATCACCCTGTATATCAAGAACGGTGATACCGCGTCATGACGCGTCACGTGACCGTCTAACTTGTCAATGCGCGACGTTGTCACGTATACGAAGCTTCTCGGACCTTGACAAATTTCACGAAACTTTCGATTAAAATTATTTCACTAATGTATGGTCAAAGTCCTCCAAATTAATACACGCTTCAAAAGTGTTTGAATTAATTTTTCTTAGATTTTTGTACATGTTTTGAGACTGGTTCAATTGCTACATCTAAATTTGTTGATCAATCGTAATTTTTTGGTCACTGTCACTAGTACAAAATTGTAAAGTTTAAATTTTAAATCTTAGAATCTATACGGTGGATCGACTTGAGATTTAACACAGATACTATAATATTTAAATTAATTTCTCTCAAATTTTCAGACAATTTTTGAGACTTTCAATTTAGGGTACAACCACCTTAAACATGTGTATTAAATTATAAATCTTAACCTCATTCTAACGGAGTATGTTTATATTACGTGGAGTTTGATCACATGAAGCGATCCAAATATGGCGGCGCTGATAGTGGGGATCCGAAGTCGATGATGGGTTCAGTGTTTTCTCTTTATATAGGACTCTAGTGTTTAGCATGGATGCAACAAATTCATATAACAGCTCGAATAACGTTGTCGTACCAAGCGTCTGCAACTCTCAATTGAAAACAGACAATCTTTGGTGGCTCGAATCGCGTGACTCAAGGAATCGAAGAAAGAATTAAAAAGACGCTTTATACACATTGGCGGTGATTACGCGAGCACTAGTAGTGGCAATGTGGAAAAACTCGTTTGGCAAGAGATCGATACCGCGTTCATCAATCGATCAAAGCAAATTATATCGAACTGCGAAGATTTTTGGAAGACGCTGGTATTCCGATGTAAACTTGTGGATCTGAGTATACGTCTAACTTGTTATAAGGTATAAAACATACTTCAGTCGGGATTACAATTATAAAGAACAATAAAGCAAATTCTCATAACGATCATCATTCCACTGAATTCTCCAATCCGGAGAAACACATGACAGCCATTTTACGAAATTGACTACAGCATATTTATTACGATGAGTTTGCAGTTTTCTTTACGATTCCATTACGATATAATTTTAATGCGACGACTGTTATCTCGATTTCACTGAAGAAGACTCAGTGAGCCCAAAACGCGTTTGATGTATCATTATGTAATCTTATATTTAATATATGTAATTATAGTCATTATATTTTAATTTATTTCAATATAATTTAAATTCCTATTGCATATATATTACGGGCTCTAGAAAGGCTTATGTGTGTATCTAGATGTTTGAATTTACGGAGCCATACCGATATTTTATATTTGTAATCAAATAAAAGACATTATTAAAAAATATAACAGTGTGAAAATGAATACCGTGTTCGACGGGGAGTTTAAGACGGGTGATCAACGTGCCAATAAAAGCATTAATACGAGAAAATGTGTAACGTTTCGCCTGCTTTGCGTGCTCCGTTTAGCTCGCCAGAGCCGAGGGGTGAGACACAGGTTTAGTGTAGCTGACTTTTACTAGGTGCGCAACTAAGTTTCCGGGTTTTTTTTGATCAATGAAAAATGGAAAATTTCAAGAGAAATACAAAAAATAGTTTATTCAAAGTATCGTCCCTCGCTAGCTATACATTTTTGCCATCTCTCTGGCAATACATGAATATCGCGACGATAAAACGACGCGTCTTTAGACCAAAACCAATCAATTCATCCAACTAATTTTGCACTTCGTCGAAATTGGCCAAGTGTAGCCCAGCCAAGCCATGCGCCATCGACCGGAACAAGTGATAATCGGAAGGGGCCAGGTCTGGCGAATACGACGGGTGCGGTAGCAGATCCCATTTCAACGTTTTGATGGTGTCCTGGACGATAGAAATGCGATGGCACGAAGCGTTGTCGTGTTGCAATATCACTCGTTCGTGTCTCGTGTCCCATTCTGGCCGTTTTTCGAGCAATGCGTGGTTCAAATTGATCAGTTGTTTTCGGTAGCGATGCCCATTGACAGTTTCGCCCGGTTTCAGCAGCTCATAGTACACGATTCCTTTCTGGTCCCACTAAACGCAGAGCATTGTCTTCTTTCCGAAGTGATTTGGCCATGCCATCGATGTTGATGCTTTGCCAGATGAAAGCGACGATTTTTTGCGTTTGGAATTTTCTCGAAATATATCCACCTCTCATCGCCAGTACAATTCGATGGAGGAAACTCTTTCTTTCATGCCACAAAAGCAAAATTTCGGAAGTGACTCTTCGATTTTCTATCTTCTTTCAGTCAACTCATGTGACACCCATTTTCCTTCCTTTTGAATTTTCCATGGCATGTAAACGTTTGGAAATACCTTGGCGAGTCATGTTTAATCGCAAGTTGATCTTGTGTTTGCATATCATCTTCATTCAATAACGCTTGCAGATCTGCGTCCTCAATTGTTTTTGGTCTTCCGGAGCGCTCCTTGCCCTCAGTGTCGAAATCGGCACTTCTGAAGCATTTAAACCAATCTTCACAGGTTTTCGATGGTGCATGTCCGCCGTAGGCTTCCTAAAGTAAATGACGTGCTTCAGCTGCATTTTTTTTTTCAAGTTAAAGCAAAAAACCAAAGCTTCCCGCAAATGCGGGAAAAAATATTTTTGCGTTGCGATATGTGTTGGTATTACGACTGGTTATTGTTGACAGATGTCCAAGCTATTAAAAAAAACACAACTTCAGACATGTATGTCGACTACATGTGTCGTTAGCGCCACCCATGTGTGAAACCCGGAAACTTAGTTGCGCACCTAGTATTTAGTTGGGTGTTATACGTGTGTGTGTTACTTTACAGATGTGATGAGTGTGTGCGCTGGTTCGCAGGGGTTCTCTGGAGGAAGGCGTCAAGGCCTTTACAAACAGGGTGAAGGTGAGTGTGTGTATGTGCGCGTGCGCGCGTGTAAGTGTGCGTAACGATTTATTAGATACAGGAGTTATCAACCACGCGGTATGTACAGCGGCGAGATTATTTGGCACAAAACTCGACATCTTCATTGTTAGAAAAAATATTTTTGCGTTGCGATATGTGTTGGTATTACGACTGGTTATTGTTGACAGATGTCCAAGCTATTAAAAAAAACACAACTTCAGACATGTATGTCGACTACATGTGTCGTTAGCGCCACCCATGTGTGAAACCCGGAAACTTAGTTGCGCACCTAGTATTTAGTTGGGTGTTATACGTGTGTGTGTTACTTTACAGATGTGATGAGTGTGTGCGCTGGTTCGCAGGGGTTCTCTGGAGGAAGGCGTCAAGGCCTTTACAAACAGGGTGAAGGTGAGTGTGTGTATGTGCGCGTGCGCGCGTGTAAGTGTGCGTAACGATTTATTAGATACAGGAGTTATCAACCACGCGGTATGTACAGCGGCGAGATTATCTACTACGGAGTGTGTACAGCGGCGGACTCATCTACTACGCGGTATGAACAGCGGCGGGCTTATTTACTTCCTGCTCTGGATCGTGCCTCTGTGCGGAATGATCGGGAGCACCCGATCGGTAGAATCGTGGTAACGAGCTCATGTCAGAAGCAGAATCGGGACAGGATGGGTCCTCTTTGCTTCGCTCGGCGCGCTTATATACCCACTCCGAAGTGGGTAGCCGGGTGGGGGAAACACGTGCTCGCCGTGTCATGTCGGCCGTACAGTGTTGACGGAAGCGCGTGTTGGCATGTGGTGAGCCACGTGTGCTACGGCTGCTGATCGACTAGAGGGGGAAGAGGATTAGTGACGAGGTAGGTAAATCGTCACATCACCCCTCCCTTTTGCATTTTAGAGTGGGGTTTTCAAGTAAATACTAGTCGTTTTATCTACATACGTTCCATTTTCGCCAGCACATTTGGCGGCCGTCTGGATCGAACCTCAGGACTCATACCTCGGTAGAGGTGCGGGCCCGATACTTCCGGTTTCGGAAGACATTCGTCTACGGGACTAACACCGTCTCCCTGGTTGACAAGGTGACCTGACTGACTGTGGATGTGTCGTGATCGGTGAATATCGGGCTGGTCGGCCGGTGCGGTGACGGCTGCGTATGCCGGTCTTATCGGTCGCGTGTTTGCCTGGCCTGGCGGGTGCTCAAAAGCGCGGCGCAGTGTGGCCCCAGGTGGTTCGGGAGCCCAGATGTTGGTTGGCTGGGTCGTTCTCTCCGCTGCTGACGCCGAGTGGCGTCGTGGAAGATCTCGGCGTGCCGTCGGGAAATGGCGTCGCCTTTTTGTGTCCACTCGCGGAGGTGGCCGATGTCCGGCGGATAGGTACGGTCTCCGGTTTTCGGGGACTGGCTCTAATTCGTCTAGATCAGCAATATCGCCTAAGAGTTCTTTGAATAGTGCTCGCTGTTCCATTTTTGGTGACACTCGTAAACTGCTTGCTTCGCGATTCTGTTTATATATCCTGGGGTTGGCGGCGAAGCGTGAGGTGTTCGAACTTTCAAAAATTTTCCGATGCCGAGTGTTTTCATTGTTCGTTGCCCTCTTTGTTAATGTTTCGGGATTTTCCTACCAGCGCGAGTTTTACGTCCTGCACGTAGATGTGCCGGTGCCACTGTCCCCGCGCTTCAGGCAGATCGACTATAACGGGCGACTCAATTTTGCGGACTTCTATCGAGCCGCTATATCGGGACGCTAATTTTGCATTGAAGCTGGTTGTCTTTTTCGAGAGAGGGTGTTCGCACTTCCACACGATGTCTCTAGTGTGGGGTCTCCAGCCCCGGCATCGCAGATTGTAGTGATCCTGCTTTTAAAAAGCTCGAGCTATGTTGACTCAAACGACTTCGAAAGCTTTCTCTAGCCATCGATTAAGGTGGTAAGGCTTCGCCTCGGTTGCGGGTCTGCGTTCGTCAGGGTGGGGGAAAGCGAGTTTCGACCATGATTCAGATACGCCGGTGTATATCCGGTAGCCTCGCGCGGCGTTGCAAGGGGGCAAATTGCTCGTCCCACCAGTGATTGTTTTTTCCCGTATATCGGGAAATCATGGTTTTGATCCGGTTAATCCATTCGACCGAGTTGCAGTGGGGCCGTGTATCGGTGTAATCTTGTGTTTGATGTCAAACGCCCGGAAGGTTTCGACCAGCTGAGTCGATTTTAGCTGCGTCCCATTATCGGAGATGATTAATTCAGGACATCCGTACCGGTAGCTGATGCTTCTCTTCAGAATCGCTTGGGTGACGGCCGGAGCGGTAGCTCGGCGCAACAGCTTTAGTTCGGGTCACTTAGTAAGGCGGTCTTGCATTACCAGTAACATGTGCGTCCTTGGTCGGAGCGCGGCCAATCAGGTTACCTGTTGCCATGGTCCGGTGACGGGAGCCGTGTGGAGGTTCCCCGCAGATTTGCCGGTGGCGGCTTTGTGACCCAGGCACAAGGAGCACTGTCGCACGCACCGGATGATGTCCTGGAACATGCTCGGCCAGTAGAACAGTCGATGCGGGCATGATTGTTTTGCCTACTCCGAGATGCCCGGCAATCAGGGTGCCTCGTGGTGCCTTTCCAGGATCTGGCGTCGTTCCTCCCTAGGAACACAACGCTTCCACTGAGTGGCCGGGTCGAAATCTCTCTTGGAAATCTGTATCGTGCAGGACGTGTCTGAACAGGCCGTGCTGTAGTTGGTAGTCCGAAAAATCGGTGGGTCGCCGTGTCACGTTATCCCGAAGTCGGTAGTACCACTGACACTTGGGGCGGCAACCTTGTTAGCGCTCCCCTTCCGGATTTTCGAAATCATACAGTTGGAGCTCGAAGAGCCAGCGGCTAAGACGACCGGTTGATTCTTCCAGCTGTTGCAGCCATTTGAGCGACTGGTGATCGATCACCACCATGAAGAAGTACTCTTCCAGGTACGCCCTCATTTTCCGGATTCCCCACACGACCGCGAGGCGTTCAAGCTCAGCGCTATGATTCTTCTCGGTCCCGTTTAGCGTGCGGTTGACATAAGCGATGACGCGCTCTCCCTCCAGGTGCTGCAGAAGCACAGCTCCGAGACCATCTCGGCTGTCGTCCGTCTGCAGGACGAATCGTAAGGAGAAGTCGAGGCAGGCCAGTACCGGCGCGGAGTTAATGCGTCTTTTAAGCTTTGGATGCGGCCTCTTTGTTTGTATCCCAGGTTCACCTAATATCCTTCCTGGTGAGTCGGGTAAGCGGGGCAGCGAAGGCAGAGAATATGGCCACAAAGCGTCAGTACCAAGATGCCATGCTTAGAAATTGGCGTACTCGGCGGATTGTTGTGGGTGCGAGCCAGTTGGCTACCGCGCTGACCTCGTGATCGGCTCAAATCCCGTGGCTATCCACCACGTGGCCCAGGTAGTGATCGCAGCAGAACTGGCATTTCTCCGGATTAAAGCACAGGTAGGCTTCGCGTAGGCGGCAGAAAGACGCGTGCGTTCGCGTGCTCGCATGTGTGCTTATTAGTTACGCGGCGGACTTACGCACTATGCGGTATGTACGGCGGCGGACTTATTTACTACGCTATGTTGTTACATCTCAGTAAACCTCTTTCTCTTATTATACATGTATTCTATCTTTACAAAAGAGTTCATCTAAATTTTTCTTTCGAGCATTCCAGAGGATCTCACCGATATAGATAGATGTTTATACGTTCAACCGTCCCTAAGATAAGAGACAGCACCATTGACGCGTTAGACTACGAGATTGCTACGACCAAACCATTCCGATCATTCTCGAATAAAGAAATTTAATTCTCGAAAAAAACCTAAATCAAATTTTTTTTAGTATCCTATGTCCTTGTTCAATCCCAACACTTCCTTCGCCTTTCCCGTGTCCGAGAACCCTTTCCGTAAAGAGGTCAAGGAGTGGGGCTTTACGCCGTGGAGCTGTCTGCTTCCGTCCGACGGAGCTCTAGCTCTCCCTTTTTGTCTTATCTTTAAAGTAAAAGCAAAAGTTGCGAGTAAGTAAAAAGCCCTGCCCAAACAACTTTAAAAAGAAGAAATGTGTTTGATTGGTTTTTTCTTTCTTTGAGAGAATCCGATTAGGATATACCAGGAAAGCTGCCAAACACACTCAGCCACGTCAACGTTTGTTTTTTTTATTCATTTTTTCTTTTATTTATTTTCCCATACAGCTTTCAGTCCGCCCCCCCCGATCAAGGCAACACCTTCACTCACACTCCAGTTTTTTGGAGAGCAACAACAGAACCACGGGGTTTGTTTTCGGGCAATTCTTTTATTCCTTGCCTATTTTTTTTTAATTTTTTTTTTCCGAAGTCCCCAATTCCTCGATGTTTTTTTTCTAAATCCATTTTAACATTACTTCAACGTGCGGAACCCTCGTCCCCCGGCACATTTTCCCTTTTATAAGTTTTTTTCATGGTCAGTTTTTTTCTCTCTTCTCTTGTATTTTATTTTGTTTCTTTGCTATCCTTTTTTTTTTTTGTTTCTTTTTTCTTTTTTGATTTTTTTCCCTATTTTTTTTTCTTTTTCACTACATTGAAACCATAGTCTCTTGCACATCAGTCTCTTTATCATTCTGCATGGCCGTTGCACTCCATCCTCTACTGACGTCTGTTGGCCTCAGCGGTCCTCACACATCCTTCCCCCTTTTTTCACCCACCTATCGCCCCCCACCACCAACATATCCCACGGCGTTGTTTTTCACCCTGTTGATCCCCCCGCTAGACGCCAACTTGTCGTTTGGGGGCCCCCCCATCTCAAGGAGATTGTCGCTGCCATTAGTGTGGCCCCAATCTCCAGGACTGTCGCTGCTAATAGCGTGGTCCCCGTCCTCCCAATAACGATTCCTTGGTGCGTTCTATCGTAACTATTATTTTTCTTTTATGCCTTCTAAAGGCGGACGACGAGTGCGAGTAAAGAGATTGAAATTTCAAATTAAAACAGCTTTTATTTTAGACCAGGATCCTTTTCCTTTATTCCAAAAATTGGCGCAATTAGGAAACAGATACGAACAATCAAGAATAAATTCAGTGCCCGCGTATATTCTTAATAAACTAGAAATCAACCTTAAATTTCCTAGCAATAAAAATATTCCCAAAGGCGATCCCCGTAGACTTGCCTATAGACTCCGCAATCTCTTCGGGACAGGATTCCGAATCGTCCTCCCCTCTAACTATCCAATCCTCCCTCCTATCAGTCAATCCTAAAACTGCACGACTTGATCTCCGTTCCCAGGGTAAAGTGCTTAAATGCATTGACCCAAAAATAGGAGAAATTTTATTGTTTTAATACGACGTAACAATGTACAGCGGCGGGCTTATTTACTACGCGGTATGTACAGTGGCGGACTTATCTACTACGTGGTATGTACAGCGGTTGTCACGGTTGTGGACCCTCGGTGGAGCCGCGATGCGGAGGTGACCCGATGGTTGGTCGCGTGACGGTTATGCGGAAGGCGGACGGGATCTCGATCTGGGAGTCGGTACCCTGGGAGTATCCAAGGAGGATTACACAGGTAGGCCGAGCCGGGAACATCCAGTTCAGTGTTTGCACTCTGAGAGCGCCCGGATGAGGACGGAAGCACCCGTGCTTCTGTGCGGAATGATTTGGAACACTCGATCGGTAGAATCGTTGGTAAGGAGCTTGGTCGTATCAGGAGCAGGATCGGGACAGGACTGGTCTCTTTGGCTTCGCTCGGCGCTTATATACCCACTCCGGAGTGGGTAGCCAGGTAGGAAAACATGCGCTCGCACCGTGTCATGTCGGCCGTACAATGTTGACGGAAACGTGTCGGCGTGTGGTGAGCCACGTGTGCTACGGCTGATTGTCGGCCGGAGGAGGAAAAGGATTAGTAACGAAGCAGGCGAATAGCTACATTGTTAACTCTTTCAAACATCGAATTTGCGTGAGTGGCACGTCATCGAATCCACCTTGGCATCCCTCAAAAAATTTCAGGATCGCGATAGCGGATAAGTGTTGTTGCGTATACTTAATTTAACCATTAATGTGAACAAGTATAATTCTTTGCACGCGGGTTGTTAGATGGAAATATCGCGAGAATAAAACTGAAGAAAGCAGTGATCAATGTGCAATCAACGGTCAATGCATGCTTCGCGTGGTAATCGCTGCTCTGTACCCTGCTAAGAATCACGCCATCGAGGCCGCGGTCAAACAAAGTTATCTTATAAAGATTGTTCTATTTGATAAAAAAAAGACGCACACAAAAGTTGAAATGTAATTATGACCAAGAGGCATTAGCCAAGGCGGTTTTGACTAAAATAAACAAA
>CABEGB010000909.1:0-171152 GCA_901521435.1 Crematogaster levior | reverse complement strand
GGAGATTATATTTTCTTTTTGACCTGACCTGACCAGACTCCTTTTTGTTTGTTAATTACCCACTCTCCTTCACTTATATCGTGGAGACCATCTATTATAGCAGGTTGGGTGTCCTTTTAGGAACATCTCTGAGAGAAACCTTACCATCAACACCATAAAGATCATATATCTATAGCTATAATAATTAATTGCAGAAAAATTCAATTGTCATCATTTTATAAAAATATTTTTAAAAGAATCCAATACTGAATACATGATCGACTGACGAGAAATACTGAGAGAATAGACCTGATGAGATAGAGATGAGAATTAATGATGAGAGATATTGATAAGATAATGAGAGAATATCGAGAGAGAATGATGATCCTGAGATATGATCCAAGATTATCATCCATCCATCCACCATCATCCATCCACCACCACCACCACCACCACCATCCACCATACCAGCATACCACCACCACCACCACCACCATCCATCCACCATCCATGCCCATTTCACAGCCATTGAGTTATCAATATTTTATTAATATTCATTCATACTACCACCACTCACCAATTGCCACATTGTTCATTCATATTATTATTCTTGAGATTGATCCGACCTGATCTGAGTTGAGATGAAGTTCTTTTTATTACATAAGATAGGAAATTCAGAATGATGGATATTTACTCAGAGACACCAGATTGGTGTAATGATTAGTAACTGATAAGAGGTTGTTGACACCATCATCAACAGTATCTCTTATGTATATATTTGTATATTCACCTGTCATCTGCGTGCAAGCGTTAGATGAGGATCCCTGAGCAGGTGTAAAAGCAAGATAGACCCTTATCAGCGTGCGCGTGGTGAACCCAGTTCATTGTAATATACCACCAGGAAAGCAACAATGTTTGAGGCGTGATTCCTTCAGAATATCCTTGAACGTGATTGCGGGCAAAAGTGCGCCTTTTCCGGTGAGCACGTAAGAGAAGAAGATGTCAAGTCGAGTTTTGAAACCAACGTGCATTGCAGATTAACATCATTAATCAGCATCGCGTGAAGCACATTTATAATGAACATCCTCCGAGATTTGAACCATTGAATGAGGTTCACTGAGGTTTGTCTTTTGTCATCCAAACTGATCCCGTCACTGATATTCCACGCGAGAGGTTTGTTTGTTGAACGATCAGGGAGGGTGGCAGTCTGAATTTGGGATTCCTCCTTCTGCCCCATCCTCCATCTACTCATTTCAAGATAAAGATAAGCAAGCAGCAAGAGGTGCTGATGTGCAGCAGGCAGGCAAAGAGCAGGCAGAGGAGGAGTGCAAGGATAGCAGGCAGGCAGGCAGGCAGGAGGCAGGCAGGCAGCAGAAGAGGTTGAGCTGATGGGAGTTTGGCTGCCCAGCCTATATAGTGGGGGTAGCCGCCGCCATGCACCCAGGGGAAGGCCAGGAAGAGAGCCAGTTCAGGCTTCAAAGTGCTGAAGGCAGAGATGGAAATGCTGAGAGCCACCAGCAGAGATATGAAGGAAGTACCTCACATAATACTCTTCGCCTGCAAAAGCCTCTCAAACTGAGCTACCACCGCCCTTTTTGGTGCCGCCGATCTCTGCAAGGCGAAAAAGCCATTTTGGACCACTGCACCATCCGCCACCACAACAAATCTGCAAAATTTAAGCACTCAAACAAACCCACCGAAACAAAAATGCAAGCTGTGTGCTTCACGCAAAACACAGTGCCGTTGGTCCAGCAAGCATTCTTCGAGCGTTGGCTCAAAGTAACACTGTTCCCGTGCCATGCATCGCGCGTGTCGTGTGTGACAAAAATGGGACAAATGTCGTAAAATACCTTTGTAAACATCAATAATCTTTAACACGCCCTCGTTATTCAGCGTTTTCATGAGTGTTGCATTTGTTTGTGCAATTCGGAGTTCGAGAGGAGGAAGATTTGAAGCACACATGAGCGACACCGTGAGTAATCTGTTACCATTTATTAATTACCCTGCGAATAATTACACTCGCGAAGGTCGCATTCCGCGTATTATCATCGACACATTGATTGACGTGTGATGTATTAGTAACTCACTAATATAATTTATTTTCAAAGTTACTGAAATCCAGACGACCTACAATTCACATCCGAATTCAAAACAACAGTCTATCTATAACTTTGTATTCTATATATATTTTGAGTTTTCCAATGTTCGTATAAAATTATATTAAGAATTTTAATTAAAATGGGCTTTTAGGGAGAACCTTCAACTTAGAAATTCAATAAACATTCTCATCAAGTTTATAGATATATCTCAAATAGTATTATATTTTGATATACATGAGCTTTGTAATGCTATATTATTTTTGTATTAGACTTCTTTTTATTTATTGCATTTTTATTTTTGAAAAATTATAATTCATTCTTTACATGAGAAGAAGAAGAATAAAATGTTGGAAGAAAGTAGCTTTTAGACAAATTATTTCTATACGTTTGATTTTGATATATATTTATATTTTTATAATAATTAACATGTCTGCAAATGATCACTTGTTGCACATTGTATCATGAGAGATTAATTTTTAAGTTGAGATAATAGATTTCTACGGAAAATTATATAAAAATATGAAAGGAAAAATATATGCAGTGAATTAAAATGTGCAAATTTCCATGTACTGTTATAAACAAAATAATATATCATATATACAATAATTTCTAAACTGAGATGATTAGAGATATTTATCCAGAAGCATTTACAAATTATCTACCGACTTGTACCACATAAGATCTGTAAACAAACAGAATAAAGCTCGTTTTATCGGAGCATTTCGCATAAAATTAATTGTTGGTACCCCTTTTGTCGTATAATATACGATGATAATAAAAGTGCATTAATGGTGGATGCATCAAATGTTTGAAATTTATGAAGCAATCCTGCAGGCAATAACGGAAGTGATAGAAAATATTTTTATATGTAGCGTGCGCCCGGCAAAAAGCACAAAAACAACGTAGTGATAATTTTTTTGCAAAGACAAATATGCTTTGCTAAAAAGAAATCATGGTTTTTTATTTAATCTAATTTTTATATACATGTTCAATTTTCAGAAAACAAAGAGAATTGAGAATGTCTTGGAAGATATGGAGAAGAATTAATGTTATTATAAAAATTTATTATGAAAATGCATAATTAATCTTTTATTGATTGCTTAGATAAAAATAAAGGCATGAAATAGATAGAAGTAAGATATAGACACAAAAATTATGCACATCAGATATGTTTAGAAACTTTTAATTGACCAATCTTTGATGTTCAGGGATTTCATGAACTTGAATATAAAAGATTGAAACATGAAATACAATGACCATCGTACCAACAACCCGCAAGTGCATATATTTCGATTATTGATCTGCACTTATTGCTAAAACGCGCCACCTTTTCCGTTTTAGTTTTTATAACTAGAACCTGATCCTATCCTGATCGATATGCTATGAGAGATATGAGATATTTGACGAGCATATATCGACCTCCTTTATAGATGACGAAAACGAACCTGATCTCATGAATCCATTTTATAACTTTGTCCATTGTTTATATTTGACTGTTTATATTATTTAAAACCGACCATCTGCGAATTCATGTAATCAACTTGATTAGTTATATACTTTATTTACTAACTCCGATATTTTAATTGATTTAATTAAAAATTCCAATAACTTAAAATTCCTCAAATTTCCTTTAAGTAAATTAACTGTCAATTGGATTAAATTGACGACCGTCGAAAATTTCTCTTTATTTCAACCATATAGTTTTAGCATAGCAAATTTCAATTTCGTACTTTTATGTAAGACCATATATAAATTTATCGTAACATTTTTGATCTGATTGCATTTAACGAATAATCAAATGAGAGCCTTTTTGTTCGGACTTTTCGATGTTCAAAGTTTAATTCCTTTTCTTTTCACACACTTAGTAGTACGTTGTATTTTCCGCGACTGATAGTTCCACTGGTGAGTTACCGCGAGTTACTCGTTTAGTTTTGCCCCAATTTACGTCGTTTTGTGAATGATTACACCCGAGCAGAAATGCTCCCCAATCAAATCTATGGACGCACGCCTCCATCTTTTTCGCATTAAAAACTTTTTTTATGTAATTTTCAAGGGATGGTTCCGATTACAGTGCTGCCGGCAAGGCGGGCAGCTGCTGCTAATTTCTCTTCAGTGAACTTAACTTGACGAGACGCAAGCCGTCCTTTCCCCTCAATTTAGGAAGTCCTCCTCCCTTTCTTCCCATCGCAATGCGACCAGTCATTTCCGTAATAATTACTAATCTTGTCAGTCTTCTTTTATGATAAAAGTATTTTCTGCGTAAAAATGATTTAATTAACTTTTCGTTTTTAACCCGTTACCTGTTTTATTTAAGTCTTTATTATAATGTCGAAGATTTCACTTTCTTTTTGGTACATGCAAAAGATTTCTTCTAGAATTTAACTTATTGAAAATTTTTATAATAACTTTTTGGTTATTACAAAATTGTGTGTGTATGTATATAGAAAATTTTATCATGCTGAATTAAATAAATGTAACGCTAGCAGCAGCGCAGTTTTCGCCGGTTAAACGCAATTGAATGTATCGGATGGTGGAAAAATAAAGCGCATCGATTATTTGTTTGCCATTCGTCCCGATCAGTGAATGAACACATCGGACAAAATTCGCGTAGCACCGCGACATAATGTTTGGGGGTAACGGCACATATGACGAACTTTATTATCCGGTTTCCACTCTGTCTCTTTATTCTTTTCTCCTTTTCTCATGCGGTGAAAAAGTAAGAGCATGAAGATGAATGGACACACCAAGGGAGAAGCTCTTTGCGATTTGACGCCGCACGCTTTGCCAACGTGCGAAAGTTCAATCGTGTAAAGTAACCAAACGCCTTTAAAGTCGAGGAAAAAGTTCCTCACGTACTGTGATTTTACGACAGCGATTCCGCAAAGGGACATTGAGATCATGTGTCACGAGAAAACCAGACCGTTACCTCCCGATCATCGAGACTGTATATGGAAGATACTTTCTATAATGATACGAGAATTCGCAAATCGACGAGATCAAATTAGAAATTAAAAATGCCCATTCTGCAAAAATATCGAAACGTAGTGCCTCTGGCCAGTATCGAAAATAAAGATCCTGGCAGATATCTTTCGATGCCGATAAAAACTTTTAAAGTTTCGAAAATAAACGTTTATTTCCGATTTGTGTCAAACGCCAAAGAATCGATAATAATTATCGAAATAATATCAAAAAAAAAATTTAAACTTGGTGGTATCTTCGGAGCTTAATAATAATTACTAATGATAATTAATTAGGAAGGAAATCTTCCGGTCGATATTTATATTTTTAAAGCCAAAGTTGAATAAAAATCAAACTTTGAATTCTATCAAACACACGAAAGGAATCGGTAAATATCTAAACTTGTCAAAAAGAAAGTTCAAAGTGTCCGAGATTCATTTTAATAAATTATAAGCTCTGTCATTTCTCTCTCATATGGACCCATTTGACAATAAACGTCGAAAGATAAGCCGTAGAACAAAGACCAGTTTATGTTTCATTTATTCATTTTCAGAATCGGTTTTCCTCTGGTCGAGTCATTTCAAAAGTAACACGCGCGCGTTAATTGCGCGCGTGACCCGCTCGTGGGGGCTGCGCGAACATGGATCGCGTTGGTGACGAATAAACGCCGGCGGAGAGCAAGTCGAGTTTTGTTACGCACACTACGACTCTTACCAATGTCGACCAGCCGTCGTTTGGCTTTGGCGCGAGCCGAATGAACAAGGCAAAGCGAAGCGTAAAGAGCTGGTGCGCGCGATAGAGGAGCCTGATAGAATATCCCTTTTCTCCTTCCTCCTCCTCCGCCCCTCTTCCCCCCTTCTCGCCCTGTAAACACTGCCACAACTTTAATTGGGTCCCGCCTTAATACCATTTGTCCCACACTCCACGGATCGTAAGTGCCACGGCGTAAACCCGCCCTGTTTCCAGATGCGAGATCCCAAAGCTGAACACCGAGTGACCGGCGTCAACCCCTTCCGAACCTGAGTCCGCAACCCCAGGTAATTGAAAGGCCTGTGTTTGCGGGCGTTTTTCATTAAGACTGCGATGCGCCCCCTCGTCGCCCTTCTTTCTGTATAATTTTCGTACTTCCTATTAGTTTTTCCTCGCTGTTCTCCTGAAACTTCTATGAAGCCGCTCCTTATTTTTCCTGGAAACTTATAATTCTTCAGGGGATTTTTATTGAAATAATTTTATATATATATATATATATATATATATAATTGGTATTATTATATAATATTTTATAATTGGTATTATATATACATGGGAGTATAGTATATATAAAATATATATATTATTTATATATAATATATATAAAATCAAGATTTTAAAAGAGGATATAGGATGTATACTTTAGAATATGCAACATGTATCTTTGATAAAAAGAAAACATTTTCAAAAATGGTAAAAATATTTTATAAAAAACCACCATTTAAACAAACCCTTCCACATTTTCCTTTTAATTTTCTTTTTTTTGAATATTGGGAAAATTACGAACTGATCGAAGATCCCCGATATAAACAACGAAATAATGACGTCAATATGCTCGTTTTCGTTATCCTGGAGATGGCGTAGATACGTTATAGAAGTCTGAAGGTCCAGCCCGGGGAGGGGAAAAAGCGCATCCGTCGCATCCTCGCGTTGAGCTGCACGCCGCATGCTGTAAACAATGACGGAAGATGGAGAAAGAAACGGCGTGAGCGATGTAACCCTATTTACGAGAGAGTCAGGTAAGGAGAGAGAGCGAGAGAGCTGCATCCCGTATTCCCGATGAAATGATATGGACAGATGGAAAAAAAGGAAGAAGGACGAGTCCCCTGTGGGGGAAATGGAAGGCAATCATCAAACTGCAACACACGCCATATGTGGGGCGCAATAAGTATTACTGCCCCTGACCATCCCCTCCCCTCCCTCCTCCCTCCTCCACCTTGATCGGATCTTTGATCTTGATTTTCAGATTCTGATTTGATCTGATTGGATCTGGAACTAACCCGTTCAGATCGATTGATTCAGTTATTGGAGAGATCTGGATAGATAGATTGAGATCATGGGCCATGCTGATCATTGAGAGGATTATCTGAACTCTCCTCTCGGGTCCTGACCTGAAAAATTATTTTCCTTTTACACGCGAAGAACGTAGATCCCACATCGCGCCCGTATTCCCCGTCAGGTCTGGATTGATGCGCCCACCCTCCGGTTGAGATTCCCGCGATACCTGTCCCCACTCTCCCGATCCTCGAATCTCCGTCCCTTCCCTCCCTGCAAGGAAACCTGCTGGGCTACAATAATTTGGGGAAGTGAAGTACTGGGATTGACTCTCCTCTCTTCTCTCCTCTCCAATTAAGTCCCAGAGAAATCAGATTTTCCACTTTATCCCAGACGAACAGAGAGCGCCAGTCCTGGAACTTGAGAGAGAATCGAGAATTGTTTCTTCCACCCAAGAAATCCTGACGATAAAAACTAAATTTTGTTTTGAAATAACGCGAATTTCTCAACACTGAAATATCCTCGGATGAATGTGAAATGATAACACAATTAAACTGATCAAATTCCGATCTTTGTTTACGCCGATCCGATATCCGCCTAAAAATTCTTAATACTGAATTCACGCGAATTTTTATTTTTTGTCGAAAATCCGTGAAAATCTGATATTTCGTCTAGTTTGTCCTTTCGCTTGATCGATGCTCTTCGATTACGCGTTCGTGATGTCGAGAATGTTCGGCTTGATCATGAAGCGATAAAACGGACAGAGAAAGGGAGGGGGGCGAAAGTGGATGATTGTTACCCCTTTTTCCAAAATGGATTTAGCCGAACACCGTGCCGGGCGACGGTTTGAATTAAACAACCCTCGTTAAAAAAAATAAACGGGCAATGGGGGCGTATGGGGGGAGGACGTATGAACGGCGAACGGACCTCGGATTTCCCAAGGAATTTTCCGGGATTTCCGCCTGCTGCGGGTCCTTTTTGCTTTTCTGCGGCGACAATTTAGATGCCGAAAAAAGGACGGGCGGGCTGAGACTCTCGTTTAAATTTCGAAAAATACATTCAGTTTTATTCGAAAATATTTCGCCCTCCTCCCTCGTGGACGGGAGCAAAAATGCTAAGGAGAGAGGCGGTTTTTCCGCGCGTGGCGATGGATATTCGCGCAGATTTGTGGAACATATGTAGACTCGACGTAATAACTTTCGGAATGATGAAATAGGAATAAAAATGAGGCGTGACGATCTTTTCCGCGATAAAGCGACCGAAAGAGATTATCCTCGATTTTTCATTCCGCGCCAACGATACCTTTTACGTTTGTCCGTTTTAGCGACCAAGACGAGGACTGGTTTTTTTGTTGACGCGCCGCGATTCGATTCATTTTGCAGTTACGGTTTCTTTAACTCCCCCAAACGCGCGAGATGCGAGTGAAACGCCGCGGGGGTCCGTCGCGACTTTCACGTCGCGTTTTTGACACATCAGCTTCACGAATCCCCCTGCTGAATCATGACCCATTTGTGTGATTTCTGCCGTTCGTTCCGTCACCGCCGACGATAAATGTCGACGTACCGAAACGCTTGGTAAAAGTCAAGGGATATTTACGCGCCGAGAATCGACGCGCGGAAGTTACGAGCGCGGATTTCGCGGCCGCCACGCCGCAAGCCCGCCGAGCCCATTTCGAAAGCGATTTATTTCGATGTATGCCGCTCAGCTGACCGCCCAACTCGATATGTTAACGAGCAATTCGCGTTAATTACGGAACTGCCGGAACTGACGAATGGATCGTCGCAACGCCCATTACCGGTGGTTTTAATTTTCGCGATATTTATTGGCGCTTTAGCGAGTGCGTATCGATTTCCAGTCTTTGATAAACAAGAGATGATGGCGAATGGTGTGCGAAAAAATGCGGAATATAAAGGATGCGGAATATACAACGACAAGAACACGAAGATGCAAAGACATAGATGCGAAGATCTGTGAAATAAAAGGAGAGGCGAAAACGAAAAGTACGATGAGATGATGTAAAAGGGATTGAATCCTCTTAGCGCGCTTTTCTTCCTCTTCCGTAATTAAGTAAATGGCCTTATTGCTTCCGGGAAAAGAAAGGGAGATAGAAACGCTGCCGGGCAAAGAACCGTTCCCTTACCTTGCCAAAATGTAAAGTTGTTTAGCGCCACCCGCACTTTTCTTCCTCGCCCCCTGCCGCGAGATGGTACCTCTCGGCTGCGACAGGGAGCGTAGAAAGTGCGACTGTAAAACAATTGATTATATCATGTGACAAAGAACCGGCTATATTTACCGGAGCGCCAAATGTGGAAAGTGTTGTTTCGCTTAGCCGCACTTTTCGCGCTTAAAGGAAAACGGACGGTCGTACGTTTGGACTTCGGCGACGGACGAGGGGGAGGAAGGAAGAAAGGAACGAAAGGCGGAACGCCCCTTATTTTCCTCCGGGCTCATGTAATTTTCGGGAAAATTTGAGATCAAGACGTTCCTCGATTTAAGGAGGTCAGATGTCGCGGCCCCGATATATATGGGGGCTATCCAATTAAAATGCGACACAAACGCGCGTAACATAATTTTTGGCGCCGGTGTTCCGCGTTCGAGTATATAGGGAAGTCTATTCTTTGACGGGTATAAAGTTCTTCCCCTTTCTCCGCCGCCGGCGGAAATTTAATACTACAGAAAACCGTGTTTTTTCTTGACGATTAAAAACGAATAAAAAGGGCGAAAACACGATATAAAATAGATTAATTGCGCGAGGAAGCGTATCGGAAGATATCTTTTCACGCGAGAATTGTTTACGGTATCCAAGAGAGTTATTTCATTGGGGGCGTGATTGATCATCGCGACAAAGACGAGTTCTAAATATCTCTCGTCGACTTTATTGCTCTTTTTGTTCCGTCGTTTGATGTTATCGTCGCTGCTATCGACTGGAATCTTTGCCTTCCAGGAAAATCTAGACGCGTTACGCTCGAGCATCACTAATTATTACTTAGAAATCCGACTAGTGTCACGGCACTGAAAAATAGACTTGGTCAGGCATGCGGGGATTCTTCTAAGGAGCTTTTCCAGGATTTCCATGCAATTATCGACCAACGAGCGGGCACGTGAGGTCGGTGATGCAACATATAATTGCATTCCGGTACTTGCGGAAGCCGCTTCGAGAACTCGCAATAACTAAGCGAAGAACTTCCGAAACGATGAAACTAGTCGGCCGCCGTCAAAATGGCAGCCGCACGAACGGTTACGGGGTATCCTTTGTAAGGACAAAACTATCCGCGCCCGCGAAATAGCGCACGGTGCCCCGAGAAAGACGGCTGTCACCAGGATGGTCAAGTGTAAAAAGAAATAACCGATGAAAACTTTTAAAAGTATCTAAAGGAAAAGAAACGAGAATAATGAATAACGGATGCAATAGCAACAGCGACGAGCAGCAATATTATGAATAATAATAATAGAAATAATAGTGGATTGTGAAGAGAATTTTTTTCGATTTATTTTCGAGCTCTCTCCTCGATATTGATAATCGACGACCGACCATGTCGACGAGAGGCGAAGTGCAGTTTCTCTCGAGGAGCGGACCTCACGCGCTTCCGGAAACTCGCTTTATCCGGGTCGAAAGTTGGACGTCTCACGGAGCATCGGGAGACGAGTTATTGGGAGTTCTCGAAGCAAGCTTGAAATTGCGGAATGCGATTATGTCGCGTCACTTCTGTCACCGTCGATGATCGATAATTGAGTGAGAAATCGGGCCGAAACTTCGTGCTCGAATGCTTTTCAGCTCACATAGGTGGGATCAATCCATCTCGATGGTTTTCGGATATTGGCTCGCTCGCTTTTCACCGTAATTGACCTGGAAACACTTTGGGACGTAAGGCATCCCCAGATTACGTTCCGTAAAGGCTTTATTGTGTAGAGTGTGGCAGAACCTCATTTTGATGTCACGTGAAGTTTTGAAGTTTAACAAGATAGACAAGATAGTCAAACTTTGCGCCGTAGTTATTAACGTAATACGAAGGGAATGGATATAAGCAAGGGAAAAATAATAAAAAATAGTGATGAGCATAATATCTCGGAATAATATTAAAAATAACAGATAGTAAAAGATGTGAAGTAATAATCGCATGTGTGCGAAATGTATTTGTGTAGTACTTTTTCGGTATAAATAAATTTGATATTTACAAAAATATCATACAATATATATATATATATATATATATTATATATATATATATATATATATATATATCACACGAAATTTTATATCGAAAATAAAAGATTTTTTATTTTTTGTGGGTCTTTTAAAATTCTCTAAATTTAATCGAAATGTATTATCACACACGAAATTATTAATTATATCTATCGATTAATTGTATCTTTCGGGAAGAAACTGAGAAGGATGTGAATTATTCGCATGTATAATTAATTGTGTTTCCATTAATCAAACATTGACTCTCTAAATACTCTCTAAATTTAAGAATCGACTTTATAGATGTAAAAGCTCTCTGTCTTGTGCACTGACTTATTACAAAGATCAAGAAGCTTGGTCTACCTGAAACATCGAAATAAGCTCTATCGCGCGCAAGTTGCGATCCTTGGAAAGGTATTGTAGAAGGAAAGAGCAACGAAGGAGAGGAAGATGTGCGTTATCCTTTCCCCTGCCTTTTAATATCCTCCCAACCCGTCGGGATCAGAACAGAGGCAAAAGGACGACAAGAACGACAGGACGAGGGTAAAAAGACAAAACGAACTCGTTGGACTTAGCGAGGAAGGGATTTTGTGCTTTGGAAGCTTTCCTTTTGGAGAGGAGTACCTTGATACACGATGATCAATCTTCCCTCTCTTTTACGTCTCCCCTTTTCGCTCCTTTATGCTATTTAACAATGGAAACATGAATAAATATGACAGGGATATTAATTTGATCACATTGCCTCCTTTTGGCTCTTATTATTATTCACGTCGATTAACACTGGCATTAACTGTTATGATAATTCCTATTATTTGGTCAATTATTCCTGTTATTAGGTCACCCAGGAATCCCAGGAATTTCGAAGTGTCTTTAAATTTTATGTGCTCAAAGATTCTTAAGGTTTTTGAGACTTCCAAGATTCAAAATTCCAAAGAGGTTCGAGAATATCTCAAAGAGGGTCAAATTTTAAAGTTCTAAAGTTACATTTTAACTTTTGAGTCTCAAAGTCTCAGAAAAGTTTGAAATTTCAAAGTTCAAGATCTCAAAATCGAAAGTTCAAACAGTTCAGGTTTTCAAAGTTTTAGCCTACGAAAGTTTCAAAACTTCTATTTCTCATTTCAAAGTTTTAATGTTGTCAAGGACAAACGCTTTAAAGTTACAAAATTTCAAAAACATGACAACACGTTGATGACACCGGCGATTTTTAGTTACCTTCTATGAATCATTTGTGTCACGAAATTGCGTTATTATAATGTCGACCCCGGAAAAATGCAAGAATAATATCGGAAATTACACATTACGCTGATAGTAAATTACTAATAAATTATTGATACAGCAATGCAAACGTGGTGGATCGTGAGCGTAACGTGATGCAGAATACATTATAAAGAACGACACATGAGGATGGTTCGATATTATAGTATTTCCATATTTATGCAAGCCAATGTTACATTTCGATGGGCCTGTCGTTTGCGTGGGTAAACAATGACAGGCGAATATCATTTAGCAACATTGCTCGTGATTTATGACGTGAGCGATGTGCATATGTGCGTACGCGAAAATAATATGGCGCATTGATGACAAATGGCGCGTCCATGATTCAATATTTACGCGATTGTTATGATGTGTTTCCCCGTTTCAGCGATATTAAAACAGAATGGCCATTACTCTTGAGGAACGAATGGCCCGATTAGTGAACGGGAGGTTCTATATAACGAGTGTCGCGCGAAAAGCTGCCTATTAATAGCAGTCGCTCAAATGAAAGTTAGAGAGTTGTTTCAAGTTTAATTTAATTTTGAAAACTATTTTAATTGAACTTTAATCTCTCAGGAAGTTTAATTTTACATTACTTACTTAATTTTAGGTATTGGAGAAACAGTTTTTTCGATATTATATATTACGGAAACTTAAACGTTCAGGAAAGCGGAAATCTAAATTTTATATAAATTTTAAGTATCCACGTCTTTCGAAAATTCGAAGAATGTTTAATCCAAATAAATATCTAATTTTTTAAAGATTAATATAATTTTACTCCATTTTTACAAAAAAATTAAAGGAAATAAAATATATCTTACGTTTCTTCATTAACACATTTTACTTACTTTTACAGAGTTTGCTACAATTAATTCTTTGAAAACTGTTTAAAGGTAAAATGGTTCCCATTAAACTTCTTTGCCACGAGATTTAGTCGCCACGTCGCATTGTAAAACTAAAAAGCAGATTACGCGCCGCGACCCGCCTAAGAAACAATTTACAATCTTAACAATTAGGTGGTTTCTTCGAGGAGAAGAACCGGATCTGTTATCACACAAACGCGATTTGTACAGCTGTCGATTTATCCTTCCACTGTTGGATCCTCGAGATCCTTTTGGATATTCCGCTGCTTGTGTTCCCGCAATTAGTAATAGCGCGATAACGTTGAGAGATTCACCTGAATGGATCCCGGATCATTAGGCACTTCTCCGTTTCCCATTTAATACATTCAACGAGGAATGCAGTTCTTAACGGCGGAAAAAGTGGTTAAAAGCCTCCCGATGCATTGTTGCGTTGTTATACAGGATGTTATACACGGTGTCGCAACATTATCGCCATCGCATTTATCGCGACTTTGCGACGTCGCATTTATCTTTTGTCTTACATAAGCGAAGAATTTCTGCGCCGAGAATCCGTGCAAAGATTTTAAACGTTGCTCTATTTTTCTACGTTTGACTATTTCTATGTTCTAGCGAGAATTTATTTCGCCTTTGTCGCACGTTTAATTCTTTACATTTTGCGCATCGAATGCGCGACTTTCGAAAGTATCGCTCGACATTTAATCAAGTCGGATAACTTCGTCGTAGAAAACCGAAAAAAAAAAAAAAAACTGAACTTCGCGGCGGTGTATATCGCGATGCGACGCGGAAGTGGTAATTCATTTACGTTCACCGTGTGTTTCTTTCAAAAGCAAAAACGGATTATTTCTCCCTGCGCTCCTCGCCACACATTCATCCCCTGCATACACGCGGAATTGGGGAAAAACTTTTCCGCCGGTGCCGCAGTCGCGCGCGTCCCGGAGGCGGGTCGGGTGCGTTTAATGCGTTGCGCAACACGACCGCGGTGATTTAATCGGCCTTACTTTGCGGGGGAAATATGGCGGAATCAGGGAAACGCATTTATGCGGGCTTACGCGGTCTGGGTTATGAATCCCCTGTCCTTGTCTAGCAGGAGGCTACGTTAAATTCGCAAATTAGAGTTGCACAACGAAGTTCCGTCCGCGCGCGCGATCAGTAACTTGCGCGCCCGTGTCCGCGCGCGCGTAACATTGTTCTGTGTTTAGCAACGAGTTTCTGCGGTGTTATGATCCCTTTGTAGATCAGACGTGAAGTTTCGCAGGATATCTCGAGGCGCTAATATAGCAGATGCTCGGAATACTCGGGGATGTCGGGTGTTTTAATCTCAGACGTTTCTTTCGAAGATCTTTAGTTTCTAGGAACGCGTTGCTTGTCGAGTGAATTTGATACCTATTTTCCTATCTCCTTTCCTCGGAGTTTTTAATTTAGATTCGGAATTTCCAATCTCGCTTTGAAATTCCTTCTACTCTAACATCATCGATTGAAAGATCGAAGGATTTTAAAAAATCCGCATTTAAAGATCTAGGATTTCTTTACTGTTTGATCCTTTGGAATTTCGAATTCTAAAAATTCTGTATTTTTTTATTCTCCTAGAACGTATTCTTTCAAGTTTATGATTTTGGGATCTTGGGCTTTTAAGAATCTTGGACGTTGCAGAAATGTAAATTCTTTTTTACCGTGGACAAAATTTTAAACAGAATTAAAAAAATAAAAATTAGGTTGTTTACATTTAATGGTAATTCTATATTCCGATAATAATAGCGAGAAGGCTTTAAATTACTATTAATGTAAATTAATGTTAATGTAATGTGTTAATACAAATTCATAAAGCTAAATCTAATAATAAGAAAGCTAAACGGCAGAAATTTGCATTCTGGCTGAAATATGCGGCGAGCTGAGAGAGATGCGAGATTACAAATGTAAATATTATCCAATGATATTTTGACCCAAGAATAATGGCGAAGAGAAACCAAAAAGAGACTATCGGATCGTGTTACGGTTATCAAATTATATATTCGGCATTTAGGTCAACAACAGTAATACCGGAGAGATGAATGAAACCAGAATTGCCCTGTTCAAAATGAATATGCAAATTTTATTAGTAAACTTCCAACTTCAAGAATGTAGCATTCTAAATGAAACAAGAATAGATTCGATCGTTGGAGTCAGCTTGCTCAGGCTTAAATTTGTCAATCCTAGTAACATGGTCACCCGTGTTAAAACAAAGTATGCCTGAAGTTGATCAAAGAACACAAACGTGTTATGTCTCCTTACGGAAGATAGTTCGCGAGAGATTTATTTTTGATGGTCGATTATTCGAAAACTGTCTCTCGCGTCCTCGCATTTTCGACGAGAATAAATTGACCGCGCATCAGAGGAGCCTGACATGGTAAGGGCAGAAAGAACATTCTGCATAATTTTTCAAAAGATGAATAAGAGAGAGAGAGAGAAAGAGAGAAGAGATTTCGGTCTCCTCGAAGCTTGCAGTATCTTGTGGTCTCACGTGCACCTGGAACTCATAAGCGCGTATGTGTCGGAGTACCTTAAAAGGATCCGAAAGGATATTCCAACCATCCCTAAGTCCTCCCGTCCCTCCGTTCTCGTCCTCAGCCCTCGTTCTTCCAGACGTGGCGGCAGAAGCGTCCGGAGGAACGCGGCTTTAAGCTCTAAAGCTCACCGTCATTCTTCACCGCTGGTACACCGAGCTAAAAGAAGGATTTCCGTTTTCCTCTTTCCCTCCCCCTCCCTATCTTCTACATTCTCCATCTCTTCCTTTCTCTGTCCCTCGCCATCCCACCGATCCATCTGCTGGAAAAATGGACGCTGCGGGAAAATCAGATGGCGGAGTTCGCGTGACGCGAGAAGGCAGCTTTTGCTTCGCCACGGCTTTCCACAGGACGCCGATTAATGGCGCTTCTCGACGAAGTTTTGGCTTCTTTTTGCCGAAGAAGTAGTTAAAGTGCGAGCGACTCTAAATCTTCGGAATCTCGATTCAAAAAGTAATAATTAAATGATAATTAAATGATAATATTGAGCTCGGTATTCACATTTCTTGCTGCAAACTATTTTAAAAGTGTATATCTAAGTTTATTATAATTTAACGGAAAATGCGAAAAATGAATTAAATGTTTAGTTCAAATACATTAAACAGTTTTTAAATAAAAAAAATTTTCTTTTAAATTATCTGATATTCAAAAAGAATGAAAAGAAGATGAGACAATTTTCAAGATTATTCTTTTCTATTCTCGAGAAATGCAAGTGTCTATCACGACGCTTTCTATGAGATACGATAAATTGAAAATTTATGAAGGAGGAGGAGTAGTTATTAATATACTTACATATACATAGAATTAAAATACATTTCGATATTAATCGATGTTGATCTTTAAATCCTTAAAATCATAACTTACGAAAATTATGATTACCGTTAGCTTTGTCTCAGATGTTTCGGGCTCTAAATTTTTGGAATAATAGAATTTAGTCGTATTTCCGAAGACCTTTGTAAATCCTGGATTATTTTTTTCTTTTGGAAAAGTCGAGTTCTCTCGATGTCTGGATACTTGGTGCCTCAGAGCTTATACGGTTCGAGTTTTCGGTACTTGGCCCTTTGTACCTTCTAATAATCTTAAGTCCTTCGATCATGTACGCGCGAATCCATCGCGTTCATCGTGTGCGATTGTAGCTTTAAGCTCGAAAGCTTTCTTCGGACAACTACGTCATTCTTTACTTTCATAGTCGCCGAAAGGAGGATTTGCGCTTTACCCTCCCGTTTTCGGCCCTCCGTACCCGATCCCTCTGCAGGCCGGTGGAAAAATAGACGGGACTGAAAATCAGACAGCGAAATCTTTGAGACGAAATCTCCTCTACCCACCTCCCTTGTCGAAGGATTGTCCGTCAACAGAGAGATATCTGGGGACGATTTCAATCGAAAGCCACGATGCGTTTATTTTTGCGCGTTTCAAAGAATCCCCTCGCGACTCTGTGTCTTATTCTAGAAACATGGGCTTCGATAAATCCCAATATCTCTCGATACTAAAATTGTGTTACATTGTGAGAACACGCTTTCAATTTAATTTTACTTTAACTTTACATTTAATATTTAATTTATAACTGTTTCACTATTTTCTTTAATTTTATTTTTATTACAGAAAATTGTAATATCCCGATATATCATAGCACATTTTCCACACTATTTCTCATCAGTGGAAAATGGAGAATCGTCAGATTTCCACGAGATTTTCAACGACGTTTTTCTCTCTCGGTTTTTCCAAGCTGTGGACTGAAAAGCGATCGTTTATCCTTGCTACGTGGAATTCTTCTCTCTTCGTCAAGGAAGAGCCGTCTCTCTTTTTTTTGTCCGGAATAATCGTTTGTCCCTCTCTGCGGTGAAAATTCTTATTCGGTGTGAAATAAGAGAAAAATGAAGAGGGAATAAGCGGGGGACAAGCCGGCATCCACGTCGTTCTGAGGCGGGGCACAATGGAGATTTTTCATTAAAACACTCAAGTCGGCCGCTTCCGACAGCTTCCGGATAAATCTGGAGTAGGTTTTGTCCGTCTCTTCCGCCTCGCAATTGAGTTAAATGGATAAAGCGCGAAAGGCCTCTGATCTCCACTTTTGACATGAATAAACAGCAGGATATCTTCTGTATGAGTAATGGGAAAACCTCAAAGGTTTCTCGAACAAACACTCGGAATATCAAAAATTGCATATTTTTTTAGCAAAACCACTTATGTGGCAATTAAAATTCTAACAATGTATGTACATTAATATAAAATTATTGAAGCACAATACTCTCCAAAATATTAGTTCATATGGTTGTAAAATTAATGATAGAAATCTTTTGAGAAATAATTTCGTAAAAGAAAGTCTCCTCCTAGTCTCATTTGATATTTAATTTAACACCTTATCGCTTTGCAACTTTTCGAGCAGCTTACTACAAAGTAGGTTTTATCAATTCTTTTTATTTTAGTTATCCATACTTAGTGCCCGCCATTTAATCCAATTTAATTTTTGTTTACCTTGTTGTGCCGATATTTCCATGATTTTACATCATAATTTCAATCCATATAATTCCAGTCCGGAAAAAGATCTTTAGATAATTTCCGAAGAGATCAACAGCTATCATCGATATACCCTGAATATTATCTCTCCTTCCGAGGTCGTGCCCCCCTTGCTTTTCAAAGCTATCAAGATGTCCGTGTTTCTCACGCGAGAACAAAGCGAAGCGCGCACGCAATTACCGGGCCGCGTTCCAATTAGCGACGTCACTTTTCCGTCCGCGCCGCGCAATTTACCCCGTTCTACTCCTCCCTCTCCCACCCCTGTTTCCTCTTCGTCCTGTCTCATGTCGTGACCACCGTCGCCGCGTGATCTCTCCTGATCTCGTTTTCCCATCGCGAAAGGATCGCACCTGTTCTCCTTCTCTCTCCCCTCGATCTTGCAATCGCCGCCGGTCGAGCGTGCAGATCCGCTTCGCGGTCGAACGAAGCGAACGGAGCGAGGAGAAGAAAGCGGAGGACGGGGTTGAGCCCCGGATCGCAGAGAGGGAGACGGGTTTTGCACGGCGCGAATTTAATGGCGATGTTTGCGCGCGGCTTCTTGCGCGACCGGAAATTCCGTTCCACTGCGGTTTCCGCGACACGGGCGTGAAGCCGGGAAAATTGCGTGTCGCGGTTCGACGATCCAGGGGAGAGAGACGAAGGGAGAGGACATTGGGAAGGAAGAGAGACAGAGAGGCCCAGAAGAAGGAAGATGGTTCACAAACGGATGCACAGGATTTTGTCCTAAAGGCTCTGTGTATATATGATTGTGCATGATAAATAATCGATGAGTGACACACGCATAATTTACGACTCTGTCGAATTTCGCCAATTTCCGTTTTGCTATAAAGAAACCGTCCGTTACTGATAATTTGGCTATTATTACACTTCCGTGACAATTTTCAACGCCTGCCAATTTTAGAAAACCGTCGCGTCGCATCGGAAGCCAATCGGATTTGACTTTGATCCTTATCAGCTATTCAGAATCGCGAAGTCAGACACGCGCAGTTGAACTTTTCACCCTCCCGTTAATGAGCGCTCACGCAAAGTAAGTGAATGTCATTAAAGCCGGTGGCACACTCTTTAATTCCCTTTCTCCATACCTTCCCAGAATTCCGGCTTTTTCTTTTTGTTCGCTCCCTCGCGACTAATGAATTCAACAGTGGCACGAAACAGGTCATCAATGTCGTCCCCACTTTTGCGAGTTCTTCCGAGTAAGTTCGCCTGGATAATTAATCCTCTTTCGAGCGTTTGAAGATTTAGTGCCCCGATTTTATTTCGGTGACGATAATTCTCCCTGACTGTCCTTTAGTCTCTCCGTTATTGTAGATTCAGAAATGTCAGCAAGCTAGACATTTCTGGGCCGCATATTTTACTTATTCATTAATTTAATCAACCCAATAAAGATGTAAATTGATTTCAAGGAATTTAATTCGTAACCTAATTATTGAAATTGAACAAAAATAAATTAGGAGAGTTACTTATCATATCTCTCTCTCTCTCTCTCTCTTTTTCCCCTCTCACTCTCTCCTTTCTACTATTCTTTTTAGTATCATTTTTCTCCCAACGTAAAAAGGATAGAAAAATATTGAAAAAGGAAATATTGGAAAAGAAGTTTTCTTCATTTTTCATAACACGTGCTTCTATTTCTCGCCCCGCTTTTGCAATGTACTAAGCTACTAGAATGAGGTGAGACAATATAATTCACTGAAAGATATCGGTATCATGCAAATCGACACACTGCCAATGACAAAAATACCACGCACAAGTAGTAGACTCGTCTCTCTAATTGGATATTCGAACACTCGCGTTGAGGACGAGGGCCTGGAGGACCTGTAATTTGGCCTCCAATTTTGAGACGCGCAGTTACGTTGAAAGCTATCTCTATATTTAGCTGAAACGATCGAAATGCGACAATTGATGCGAGGTCTGTTTTCACGTATTTCCCCGTCGAGAAATTGTACCCGCTGAAATTATAACTCTCTCGACCGTCACGAACAGAAGTGAGATGGAGAGAATGAAGGAAAACGCGCGACGGACAATGCACCCTTGTTCTGCTAGAGACAAATGGAGAGAATGAGGCGGCGGGGGTAGTTGAGGGAAAGACAGCGGTCTCTAGTTACTTACTGCGGATCGATTTTGAAACGGCTACCTTGCAGGCCAATCTTCCACTTTCCTCTTCGTGGAATCGATTAGAAAAAAGAAACGCCACGACAAAAGGAGAAAAAGTCGCGAGAGGCGACGTGTTACTGCACAACCTTTCTCCAACGAACAACGAACAGCCACGGCGAGTCGGGGCCCCTAGAGACCTCGCGGAGAACTTCCTTCTTAAGTTTTGTCATAATATTTTTAAGCAATTTCCGTGCACTCTCTAAAAGCGCATCTTTACCGTCCGCGTTTTATTATTGCTATTAAAATTTCACGCTACGTATAATCCATGTAAAAGTTATGAAAATTATAATAGCGTATTTTTTATTTTTTATATCCGTGTTCCGCAGTTTTCCAGTGCTCCATATATTTTTTCAATCGAGAAGAAGTGAAAAATTTATCATATGAAATTTATAAGATATAAAGGGCGAAATATGTAACTGTGAAATGTGTAACGCTAAATTTTTCGCAACGAGCCTACATTTTTTTAGTAAAAAATGCGACACATGTGTGTTGAAAGAAGGAGCAAAAAATTATTAAAATATTATTTTATTATTTTAGTGCTAAAAAATTAGATTGCTTTATTAAAACTTAGAAAGGACATAACATTTCTAATTACTAGCTCTGTCACTTTATTATCAATTATTTTCCTTAATGCTACTATTCACGTTGTTATAAAGTGGCGAAATGGATATTGAGGCTCTTGCGACGTCTAGGTTCAATTTGATTCCGAATGTAGCTTGGCAGCATCGCAACTGCAACCGGTTTCCAGGAAGTCCGTCGACAATGCCGAACACGATCGGTCGAAGCTGCACTTTGCTGAAATGTCGTCTGCAAATAGAATTGTTGGGTGGCATGCATGTTATTTATTGTCCGGTCGAATCGTGAGACATTGCGACCTTAACCCTTTCAGTTACGAGAAACAACACGGGATGGCTCGGAGTAGATCGAAGAGAGAGAGAGAGAGATTGTCGGAAGCCGCATCAATCTGCGATTGCGTATCGAACGCGAGCTTCTGCGAAACGATTAACTTAATCTGCGATCGTCAGATATTACATTAGCATTTTTATCAGTATTTCTCATCGACGGTTATTTATTCTCTCAATAAGGTTACACTTTATCTTATTGTTAGGCGGTTTGATCTTATGTATTCCGAATTTCAGAATATTAAATTCTTTTCCAAGTTCCTCGGGTCCACGTTTCATTGAATGTATTATATAAATGTGTGAAACAATTAAGCGCCAAGTGTTGAATCGCCGGATATCCAATACAATAGCGTATAAACGATGGTGCGGATCGATCGAAGTAAATTGAAACATTGGTAATTTTCCATCGTGATCGCCGACCAATTATCTCGGCGTGCGATTCGCAATAATAAAGGTGCCTTCTGCGGCAATAAAAGAAAGGTCTTATCAACGCGGTGGACCGCGAACCTCGATGGGAGCGATGGGGCTCGATCGATTCTTTCTCTCGCAAAAAGGAAATATTATTTTAATCTTCCTCTCCAACTGGCAGGGTTGATGTCTCAATAAATAGCGCTCGGAACGACGACGATTGGTGTCGATGCTCTTTAGAAAATGGATGGAACTGTCCAAATTGATCTTTTAATCCGCGGGTTTTTTATTCGAAAATTATTGGAGGTGACGCGTCTTTTGATATAATTTTTATGAATTTCATCAAACAGCGAATGTCGGCGCAAACTGTTTTTTTTTTTTTATTAAGTTGAAAGCTCGTGTTTGGAAAATTCTCATTACGTTTCTTAAATTACTGCGATTTTTTAAATTAATCGTAGACTCGAACTCGCAGGGTTAACCGAGAGAAAGAATGATGAGAATTTATATCAACTTTCAAAGGAGGGATGCTCGAAATTTGAGAGCCGCTGTGTTTTAACCGATGTCATGCATTGAGTGCACTTCGTTCTTTGTCACAGTTGCATCGGGCGATAAAAACGAGCGCCCACTTTTTTCATTGTAATTGTACTACCCTTGTTGGTGTCCGTTTCTCCACAAAAGAATTCGAACTTCCGGTTTTTGCATCATTAATATTAGTGCTGACAAAAATAACTGAGATTTTACCATTATTGTCGTAAAAAAGGGAAAAAGAGGGTTTAGCTTCGATAACGAAATCGACGTAGCGATTATTTCGAAAATAAAAGAGCTTTTTAGCGTCATTGTTATGCAACAAACACGAGGTTTTAATGTTATTAATATTATTAATATTAATTCTTCATTATGTATTAAAGTAACATCGGCGAATGCGACAGCGATAAATGTTAACGTAATATTCAATAACCATGAGTGCTAAGCGTTATAATGATATTGTTACGATATCGAAATGACGACGATACGAATATAATGACGATAATTAAATATTTCATAAATATTAAAGTAATACTGGTATTACGTTCTGTCATTTATCATTATTTATACATCGAATTATTAATGCATCAATTCAATCTTCGGAACAATCAACTTAACAACCAGTAATGAAATGCAAACTATCGGGAAATGTATCACCAATCCATTTTTACTACACGAGATTTTTACTACGCGAGATTATTTTATTCGAAATAATCGTGGATCCTAGGTGCAGTAATATCCTAGCGATGATATATTCTCGCAGGATACCACTCGCAGACACCACATAGACGGTAACGTTAACGGAGGAAGGGGGAGAGATAAATTTTCTTTAAAGGAGAATTGAGATAACGACGTGATGAGAATCCTTTTTTCCATCCCTTTTAATCTTCTCCAAATTTAAAGGGTACTCTCGGACGAGGGGATAATCGCGTGGAAGGCAGGGCGAAGGGTCGGATTAGTATATCGGAGCATGCGAAAGGTTACGAGGAGGACAGGGGTGGATCAAGATAGCCAATTTCGTCGGATGTAAGAGGACGGTCGGTAGTTAAACAAATTGGCGCCTCGTCGTGAAGATTGAATTCACGTCGAACTTCTGAACGAGACTCGAATTTTTATTGGTCCACGCTGCGGAACGGAACAAGTTCAAGGATACGAGGATCCGCTGACCGAACTCCCCTCTTTAATAATGATCTGCAAGGCGTTAAGATCTCTTCAGTCTTTGATATTAACTCCCTCAGTACTTTTAGAATTGAGATCCTGTACTTGCCTTGCTCATTCACGTAACTTCAGCGAGCAACTTTGGCAAGAAAGCAAAATAACACGCAAGCGGGGTGTTAAGTGGAGAAATCGTACCAATTTAAAGTTGAAACTTCTTAATTGAGATATACACGTTAAGGCACTAGCTTTGATAACTTAGCAGACATTCTAGCGTGAGATCTGATTAAATATTTCACTTGGATTTGCTTATTTATATCGTTTACCTCGTATCCGGTTCTCCACTTGTTCCCCAGTTGTTCCCCATTTTATGTTTTATTCATTTCCCATTTTGTTCATTCTGTGTTTCTTCCTCTATTTTTTTGTATTCTTTCTCTATCTGCTTCACATTTGTTTTTGTTCCCCATTTGTTCTTCTCGATTATTCTCCGTTTATTCTTCATTTGTTTTCAATTTGTTCTTTGTTTGTTTTCCACCTTCCTTATGTTTGTTTTTTATTTGTCGTCATTTATTTTACGCTCATTCTTCATTTCTTCTTCATTTGTTCCCTCATTTGTTTTTTTTTTATTTGTTCTCCATTTATTTTTTATTTATTCTTTATTTCATTCCCATTTATTTCCCCGTGTTCGTGATTCTTTTACAAAGCCAAATATGGTTTCGTGAACGGTCAAGGCTCGATACCGTTTTGTCACATAATCGATTTTCCGCTCGAAATTTCCTCGAAGCCAACAAATGGATGTCAAGGCGAAACGCAAAGTTTTCCGGGAAAGACTCTGCACGTCAGACTTGGTTCCAAGATAAGGAGGCTATAGTTATCCGAATAGAAATATGCCCACGCCATTGAATGCTCACGGCATTCAAAGAACTTGACGTCGTCATACAGGATGTTCAATGCTGTCACGTTTTCCCTTGAATTAGTTTGAAATTAATCTTTTTAAAATAATTTCACGGAAAAATGTGCGAGAGAGAGAAAATGAGAGTACTCTAATAAACAACTGCGAGATTCTTTAAATTAATTTATGAAAACAATATTTCAATGATAATTAAAAATTGAGTATTTTAGTAAATTATCGAGAGAGAAAGAGAGATCGAAAGTTATCTCGCTAATATGGAAGTATCGGTAACTGCGCCGATAGCACTTACTCGTATCTACAGTGTCATCCTCTTCGATTTCCGGAATCGAGTGGCCGTCGAACTCGCGTGAACTCTCTAACTGACCTCCCACCTTCCGGGCGTTTCGTTTTCTTCAACGTCGCTGGGTAATCGGCCGGCGAGAGGACGTCGTCAGTCCGTGCCTTTCCTTGGAAAATTTTTCCGGAAGAGAGAACTTTTCCCGGAACTTCATATCTACGGTCGTACGCACGGCACGCTTCGTGCCAACTTGCCACGTCGCTACGAGTAAAGAGCGGTCCTGCGATTGTCGGGCGAATGAAGAGCGAGACGTAACGACGAATAAGAAGAGCAAAATGACGAGCAGGGTGTCGGAACGAATCGAGAGCGAGTGGAGAGCGAAGATAGAATAAATGGAAAGCATGAAGTCGACAAATAGAGACATTACGTGTCCCTTTAACTATACGGAGTCAGAGTCGAAAGGACGAAATTTTGATTATTTTGATTCTTTCGATTTAATCTGAAGCGTTAAAGTAAGAATGATCGAGGCATGCAAGTATGTAGAAATCTGTTTGCCATAATGTATTGGACAATACCTTGTCCAATCAAACGCGATGCGATTTGACTGTTCAACATAACTTTTAATATTAATTAAATAATTAATATAATAATGATATCTAATTAATATAATAATTAATATAATTAATTTAATAAAAATATTTAATACCTTAAATATTTTTTAGATCTTCTTTATAAATCTCTCGATAGCGCGATTGACAATTAACGAAATGACGTCTCCTTAATTGTCATGACATAGAGAAACCCGTATCTAACAAGCTGTATCCCTCGGAAGAAATCTCTCCCCGATTGTTAACTTTACTTGTCGGTGAAATAGCTCGTCCGTGGAAAATATTTGATATATTTTCAAAGAATTTCTCTTGTGGCCTTTAATGTTGCACTATCGACGCTGCTTGTCCTTTCCATAGTCTCTTTGACGCTAATGTAGCGATAGTCAAAGTTGCCATTCCCGATCAGTACTCGCTTTTTCTCGCGTTACCAGAAATAGGAAATATTTGGAAAATTCCGAGTCTGTCTACATGCAACGTTTAGTTGATGCCTGATCATTTTGGAAAGTACAATCGTAACTTTCCAGGCGGGTCACCGGTTCCCCAGCACCAGAGATTTTGCGACACTTTCTCTTCTTGTTGGAGCGGTTTCCCGAGGCCTAATCGCCTAATCGCGTTCGCGGAATCGGCAAGGCGACCTCGGGCGCGATAAATTCATTCCCGTCCGCGGTGCGCCCGTCGCTACTCGGTAATAAAGCGATCGATTCCTCGAGGCGACGTGGGTCGCGCGTTTCTAGGTATGCCACCCGCCAGCCGACGACGAGTTCAGAGAAGTCCTTATGGGAAATCGATACACGCCCGGGATTCTTAATACGCAAATGTCGTCTCGGCTCGAGATATACCGGTATCAGTTCTCGGTTTCCGTTCCCCGTCCCGAACAGAGCGGGATCCAAGGATACTTTCCTTCGTTACCGATGATATCTTCAGGAATCTAAAGGAGATATGGCAGTAACTTACTTTTCTCCGTATTGATGACGGGATTGTAATAAACGGGGAAACATTTCAGAATTTTTTTAAAGATATTCTATATGAAAATAGCTATCTTGTCAAAGAACTTGAAGGGAAATCCTTGCTCAACGTGTTTAATTCTATAGAAAGAAAATTTTTTTTTTTTGTATCACACGAAAACTTTATTTTTCAATAAAAAATATTGAAGTTTCATTAGAAATCTTTACGTAGAAAATTAAAAAAAATTGATCTTTTTTTCAAAATCCAACGTCTCTAAAGTTCTAAACATTTCAGAATTTTTTTAAAGATATTCCATATGAAAATAGCTATCTTGTCAAAGAACTTGAAGGGAAATCCTTGCTCAACGTGTTTAATTCTATAGAAAGAAAATTCTTTTTTTATATCACACAAAAACTTTATTTTTTAATCAAAAACGTTGAAGTTTTACTAGAAATCTTTACGTAGAAAATTAAAAAAAATTAATACCTTTTTTTCAAAATCCAACGTCTCTAAAGTTTTAAACATTTCAGAATTTTTTTAAAGATATTCCATATGAAAATAGCTCTTGTCAAAGAACTTGAAGGGAAATCCTTGCTCAACGTGTTTAATTCTATAGAAAGAAAATTCTTTTTTTATATATTACACGAAAACTTTATTTTTCAATCAAAAACGTTGAAGTTTCACTAGAAAGCTTTACGTAGAAAATTAAAAAAAATTGATACCTTTTTTTCAAAATCCAACGTTTCTAAAGTTCTAAATTTCAAAAATTTAATTCCATTAGTCATTAGCAATTTGAGGGAAGGTTGAAAGGGAGAGGGAGGAGAGAACGATCCTTTACAGTGATCGTTTTGACACAGCGAGAGAATCCGAAATCAGAGAACCATCCTTCAGGCTCGACCCTACATTTCCACAGCCACCCTCATGTTAGCTCGCTCCCTTTTCACAATCCTCGCATCAATTTCTCATTCGCTGCCGATCTGCAGCGTACGAGACGGACAAATGGTGGCTCCCTTTGGCAAGGACGAAGGACTCGTTCGACCCTGGGGGCGAAGTACCGTCCAGCGTCCGTTGGGCTTCGGGAGATCCATCTCACGACACAGACGCTCGATCTTCCGCCAGGAAGCGACGGCCAGGACGGCTTCTCTTTTATTTCCGTGATTAGGCGAGATTAATTCGCGGTGCCTGCGGGCGTTCGCGACCGGCGGGATAAGTCCCTTTATAGATCGCCGGCCGTTCGATCGCGTACTTTTGCTCATTAGCGCGGGAACTTTACGTGACAAATGGCCGAGACTAGAAGAAATATGGACACCGGGTCTTTAATTCTTCTCCGTTAAAATCTATCTATCTTTCAAACGATCATTGTTCCTTAATAATTCTCATTCATTTTGCGATTTTCCAATCCTCTTTCACTTTGTTTTTGTCATTCTTCGTAATTAATTTTTTAATTTTTTCGATAATTAGCGCGTTAAATTTCTCTTGAATTTTCTTTCTTTGCTTTAAGAACTTTCTTCTTCATTACGGTTTCTCAATTATTTATTTTATTAAACAGAGTCTTTTTATTTTTGGAATCTTTTGCATTTCAACTCTCGAAATAGGATCATTTTTGTTGTCACGGTTTTTCTTCACCTGATGGATCTTCTCGTTCCGTTGTATTACATACGACTGGCAAAAGTCGATATCTCCCGAATGCTCGGCACTAGAAAGATTAATGTTTCCATGTATAATCTCGTAACTGGAATGAAGAGGAATTCGGAGACATTTAGTCGATGCGCACGTTAAATATGGAAGTGAATGCGCCTTAATTAGTGTGCAAATCCGCCGAAATCTGCGAGGCGGGATGCGAAATTCATGCCTCGACGGCACGCTCCTGCCTGACGTCGTTCTCGTTTTCCCTAATGAAAGTAAATCTGAAATGTCGTGAAACTTCAGACGAACGATCCATTCGCGAGTTGTATGCTAAAACGATCGGCTCGTGAGCCCTAATATTACATAACATCTAAGTCTTCAAAGATAATTTTCTCTCAGAATTAATCTTCATCCGCTTAATTAGTCTGCGAATTTCTCTCTTAGCAATTCCAATTTTTGTTCCGTTGAACTATGTTAAATCATATATCCTCGATCGATTCTGCAAGTTATTTACGAAAATTAAGTTTTTCTCCATTTCTGACCTTTCTTTGGTATGACACATGTCTCTTTATTCTCCCATTTTTAAAAATTTTCTATATTCTGCAATTTTAGCATACTTTCTGAAGATTTTTTTTTCATAATTAATTTGATGTGATGTAATTAAATTTTTGTTTCGTAATTCACTACTCGTGTTTTTCATGTTTGTTAACTTTTGACATTTATTTCCATAATTGTGCAAACGCTCAACTAATTAAATATAAAGGTCCTATAAATAAAGGTCTTCTCAAGTTATTTCCTTTTAAAAATTAAACCGTGGACGATTTAATTAATTTTGAGCTACTTCTGTCATTTTTTGCCAGCAATACATTTAATATAATTGATTAAAGAGGTATTAGAATTACGACCATGGATAATTCAATAAATTTCTTAATTATGTTCCACGTATTTCATTCTCCTGAATTATTTAATATTAAAGATAGATTCCTTTCAAAGTTACTTCCTCTTTAGAGCCACGACCGACTCAATTCATTGACCAATTTATCCCCGGTATTTCGACGAATCACATTTTTCTTTATTCCTAGAAAAAGTCAATTCACCCCGTGCTTTCCTTCGAATTATTCGACTCATGACCCGTGACTGATTCAATTAACTCGTCAATTATCTCGCAGTCGTGAAAGGAGGATCGAGTCTGGAAATTATTCATGACTCTATGCGCTCTCGAGACTCAACTTGAACCGTTTGCGCATCGTGAATAGCCGCCGAACGGCTCGCTTCGGGTTGCCGTTTGATTTTGGCGCGGCGTCCGACAGGGTCGATGGTTAATTTATGTAATCCGCAATTTGCGATTTTGCGTTTCGCTGCAACACATCGCTAAAACACGTTCAGCTGGATTAATGAGTTACGTTTACGCGCGACTCATTTCGACTTCATTCCGACGAGGGATGAATTATATGACGAATGTAATCACCACGCGAAATCTACTTGATTCTCATTGAAACGCTTTTACGCTTTGTGGATTTTTAACGCAAAATTTCGAACCAAATCGAGAAAAGTTAAAAGCAAAACATGTCTGATCAGCGCACTTTATATACAATCGATACGTTAACACGGTTTATTTGGTGAATCTCTATTGTTATTCGCGTAACTCGATTCGTAATTACAAATCGCGAAACGTAAACGTGATAAGGTCTGTTTTGTGTCCCGTGACGAAAAAAAAATGGACTTTGCACTGGCTCGATGTAAATAAATAACTGAATGCGACGGCGGACTTTGGTTTGTCATTTTTTTTCCGAAAGGACAAAGGATAACAGCCAATTATTGTAACAATGAGCCAGTTGGCGAAAAAGACAGGTATCCCATTTCGCGAGTACGATCAAACGGATAGAGTCCATTTGCCGACGTGATTTTTACGCGACGAGAATAACGAGCAATTATCTCGTGAAGGACGCGAATCCTGAATTTCTAATAGAAACCTTTTTTAAAATACAGAAGTAAATACAGATCGTATTCTTGTTATTTTGATAATTAAAACGAGATATTGATATTTATATATAACAGATGTACGTAAAGTTATTATTTTTTGGAGTTAAGATGAAATATAAGTGCGTATAATATTATAAGTATATATTGAGGTAAACAGAACGAACAAATGACATTTTCATTATTAATAATTTTGATCGTAATATCTTGAGAATAAAATACGTAAAATATAATCATATATAAATGTCATATATAAATGTCAAATAAATGTCATTTAAATTGATTGAGCAAGAACGAATTAATGAAATACAAATTTATAATTTATATTAATATCGTCAGCCTCTTCCACTTCTCAAAACAATGTTTCTTTGAATTATTTGCGATACATCGAAATTCTCATTTGAGATTTATCTCATTTAGATTTATTTAAGTAAATTTCTCTCATTTGTTACTCGATTTTGTCATTTGAGATTTATCTCATTTAGATTTATTTAAGTAAATTTCTCTCATTTGTTACTCGATTTCGTCAGTATCTATTTTTATCGCTGTTCATTTAAGTTTCATTAGTGTTCTTTATTTATATAGTCTTCATTATTATCGTAATTAAATTTTATGCCACAGTGTGCCTATTTATTATCGATAATGTATTATTAATTAATTTTGTCAAAATGGATGCAAAATGCGAGCGAGGAACCAGCAATTATTTAACAAGTATGCCAGACAGATTCATCGAAATAAAATTGGCGTTAATTACGCGAGTCGACCATGTTTCAGATTATTAAGGACAACCAGTGATCCCTGAACATTTTCAGAATACACGCTCCATATTGAAAATGGAGTTTAACGACCCAGTATAATTCGCAATCCGATAACAGCACGCCACACGCTTGAGTACAATAATAATAAAACGATCGTTTTTGCAAATTGCTCGCTGCAAATTATAACCGAGCATTTCAGTGGCTCTCATATTTTCGGAACTTTTGTATTTTGCAATTAGATTCTCCTCTCCTTTCCACTTTTGCCAGGGAAAACAAAATTTCAAAACTTATTTGACTTGATTTAAATTATTTAAGGAAAATTTATTTGACATCTTATGCTAATGAGATAATTTTTAGGAATCTGGAACAGATTTTAAATTAGAATTTCAATTTGAAATCAAAAGATAAAAAAATTCTAAATTTGAAGATCCAAAATCCGAAGTTCAATTGTCTAAGAATCTATAATTTAAATAATTCATGGCGCCACTCATGTGGTCTACACATTATATTTTTAGGTCTAAATTAGAGTTTATAGATTAAATTTCTCGTATTATGTATATTAATTGCAATTTGTTCTGTAGTATTTTTACGATTTTATCTCATTCGTCTCCTTGTAATTAAAAAAATTTTTGTATTTTGTATTTTTGTATTTGAGAGATTTTTGCTCGCTTCGGTTCACCCTTTCAAAATTCAAGAATCTTGTTCCTTTCATATTCTGATGTCTTTCGAACCGGAATTTTCTGATTTCTGAACTTTCGTGTCCTTGAATGTTTTGGTGTCTTTATTAGTCTTCGAAAGTTTCACTGCGGAATCCTCGTTAGAATCCGAACCAGTTCGGAATTATTTTGGCGAAAAGGACGAGCGACCGCTCCAGGAAAGAGGAGAGGAAAGGACTCTTTATTAAAAATTCTTATTCAAAGTACTCTCGTAACATTAACTCGTAAAAGAAATCTCGTCGATGCAGGAAGAGCTTTAATAAAGAAATCTTTACTGGTGACAGTGAAATTGCCGATCGTCCTGTCGCTCCTTTGGAAATGAGGATGAAGTCGTTGAGCTTATTAAAAATCTTTTATTTACGATGTCGTGACGATGGAAAGATCGCCACCTATGAAAATTAAATGATAGAGACTGAGAGCATTCCCTTAGACTATTATCGAAAAAATATCTTTGTTAAAGATAATCTTATTAATCAATTATCGCAAAAGAGAGAAACATGGGAAAAAAATAAATACTTAACAAGGATTCAAGGATTGAGGAGCGAAAAATTTTATAAGCTCTAAGATGTGGCATCCAGAATCGAAACAAAAATCCAAAAGTCCATTCAGTAATCCAAAAAATGGTTAAGTATTTAGGGCAAATATAATATAAATATAAAAAAATAATAATAAAATACAAGAAACTCCAAAATTAAAAGAATCTAAAATTTGCGGTCTTATATATAATAATATAATATCTGAAATTCAGAGATTTATTTGAAGATCTCTCGGGCAGATTGATAACAATCAAGAATATGATTATTCAAGTACTCAGAAGCAAGAATTGAAAGTATCACGCAGGAAATTAACGATCACTGTGCGACAGGACAGAAAATAAAATCTTCGATTAAGAAAACGAAGAAAATTAGGGAATAAGAAATCTCTTTCCCGTGCAACTGCCACTTGAAGGAGGCGAGAGTAGAAACTTTCGGGCAACTGAAATTCACAGGATCCATGTGTGATGTCTCTTTGATCCACCGGCAAAACGAAAGTGGATTTACAGTGCTTTAAAAATTGATTACATGAAGAGGCTTTCCTTTCCGTCTCGTGAGAACATCGTTGAATCCTTGATCTTTGCTTGAAGGATTAAAAAAAGCTTGCTCTCGTAACGGGATCGTTTAATGTGAATGACGCACAGGTGCGGAATTAGAAAATTACAACAAGAGTTTTCGCGGAAGAAAAAGAAATTGAAGATCACTTGTGCACTCGTTGGAAGGTGAGACAAGAATTATAAAATTGTAAAATAATTTGTTGTTTTTACGAGATATTGGTAACGATAAGAGTATAATGACTGCACGTGATTATCGTAACGGTAACTGTATTGTTATACTCCAATTAACATATTATGCTAGTATTATTATATACTCTAGCATTATTATGTATAAATCACTATTATACTTCATCGTCATCATATTATGTTATATTTATTATCACTATTGAGCTATTCTCTAATAATGAGTATTTTACGTTGCCATTACTATTCACGATATTATTTGGTAGAACAATGGGAAGGCAATGCAATAGCAACGACAAATTAACGAAGTCATTGCGGCGGCGGCGGCGGCGGCGGAGTTGTCGACGATTTATTTTCGCGTACGGTTCAATGCTCCTGATTCTTCCCTACTTCGAGTGTTTGTCAAGGAGCGCTCGTTCCCTTGACTTTTATCTTTACGGCGGAACGAATGCTCTCAAGAACAGCCATTGGTATCCCCGTCCCGGAAATATCGGGTTTGTTCTTGAGTGCGACGTGTTTCAAGATGATCGGCCGCCCGTTTCTCGCGCTAAATTATCGCTCCCTGAAAAATGTCCCGCTTCTTTTTGTCAATTTTCAAGATCTTCACTCGATAAACGCATCGCTCGTCTAAAAAGAATCGAGGGAAGAATTGCCGTTTCTACAAAATAAATTTTTAAGATGAAAAATGTAGCTTTGAAGAAACTGAAGAAAAATGAAATAAAAAATTTAAAAAACTTAAGAAAGAGAGAAATAATATAATTTGGTAGTCCAGAAATATTTCCCACTCTAAATTTTCTTTCTTTAATATTTTGCGTAATGTAAGTTTATCATTACTCGTCGCTTATCGAAAGTAGAAGGTGAACCCGCCTTTCGTTTAGGAGAAAAACAATAATTTTATTTTTAGAATTTTTAACTTTGTATCTCTCGAAAAGCTTTTGAGACCAAATATGTCCAAATGAACTTTTCTTCACAAAATTTTAACTTCTAAAATATTAAACAATATTTAAGTCTTGTATATCGAGGTCTTAACACCTTCCTATGTATTTATTTTTAACATTTATCCTTCTTCTGTCTCAGGTACAAGGATAATAGGGCTTACCCTTGGCCAGGTGGCGAGAGCCACTTTATCCTGTATCCCGAGAGCGCGAATCAAACGATCTACACGCAGGAGATGAGAGCCTCGGATGCAGGACGGTACTCCTGCCAAGCACGTAACGACACAACCACTTTGGAGGGCGACATCACTCTCTCTGTACTCGGTAAGTAGGATATCCTAGATGGATAAACCTGATGGGATTCATCCATCAGGCTATATTAGAAGCTCAAAGGAGATCCTTACCGTATCTCCATTCGACATTTAATAGAAATACGTCACGTAGAACGAGAACAAGATAACGATGAATAGTAAGATTGAGATCAAAGGAGTTATTTGCAGAGAGTGATTAAAATGTTATGACACACATTTCTCCGTTATCGCTGTATAATTTATATAATTGCATTCTCAATCGCAGTCAAGTATCTTAATTAAAAATTGATATATTTATGAGACGATTTTCTTCTAGATTAGTCTAGCCGACGTGAAAAAGAGATTACTAAAATTGAATTTATATATTTTATTATATATATAAGTATATATATATATATATATATATATATACTTTCCTTTGATTTGTTTCGTTATACATATATCCAGATTTGATATTATTTAAAAGATTAATAAAATAAAATAAATATGAAATTATTTAAATATTTGTATTTAAATAAATGTTTAAAAGATTATCTGTATATATTATCTTTATCTGCTTGAAATTCTATAGAAATAGCTTATTATTAAAAATGTATATTTGTAAAAATTTGTTTCTATATCATCTCGAGTTTCAAGAGACGTCCCAGGATTATATTTACGATTAGAGAAGTAATCGGATTTTTTTAAACGTTCACAATAACAACTGAAAAAGGAATGCACCAATCGAAAACTGCGCGCATTCGATTTGATCCGCTGTTGCTGCGATCGAAAAAAAGAGCACAAAATTCGGATGATCACATGAAGATCCGCCTTTGACGCTCCCAACAAAATAAAATGGAGGTCGCGGGGGAGGGTACAGCCCGACCAGGGACGGGTTGTCGCAAAAAGCGTTGAAAAACGTCAATCGCTATCGCCGACAAAACGATACTCGCTTTCGATATCCGTGTCAAAGAGCCTCGTCATCATGATACTGTCATGTCGAGATCCCGCCGGGATACAATATCGGCTCGTATGGGAGAGAAGACCCCCGCGATTCTTTCCGGATCTTTTTCAGCGTCTGGAACCTTTCTTTCCTTCTCTTTCTCTCTTTCTCTCTCTTTATTATTCTGGATAAAGTTTTTTTGCCATTTTATACGTTATTTCTTTCGTTGCACAATACGAATTCGGATAAAAGTATCAAGATCTACATAAAGGATGGACGTTGAGTTTATTTTACAAACAACATGTAATCGCCTTTATTCCCCGGGGTTTTTTCTGTTTTCCAATCATAGGGTATAAAGAAAATGTATAGATTGTCGGGAACGGCACGAGCAACGGATTTAAGATAAAAAGTAGCACGAGATAAAAATACTGAAACACGAAATACTGAAAAATAAATGATCAAAGATTTTTTTTTCAAGTAAAAAGGATTTCGTTACTCGACTTATCGGCGATGGATCGATAATAGCTTCTTCTGAAAGTCGTCGTTGCATTTATCCCCGCGATAACACGTGATAACACAACCGGTGTGTATCGAACGTTCGCGAATGTATCGATCCGAAATTTCAATTAAATCTCCCTATCTGTCGAATCTGATCAGTTCCGGGTAGTCAGTCGCTTTTCCGGCGCATGTTTTCAGTCCCGACAAGCAGGGCAGGGGAAAACTCTTTAAATGTACTGCATTGTCGAGTCACCTCGATTTTTATGACATCGAAACAGCGTTTTCCGACCAGAAGCATGAATCGTATTTCGCTGGTCACACACATATCTGTGTGTCTATATACTTTTTAAAGTCAATTTGTAATTTTTATATTCATTTGGATTTTAATAGAGAAGTCAAAGGAGCAGGAAAGTAAGTACATCCATTTTACATTTATTAAAATGATTAAGTATTAATGAATATTCCAACGTCTATTAATTTGTTTTTTAATTGTCCTTAATTGTTCTTGTTTACACATTCATGAATTTTTTAAATACTCACGTGCATAAAGCTTAAAACATGGAAAATATAAATCTCTCATGATATTGAATTACACGTTAATATATACATGTTATATACACATTCATATTCATATCAAATCATTATATTCATATCAAATATAAGATAAATATTTACCTATTTTTTAAAATAAACTTTTTATTTTTATATGTGTATATTCTTTAAGTGAATTTTTAATTTTATCATAATTATTTGTTTTCATTCTTAATTATGTTTACAATATTCGTGAATTTTGTCAAATATCCACATGTTAAACTTTGAGATGAAAAATGCAATTTTACGTAATTATTTAACGTGATTAGTTTATTGATAGTGTCGTTTTAAACTGTAACACGCTAGCACGACTTCTTGTTGGTTGAATATGCTATAACATGTTACATATTGTAATCGGGTCCAGTCGCTGACAGAATACGATCTCCCATACATCTCCGACTCAAACATTTGACGTTCGCAGTGCAAATAACAAAGTGACATCATGTTTCTATTGATTGACCAACATATTCTCGCCATAAAACGAGTAATAAGTTCGTACCACACGTTTTATAATTTTGACTATAACACTTTTATTAGGAGATCGTTATCTCGACTGTACTAATGACCCCCAATATACCGTTCGGTTTTTAATTGTTGATACTTATTTGCGACATGATTGCGTTTGTATTTTTATTTTTAACTCATGTATATTTAAACAATGGTTTTTTATGTTAAATTATTTCAATAATTTTTTCAAGTGTTGATGAAGACTCAGTGAAGTCGAAACGTACACATATGTATCTTGTTAGAAATTTTGGTTATATCTTGTTTAATATTTAAAAGACATCGCTTGTTTTGGCTCGATGGTTTGATCTATTGGCCTGTTTATTTTTTTTTAATTGTTAATTATTTAATATACACACATTCACGTATTATCAAATATGAGAGATATAAATATATCTATAAATTGTTGAAAGTCAATATTTGAGAAAGAGAGAGAGAGAAGAAATTCAGGATTACTCACTTTTATTGTTCACTTCTACAAGACAAAATTAAATTTCGCTAGATAATGTAATCACGGAAAATCATTATAGTGGCGTGTTGGAATTCAGTTGGAAAACGTCGTTTTTGGAATATTTCGCCGAGGCGTCTTTTCGCGGCCGACGAGAGCGAGTTAATATTCATCGGAGAAGAGACCGCGCTTCCGGTCGTCTAACGGCTACTAAATCTCCCGATTTAACACGCATTCGTGCACCGTCGCCACCGTTCTTCCTCGTCTTGTCTGTCGATATAACTAACTTCCAGTTCGCCCAGCAATTTATCGGAAGTAGTCCGAGAGAATTCCGAATCGGCGACGTTTAACTCTTTGCGTACATGAAAAGTTCACCACTCAATTCTTTATCTCTTCACTTTAACCACTTTTATTAATCAGTCTGCATTAAAAATGATAGATTTTATAGATCAGAAAATTTAGAGGTTTGAATATAGCATTGAAATATTTTTTATTTAAAGTAATTTATTATAATTTATTATAATTTTATTATTATCATCATTTATTTTTTTTATATAATAATATTATAAATAAATATATAATATAATTATTTTATTTATAATGTAAATAATTATATTATAAAATAAATAATTATAATATAATCTATTTATTTATTATAATATAATTTATTATAAAGTATTTGGTAAATTTGTTCGTGAAAATCGATTCTAGATTCACCAAAAAATTAGATATTTAAACAGTCTTAATGTAAGTCCTGTTCCATTCAACGATCTGCATCTTTATATCGTATTTTTAATTATTGTAATTTTGAATAATTTAATTAATTTGGACAATTTTGAATAATTATTTTGAATAATTCAGTGAATTATATATCGCTATTAACTTAAAAACAATCACGCATGTATCACTTTTTCTGTTTTATATTCTAAAAATCCTGTATATTGATCTTATATGTATATTTGTACATTTTATGTAAAATGAAGGGAAAGATCCTGCGAACACAAGGATAATCGAGAGTACAAGCTTTTCTTCGCGTGCCTCAGGGGCAGGTTAATGAATAAATTCCTTACACGAGCTGAGAGAGCAATCGCTTCGAGGAAAATTGCCAACCAGGAAAATTGGTACGACCCGACACACACTCTCTCTTTCTCTCTGTTTCTCTCTTCTGCGTTACGCGATCGAGCGAGGTGCGTAGGTAGAAGATTCCACGAACGGCCAATCGAATCTCCTTCGTGGAAGAGTTCACTCGCCGCAGTATGCACCGCTTCACATCTGTTTACCGATGACGCGCCACAGATGTGCTGCAGTTTGACTTTCGGAAGAGAGCGCCGCGATTTATCCTCGTAGAAGTTCACAATTGCAAGAGAAAATCGCGTATTCTTTATTGTCCTCAATCTTCTTCCAGAAGGTTAAAGGATAGCTTTCAATCTTTTCTTCATCTCATAAAGAGACTTTCTCGCCACACAAAACATTTGAGGATTTTTGAATGTGTCCTGAGATGTGATTTTAAAAATTCAATTCGTACACGGAAAAAAAAATGATATTGTATCAACAGCATCAGTGTAGTTGAAATAAATTTAGTTGATGCAACATTAATATTAATGAACAAAAAACATCTAATAGTTGTTTTAATAATTTAAATATTTGATTTAAGCAAATATAATTAAATGAACTATTTATGTTTGTGGCAGCCCGTGACATACACGTTTAATTGAAGCAACTTCATTTTTTTTTAATTGAACAGCATTTTTTTTCCGTGTACTTTTATTTTTTTATATATATATATATATATATATATATATATAAAACATTATATTAACATATACCCAGCATCTGCAGAAAAGTAAGATTGGATTAAATAAAATAATTATACGCTTTTTAAAAAACGTGATTTTTTTTTTAAATGGATCTTGTTCATTTTTTATGTTTGCCAATTGATGAGTCATTCGTTAGTGATGTGTCGACAGAACGTTAAGAATTGTCTTAATCTCGTCTCGTTGGCTTATCAGCCGACTTCTTGGGACAGCATGCGAAGCGTATCAGACTTATCATTGTAATGACTATTTTGTCTGGCCTATTTTTTCGAGGTAGGTACTGTTAAAGGCGTCGTTAAATTACGGGAACGCGTTCGGGGAAACTTTAATCGGGATTCCTCGAAACAAGGGCAGTGTCGCGCGCTTGACGTTCGTGTTCGACTATATCAGCAGCCATAAGTGCGACAGATTACTCCGATGCGTTGCTCCTCATTGCGAACGCGATTGCACTTGAAAAGAGTTTTCAATTCATATTTCCCATCAGCTTTTTAAATTCCTATAATTTTTGCAGACATTTTAAATATTTAAGCTTTCTTAATTTTGTAGAAAATTTTCATAAACTTTTAATGGAATATTAAATATCTCAATTATTAAATAAAATTTAACATTTTATTTTATTTTATTTTTACATCCTAAATATTTTATGAACTATTAAAAATATTAAGTTTTACCTCTTCGAAAACACAAATGCAATGCATATATTATAAATAATGTCTTCTTCTAGCTAGTAATTTTTTAACTTAGATTTATTGCAATTCACATGTACGTGATTTAAAAAATTTTTATTCATCGAATTTTTATTCATCGAATTTTATACATCGAATTTGTTTTATTAATTCTATCTTTACACATAGAAAAATGATTCATAGAAGTGTGAAATTTTGATGATTTCTGTTTAAACAGTATGATTATTCGCAACGTGTGTGTGTTTGATTAAATGCGCTTATAAAATTATAACCCAAGTTCGACGTATTTGACAGTGACTGCTGAATAATTCGTGAAAAGCTGTCTAGTTCGCCTTTATCACCGCGTGTTATCGTCGCGACAACTAATTTTCGCCGGAGCGTTTCATTGATCAACATACGCGAACGTACGAATGGCGAATCAAATTGTCGCAATTTCAGCAGCACGAATAGTTTTTGCTCGCCCGGGCTGCGCGTAACAAATGCAAAACAGCGTCGACAGAGATCGACGCTGCAATTTTTCGCCCCAAGTATTTACACGGTGCATTTCGACCTCGTGTGTATAAATCTACGTCTACGCCCACGTGCCCGTTGGCAATTATTATTCGATGAAACAGAAACTCGATCGCCGGGACCGCGATCGTCCTCACGATGATGAATTCGATTTTCGCCAAATTGCGATTCGCCCTGGGCGAAATGTTGTTGCCAATCGCCGCCTGGCTCTCTTTATCGTCGTCGAGATCGATTCCCGTCGTTACAAAGGCGGTCCAGACGCGCGCAGCATCCAAAAGCTGAAGTCCGCATCCGTTTGTGATGCTGCGAAATTCTGGCGATGGAACGGACGATGAAAAATTGTAGAAATACGAATTTCATGCAATATATATTTTATATTTTTATCTTATCAAATAAAACAATACATTGAAACAAAAATTATACTTTAATTAAACTTCAATATTAATAAATTGTTCTCGTCTCTTGAATTAAAAGTAAACTTTATTATTATTATTATTATTATAAGAAAGATCTCTTTTACATATTTAGGATGTTCAGAGAGGACAACAGGCGTTCTAGATTTTTCGTAACTCCGCTAAGATAGCTTTACGGTGGCGAAAGTCCCAGCCACAATTCTTTTGCTGCCAAAACCTTCTCGAAATTTTTTTTTTTTGAAAATATTACAGAGAGAGAATCGACTCCGGGACGAAATATGGTGCGTGCAACAATCTAGTGGGTGGCGAGCGCAATTGTGGGGTCCGCGAGAGATGGATTCATGAATTACGGGCGCTCAGCTACGCGCGGTAAATTACAGCGTCGGGGAATTGGGTCGATTTAATCCAGCGTTTTGTACGCGAGGTGCGCGTAGGTAGGTGGATAGATGATGTTCCGCGAATCCGCGATCAATTCTCTTCGTGGAAGCATATCGCGTATCATGAATGCCGCGGTCGGCAACGGCACTTGTTATACAGACTCACCGGTGCATTTGGTAAGACGGAGGAAGAGCTGACTATTTGAAATTTTTCTTTCGCAAACTTCTAATGTATATCATGCCCCATGTAGGTCCACATTTTATAAAAAATTAAAGATTAAATGTGTATTTTATTTTACAATACATATACATAATTATTTATAATTATGGTTACTATATTACTTTTATAAGCTTTTTAATAATTATTATATTTTGATGTTGCGATATAGTAATTATTTGAGAATGATAAATAAATTAATGTATAATGAAGTTAGCGTAATGTAATTATTAAGTTTTTAAAATTATATGCAATACAAATAAAAAATACTGTATTTTTTATTGTTCTATCAAAACACACTACAAATCTTTATTAATTTACTATATATATATATATATATATATATATATATATATATATATATATATACATATATATATATATTGCACATAGTACAATAAACAATAAAAAAAACAGTATTTTTTTCAAATATTTTTAAATATATATATACACGTAAATATAAACGTTTTAAAAGTTTTTATAACAAAAGGACATAAAAATACATAAAATTTTATAAAAAATACATAATATTTTTGACGGGTTATTGTTTCACTTATTTCAGAAATAACATACATATTTTGTAAATTATTAAACAATTATGTCACTTTTTATGACATTAATCATAAAATCTCTACAAAGAGAATTAAATGTATGTATAATTTTTGGTAGAGGGGAGTATAATGGTTGGTAGAGGGGAAAGTCGCAAGAATATCTACAATGTTATTATATGTCCTATCTAACAATTTGGTGTCCTTGTGTGAATTTATACTATGTTTTTGAAACTTTATGTGGATCATTTCACTAATAAGTCTTTTCTGGTAATTATATTCGACATCCAGAATCTAAACTTTGTCTCAGTCAAACTAGTTAAAATGAGACACAAGTTGCGACACCACTAAATGTATGGACGAATCCAATCTTATGTATTTATACATTGCACCACATTTATATTGTATATGACTTAGATATTGTATTGCTGAAGAAGACTCCGTGTGGTCGAAACGTCTATATCGTTTGTTTCACTCGATTATTTCATTGTAATTTATTATTATGAAATGTTAGATTAAATTAATTTTTGCATGTCATCCACGTTTGGCTCGTTATTATACACATTGGCCTTTCTTTTTCTTATGTTTGTTCATTATTATTTTGTTTATTATTATGTAAAAAAATTACCGAAAGAACTTAATGCTAAATGGAAATAGAGGAAAATTTAATCTCGCAGGAATATTGAAGATAAGGATTTTGTGAGAAGGAAAAGAATTTCTGAATGCGAACAACCCTCAGAGAGTCAAACACCCCTGTTGACACAGCCGACATACTATACCCGATAAATTTTTATATGATCATTCCGCGAGTTACCCCTAGTGCTTCTTCTAATTTCTTCCTCGTTTCAGCGAGTATCATACCACTCAGTCTCCGTCGAATCTTTCGTCCTCTTCGCACCCCATTCGCAGCCATTATTTGCACCCTCCACTTCAGGGGTTTACAACTCGGCAACGCCGTCCGCTTTATCGCCGCCGGCCTTTTGGATACTCGATTTACGATACGCGCGAACTTTAAGAGTCGGGGCGGTGGCTGTTTACCCTTACGATCTCTCTTGTTGTAAAGTCTCGAATCCTCGTAAATTTCACTACGCTGAAACATCTACGAGGATCATTATCGCGTTAGTAAATAGCCGTGTAGGGACATCAAAACACAAACAATCTGAAATGAATTTTAATATTTAAAGTTTCCAAGAAAAAAAACCAGAAAATATTTTAAAGGAAGTAGTGGAAGTAGCCGATGAAGTACATATTTCCAATATCATACTTTCCCACTTTTTATTAGAATAGGTAATACATATTAAACGATCTAAACTATGTTTGTTTAATGAAAAGTTTACGGAAAAAAGTTGATTTATAAAAAAATGTTGTGAGGGGTTATCGAGAATATCGGTAACAACGAACCTCGGTGAAACGCATACACCCTTCGTTGTGTCAACCTTTGGTTGGCAGCTGTCGGGAGTAAAAACATATTTAAAAAGTTATCAAAAAACCAGAGAATAATTAGAAAAACCGAGTATGATGAGACTATGTATTTTAAAAAATCTAAAAAAATATGGAATTAAATTTTAAAAAATTCCGAAGTGTTACCGGATTCTCTCCCCAAAGGGATTCGATGTTCAAAAGAGTTTTGAGATTCAAAAATCTGAAATCCAGGCAGATCTAAAATCGAATTTACGAAATATACTTAAAAAGTTACTGAAAAAAAGCAGAGAATGATTAGAAGAACCGAGTATGGCAAGAAAAATCTGAAAATATAGAATTAAATTCCGAAATTGTGCCTATTCTAGTAAAATTCTCTACCCAGGGATCAATTGTTCAAGAAAGTTTTGATATCCAATAATCTCAGATGTCAACTCGCGATCTAAAAATACATAGGATACGCATATACATCGAGATCACGCTCACTGTTTCAAGATGTGATCCCACGGCTACTACCACTAATAACCTGCATTAATACCTACATATCGATCTAGAATAGGCACGAGATAAAGGAAGAGAGGATCAGTCATGACACTACCGGAGGCAATATCTCAAGCCTAATTACATCGAGCGGCCGACATGTTGCGGACATGACTGCCGTGCTGTTCCGGTATTCCGGAGGACGATGATGGTGATGATGATGCTGAGAGCGATGCAATTAGTATTACAGTGCTGTGTGCCTCAGGCACTGCATCCTTCTGTCCCGGAGTATTTCTGAGCGCGGCGAAACTTGAGAAACTACGCCGCGAGAGTTTCCCCAGGAAAGGCAGGAAGGAGCCCGAGCGCGAGGATGCCGACCGCATCCGCGAATGAGACCGCGGAATCGATTCCGCGGAAAACTCGATAAACGCGCGTTATGCTACATTCAGATGCAATATTGCAGATATCACGGATGTCAGATTCCAGATAGGTAGTTTAATTAACAACGTTCGGCTTGTTAGTTGCGAATTGGAGATGTTGAGATATAATCTGCCGTGAAATTGTATTTAGTCACACAATATTCTTATTAAGAGCGTGTCGTAAGTTAATGACAATGATAAATTATACATTGTCTAACATACACACGATGATAAAATTGATAACACAACATTATTATAAACTAGCACCCCCCCCTCTCGGCTTCGCTTAAGATAATAATGTGACCGAATCATACGTATTGGAAGTGATATTTTTCTAGCACGGGCAGTAGATCTTGATGATCGTACTCGAGGCATAGTGGCAACTGAGTAAAACCGGCGAATAAATCCTGTGAATACAGAAACCCGGAGATAGTGCTCCTTATATAATCTGCTTGCGGGTGGATGAAGCCGCGTGCCGCTTAGCGGTGACATCACTGTACTACACGGGTTAATACAGCCGTAAATGATAAAAAATGAAAACATCAATTTCTGGATAATGAAGATATTTTTAGACATGCTATGTAGCCTATGTCCGTCCTAGTGTATATGAGAATATGGTGTCAAAATTTGGAGGAAATCGGTTCAGTAGTTTTTGAGTTATGCGGTAACAAAAAAACAGGCTTTCTCTTTATTATATATTAGTAGATTTATGAGTCGTACTTTTATTAGATTTGTACTGAGAGCTGATGTTCAGCTCAACAGAAATTCAATTTAACGTTAACACATCGTAAATAATTGACATTAACATTAACGAACAAAGACAGCAAAAATGACGAACTTCGTCAAGTCTTTCGTCAAGTGGAGATCGACTCTGAATTTTTCGAAAATTCATTTCAATTCACTTATTTCATATTCGAAATATTGGACACAAATTTTGACTTTGTAGACTTGCAGTTTTAATTTGCGAATGGAAATATATCTGCAACAAGGGGATCAAACTCTTTGGAGAGCGCGAATTCCTTTGTTTCTCTTTTCGTCGCAATTTTCATTTCTTATCTCGTGAGGTGTGAAACAAAGTATTTCTTCAGTTAAAGCGCCATCGGTTACGACTAACGTCTAGCGTTCTTTCTCACCCTTTCTTACATTTCCATACTCTTCACCTTCTGTTCTCTTCTGTATCTGCAATTTTTACACGCACGATATTTTTTTGCACGCTTGTTTCATCATGACGTTTTTACGATAATTTTTTATCGATTGCGACATAAGGACTCGTCGATCGCCTATTGATCCTCTTTTGGTAGCAACAATTTTTAAAATTTTTCATTTTTTATCCATATCTTTCATTCTGTCTTTGAAACGATTTAAATTTATATTTTTAAACATCAGTCGAATAAAAGAAGAAACCATAGAAATTGTAAGAAGATTAAGAAATTGCAGAGTGCATATATACAGTTGAAAGAAGGGGACTAAATATTTATTTAATTCTTTCAGAGTGTTTCTTGCGAAGTAATTTAAAATGAATTCCACTCGCTATGCGTTTTACCAGTATTTTATTCGGTCTTTAGAAAATTAAAATGTCAGACAGTTAATAATTTACTTAAAAATAATTGTAAATTTAACGATGTACGATATTTTAGGAAAATTATCTTTTACGTTTTTATTTATTTGACAAATAAATCTCATAATTTTTTTTAAATATTAGATTAATATTTTCTTACATAAATTACACGTGTATTTAAATCAATTTCGTATCTATTCTCTTAATTTTACATTTAAAAAATTGAGTCCTTTTTACAGAACATACCTCTTAATTCACAATAATTATGAGATATTCAATTTCTCGTCCTAAAGACGAAATATTTTATTTCGAGTATGCTTGCGGGATGCATTTCCACCGCAATTTCTAATCCCTAGTCGCCCTGTTGTAGTCCCGCGCACTTTCTCCAATTCAAACGAAATAGCTGTGCACACGGGCTCTCACTGAAAGAAACCGAGAGCGGAAAGTACATCCGGAGCCAGCATCTCCCGCCGTAATCTTTACGGAGAAGCGCCGGGGCGCCTCTTATCGCGCGGGCCGCGGGCCGTCGGTATCCGGGACGCGCGCCATATGTGCCCGTGCACATGCACGATGGCACATCGCACCGGTGCATTTAGGAGCCTGGTTGCTGAGAGAGTCGGTTGCACTCAGCTACGCGGAATGGCTCGCGATAGCACGGTATTGTCGCGCGTGACGCGATAAACTTTGACGACGCCGCGTGGCAATAAAGGCCCTCCCACACCCTCTCTTCCATCGGTTGGTTAATCCGCCCGCTTCTCGCAGGAAGCGTTGATAAGCGCCGATAAGCTAGTCGACGCGCCGTTTCGACGTGGACCCCGCTCCGGCGGGAGGAATTTTCACGGTGTCTCCCCGGGCTCGGATTACTGCAAAATTCAGCAGAATCGAATTCACGATTAAACGCGAAATAAACAAAAAAAGAGATCTTATCTCGAACGATAAGCGCGTATAAAAAAAGAATAGCTAAAAATGGAGCGAGTAATGTTATTGGCAAACAGACTGCATGGGGAAAAATTGACGGGCGAGGATTGTGAAAATACTGGGGAAAAAAAGAGTTCTCCTCCGAAAGATCGCGATGAAAAATTCCATTCAAAAAGGATGTGCTCGAAATTAAACGGCGCGAGCGTGAAACGTTAAAATTTGCAAATACGCCCCGTGCAAAAATATTTCGTAAATCCACGAGGCAGAAGCGAGTAAAACAAACAACGAAATTTTGGTTCTCGATCGTGTTTCAAGCGGATTTCGCTCCGTCAGATCTCAATATGGCGAATTAATCGAATATGAAAAGCGTCAGTTATTTAATTAAACATAATAACATTGTCGGAATTGATTATGATTGTCATTTCGGCATCATTATACCCCCCCTCTCTCGTCTCTTTCTAATTGCCGTTACAATTGTCATTGCGCAATTGCGATTGTAATGTCATTACGTTATCGCGAAATCTCATTTAATCCTGACAACAATACGCTACGAATGACGCTCGATGCATTTTGCATCGTCGAGAAAATACGCTGGAAATTCCGCCCGAGGTTCCGGCCGAGGGATGCAGGGCTACTAAAGGATACCACGACGAGACACCGGCGGAATACAGGGATGAAGGGAGATGACCGTCTTTCCTTGTTACATCGCGCCGCTGCGGTTAATTGATTAACGTCCCCGTGAGGCCATTGGCCGTTAACCTCGCTCCACCGAGAATCCTCGTGGCGCCTCGAATACATCTAATAAAACTCCTCCGCTGGCGAGAGACGTGGCGAGATGGCCACGATAGTGCGACCCCGAGTCGCCATAAATGAACTTCATAATTCGTGAGGGTCCACTCCGGACCCTCGACGGCTCCACACTCGACTCCGCGCATTACAAACTTTCCGCGAGAGAGGGAGTTCGCATCAATCCCTCTCAAAACCTAATATGACAAATTTACCTTGAAATCGGCGAACTCCAGTTTGGTCGAAGTGCTATTTCTTGTCGCGAGAGAGATACATTCGCAGAATAATTAATTATAAAATGAAATTGGAAAAATATTTCTAATCAATACTTCAATTCGATTCGTTAAACTTTCATGCTTGAAATGATTCAATAGTTTATTCGAAACAGTCTTGCGAAGTGAATTGAGAAAAATGATTAAATGATAAGAAAATGATAAAAAAGAATAACAAGGATACAAAGGATAGCGCGCGATTTAATTCGATTGTTCCATTTCCTTTTTCTGACATCCGATCGTAAATCGGGAAATATGTCAAATTATGAATGGCATGCCGAAATGGATTTCGGCGAGAGAAAATCCCGCCTCTGCGAAAGTCAGGCGATGAATTTTCAAGGAATACGTTCTCGCTTTATATTGGTTGTCACCCTGCACCGTGCACACCTTGCACAATGCACCTGTCTACCTTCGGCCCGCACGCTCAGGTGTCGTGTGTCCAGGTCGGGTTGTAATCCTCGAGAAACCGCGTGCGCCTTCCCCGCACCGCCCCTCGATCCCAATAGACGAGGACGTGATCAGACTCGAAACTCGACTCGGCTTTCCCGATCGCCCTTTCGAGGACGAATCTCATCGTGGCAATTTCGCAGAGTCAAATTTGCTTAAACAAAGATATCCTACCTGATTGCATGCAAATGCAGGTGTGAAGTTTGACTCTACAAAATTAGTCTCGCGATTGCCATTAAAATTTCAGGGAATTGCTAAAAATTTCACGATGATTTTCAGAGGAGACATTTTGGCGTTAGAAAATTGGATGGCGTTCCAATTCTTATTTGTTTATTTTGTCTCGTCTTAATTAAATTTATTCATCCGAAAATGTTGATCTTCTTTTTCGCGTGTCGAGTTTAGAACGCGCGGAAATTCTCAAAGTTGGTCTCTTCTGAAAGTCAATATCACTACCAGCTTGACGCAAAACTGTAATTTGAGATAACAGTTTTACGTCAAGTATTTGTAAATTGCGTCAAAGGACGAGGCATTATTCGATTGTTGCTAAAAAAGATTATCTTTGGCTCACCGAGGAATCCATAGCTCTAGGACGTACAATTTCTGGGATAGAAACTTATGAATAACATGCACGACTCCGCGGTATCTTGTGTCCACAAGCCGTAAGCTCCTCGGGGAATCGGTTCCCGGTATATCCTGTATACTTCTCCGCATCCTTGCAACTGTAGAGACACCATAGTTGAAATTTCCTCCTTACAGCTTCTTATGTAAATAGCTTTTGTTGTTCTTTCTTGCACTATAAACAGCATTAATGTTGGTTTCTTATTTTCCATTCTCGAGTATTACACAATACTTAAAAGTGCAAAAATTAATGAAAAAAAAAATACCATTGTACAATGTACTTTAACCCTCCGAGAACACACCTCTTTTTTCAAGCATGAAGAACACTCTGGGTCAATCTGACCCGACGCTAGCTTTAAGAGTCCGCCATTTTAAAACGACGTGTTCGATCGGCTTGAAAAAATTCCTGGATATACTTGAAACTTGAATAAATGATGTTGTAAATATTAAAACTGTTTTTATAAATATTAACATATCTAAAAAAATTGTCGAAAAAAAATTTTTTTTCAAAAAATTTTATTTTACATAAAAAAAAACTAGGTACAGAGGGCGCCGATCCCGCCAATTTTCAAAATCCCTTTAAGATATTCTTACTCAAATTTAAGGTACGGGTCAAATTGACCCAGTGTGTTCTCGAAGGGTTAAGAGACCTTTTTTTAAGAATTTAATCACATTATTTTTATACAGTAAATACCTGTACAATGCAAAAGAATTTCTTTTTTGCCTTGACAAAATAATCTCGATTGACAGCTCGAAAATTTGCATTATAGATTTTAAAATATCATTGTACAATGTACTTTAAAAGACTTTTTTTAAAGAATTTATTCACATTATTTTTATACAGTAAATACCTATACAATGCAAAAGAATTTCTTTTTTGCCTTGACAAAATAATCTCGATTGACAGTTCGTGAAAATTTGCATTATAGATTTTAGTTTGCATTCTTTGCAACACTAAAAATGATATAACTTTTAAATACATCAACATAAATTGCAAAAATAAGAAATCGTCAACTTTTTAAAATTATTATAATATTATTTCCTTTTTTTTTTGTTGAAGAACTTCGATTAATCCTAAAATTTTAATATCATCGAGTCTTGAGGTCAGAGAAAGCAAAAATAAAGCAGTGTAAATGTATGTGTGTGTGTAATGAGAAAATAATTTTTATTATACGTAACATAGAGGCGGGTAATGAAAGAAAGATAAGTATACTTTTCTACTTTTCAGCAACTTACACATGGGTTAAACCCATTGTTCAGATCCTCCTTCTTACAAAACATCCCTATCCACCTCTCCGCCCTGCTCGCGCCGTGAGAAACACAACCGATACGACGGAAGCTTGCCCGGATTTCCCGAGCGCCGACAGTTTTATTGGCGGAAACTTCGCTTGTTCGACCGTCTGTTTTTCCCCGTCGATAGTTTGCGGCGCGGCAGCCTGGGGAAACTTTCGGATCAACTGCGCAAAGAGACTTTCCTAGTCCGACGGCTTTAGAGTCACTTTGGTTTGCATTGTCTGCCGGCGCTGGTCGGTATTTCCAGAGGAGTAAAAGGGATGATGCACAAGGGAGGAAAGGGCGCGATCGAAATTCCGTGTCTACCACCGCGGGCGACTCGAGTGGGTTAACAACTTCTCGAGTGGCATTAAGACTCTATCGGTGTTGCTCAAGACGCACGCCATTCACGTGGGAATTAAGCACCGGTGTAATCTTTTGCGAATTTCGATAGATTACAAAACAAATGTTTTATCCATAGAATCTTTTGCTCGAAATTGCATACGATTTTGTAGCAGTCAACAAATTTTTATTTTTATCAATCACGGCGGTAGAATATAAATTTTTAAGTATACATGCATTTCTATCGAGAAAATCACTAATCGTTCACAGGATGAAATTGTCAAAATACAGATCTGCCTATGTCTCGTTACGATTTTATGAAAAAAATAAGAAACAATTATAGTGAATAATAACAAATAGAATTTGAAATTTTATTTATAGATAAAAATTTTATAACAACATTTCCCTATATTTCTATAATTTTCCTTACCATTGTAAACTGATTTAATATACTTTGTTCGAGTCTCCTCTAAAGAAATAAAAATCCAAGGGGGAACTAGGAAAATAAAATTACATCTCCTTGGAGTAAAGAAACTGAGGCACCTGTTAAATTCCCGCTGAGGAAAAGTCGAGTCGACGTTCATCGAGGAAAATACGTATCGTATTTTCCAGCATTTTAACGTAGAAATTGCACGGTTGCGAGAAGGTATATAGCAATGACGGCTGACGTTTCGTGCCGGCGATTTCTCCCTTTTTTTTCTCTCTTCCTTTTTTTTTCGTGGTTGCACTCTACTCTTCTACTCCCGACTCGAAGGAAGGCCCCGGCGCGCTCTGCAACAAAGTATCGGCGAATTCGTCGGCACGTGACACTCTCCCACATGCATCATGACGTAAAAGGGCTGCTGTCGGTTTACGTTGCCAGGCGCGCGCAATGTTGCTCTGATCAATAAATTGCGACCGACCGACGGACGGAACTATCCGCATCGATTCGCATCTCCGCGATATTAAGTGCTGAAAATAAATCGTGATCGATAGATCGGTACGTAATCGAGCGATCGGCGATTGATTGGCGTGCGCGGTCAGCTGATGAGAGCACCGTGGCTCTACATCCTACGAATTTTTAACGAGCTGGCAAATGAATCACTGTAGAATTGCTCCTCGGGAACTTACTCTTACAAAGTAGCTAAATTATCCCTTTTTTTATTTATTTTACTCTCTTTAGTGGAAACTTTTAGTAAGAGTCTCTCTCTCTCTTTCAATGAATTTAATTTAACTCTGAAACTTTGTTTTGATGAATTCTTCAAGCATTCTTTTAGTGTCTCGTCCGATATCGTCATGTAAGCGTGCTTCTTCTTTTGAAATCTTAAATGAATATGTAATAATATATCAAATTAGATTGCATGTACTTTAGGAGAAGATCTGAATACATTTAATACATTTATACTCTTCAAAAGATTATATATAAGATAATCTAATTTTTCAAATGTATTCGTCCCAGCGTGCTGTTCCGAAATCCCCCGCTGTCAAGGATCGCAAAGCTTCTACGCGTGTATCCGTATACGTGTCCCGCTTTTGATATTATAAATTTAAATTAAATGAAGTTCAATCTTTATCAAAGCGGAAGTAGGTCACTTCAGTACTAAAGATGAAGCACTGCTACGGTCGTCTGAATTTTCCGCCTGGCTCCTCGGATGCCGTAATCCCTTGCAACGTCAAGTAAGAGAGTGGAACGTCGTCCGTCTTTGATAGCGGTGCTCCCCGTATTATCTCACCGCAGATTATGGAACGTGCTACGCATATTGCCGAGCATCCAAGAACGCTGCTCCGGTCGTTCGGTCGACGTTAGCGCAGCGCATCGTGGTGCGACCGCGCGATGCAGCGGGCAGTCTGGAAAACGTATTTCACGCTAAATTACGAGCCTGTCCCGACCACAACCGCGAGATTCCAGTCGGACATTGTATGCAATAGACACATCCGGGGATAGATAGAACGTCCGGGGCGTTTTGACTCGCTACTTTCCGCGGTGACGCGCTTTCAACGCAATCCCGGAGCTGAAAACCAGACCGCGAACTGGGCCAGAACTGTAACGAGAGACTCCCGCGCTATAAGCGTACTTCAAATGGCATTTGGCCGTGTCTGTTTAAAATTACATGCGCATTCAGAATTGCGCGAGATAAAGTTAGTTAACCGCGCGCGCAGGCATCCTTTGTGGCCGGTAAATATTTGCCCCGCTTCATATATTTATAATTACGTTACTGCAAATGAAATATTGAGAAATCCGTCCTCTTTACATAATTACGACTGCCGAATTATTTTGTTATAGATTACCGTTGCTCTTTAAGAATTCGGTTCTCCATAATTTCAATAAGTTTTTTGGAGATTTTTTTTCTAAATTTTTCTAAATTTTATGTATTGTTTCTTCATTGTTGAAATGGAACACATATACTGGAGGTCATTTGCCGTAGGCATAATGCAATATCTATTTACAACTGTGAATACAGTTTATTTTTGTTCGCGCTGAATAGCGGAATCCAGTTTTCCAGGATTCTTCACCGCGTTTCGCGTTCAACCACGTTTTTTAAAAAATAATTTCACACTCGTGGTTTTCCTCTCAATATTTTATTTTGCGCCACCAAGAGAGAGACTGCATTACGACTGCTGAATTATTTTTTACTTTTTTTTCATCGCGTTATTAATCTTCTCCGATCCTCAATTTTCGATAATCTCGGTTCGTGTATCATTTCCGACATTCCCGAAGATGAAAGGGTACGATCTGCTTTTACGAGACGCACGCTACACGCAATACCGATATACGTTACGTACGCGAAGAAGAAACAGAGAGGACGAAATAGCTAATAGGTAGAAGAAAGGCAAGAGGAGCCGAGAGATGGGGTGGGTTCGCTCCGTAACGGCGTAGGGACGCAGAGAGAGTGATTTAATCAAGCCGTCTGCATTCGATTATCGGTCCGCAGTAACGTGGATCGTTACATCGTTTCCCCGTGCAGAACGCGATTCGCCTTGCGTTAATTTCGCGCTCGTGCACTCGCTCTGGTCTGTCGGGCTGTCTTGTTCACGTTTAAGACTTCACGTTTAAGCGCTTGTGTAGTAACGACAGATGTACCTAACATTTGAGAGGAGGTTGTAGAACTATAACTCCAAATGCAAACGTATTTGGGGGGAAGTTTTGAAGAGTTAAGCCGCAGAAAGAAAGTGGTAAACGTGTCGCTTCGAATATTGTAAAAATTAAGAATTACTTGGGCAATAAATTATCGATTTCACATTTTCGAAATCAATTTTCTCTATATTTTTTATTTTTCGAAATGTTGTATTTTATTTAATGTGAGATACACATATTGAAAGTAATTTGCCATGAGTATAATTTCTATTTATGGTGGTAGTACTAGATGTAGTTATCGATCGAATCGTCTGCTTTAATCCTTAAGCAGTGGTATTTCTGTGACGTTACTTTAAACACATATTGGTTTCAGTAATATTTCAGTTTCACTGCCGAGTTAATAAAAGCGCCTTACATATTTTAATCATCCGAAATCCGCGTGTCTTCGATATGTCTTCGATAACAGCTTCTGCAATAGGTTTTATTAAAGCATCACGTAGTTCATTATTGCTCCACCAACCCGATCAAATGTTCGTTAAGAACAGATTGATTTTTAATTGTTGAAGAATATGATCACATACTTGGTAATTTTTTTAGTAGAAGCTTAATTTTTGAAAGATATTTTTGAAAGATATATGTATATATATTTAAAAATGATCGATTTGTCAAAGTGTCTTTTAAAATTTAATCCTTTAAGTAAATTTAATCCTTTAAACCAAGAAAAGAAGCTTTTATTGTCTACATATAACATTACATCCAATTTAAGTTCACTATTTTGAGTAACTCTATGATTATCAGTCGCCATTTAACGATCGTGTTTCTAAGATAGAGCGTATCGATGAGCTAGGTTAGGTTCTGTCAATATTTTATCTGGATGACCTAATGGAACCATAGAGCTTATGCGAATGACGACGGGGTCGTTAAACGAGTACAAATTGACCGGTTTCCGATAAATATCGACACGGGCGTAAAGCTGCAAGAGCTTTACGAGATTAATAGTCTTGCTCGGTCGCCATGACGAGCCAACGAGTCGCCATCTTGGAAATCGCCGTTGCGAATATATCGTCACCGTGTCCCTGCGACCTACGCTTTCGTTTACTGAACTAACTGAGCGTAACCTAGTCTAGCCTCTCACGAAATTACCCTATCCTACCGCAGGGTGTAATTAAATCGTTACAGCAGCTTCGCCGCGAGGATCAGCTGTGGAAAATGGCGACTGCTTTGAAGGCGCTCACGGCATTTCGCCGAATTTACCGCCGCTCAAGTCCTCGTCATGATTCGATTATACTATATTAATTGCGAACCTAGGCGAGCATATTCAAGCACCCTTTACTTCCCAGCTAATGGATCTTGTCTTACACTCTTTGAGGAAAACGTTAACTCGTTCACTTTGCGTTCACGCTAGGTTAAGTTAGGCGACGTAACTATGAAGCTTCTCCAAAGTTATCTACATCTTATTTTATATAATTTTCAACGTGAGAGAGAAAGAGAGAATTTTACACAAATTTTGAAAGAATATTTTTGTATCTAAAGTTATAATCAAGATCGTATCTATTTATTTCTTTCTTTTAATCTGATTATCAGAAAAGTTATTAGATCATTCCATAATGCGGGCATTCGTGATTCGAACTACTGATGATATACCGATATCGGGGTCGCCATGTTAACTCGAATCCAACTCTAAATCAACATAACCCTAACCTAACCTGATCGCTGGGCGCTCTTTAAAGCAATGGCGGCGAGCAATAGATGCGCAGCCTATGTATCATAATTCCGACAGTCCGAGGGTTAGTTAGCAGTTTGTTTGTACCCGAATATCCGGCTAGCCGGATACCGCATGGGTCGCCGGATGCGGCGAGGCGCGCGGAGACGCATACTAACGGCGCGGCCGAATAGTTTGGATGTATCACGCTTTTTCAAAACCAGGTTAAAAGTTTTTCGTGCACCTGTTCGTGTCTAGGATTCTCAAATAACGAGAAGTACAAAGAATGGAATACTGAGATAAAATCGAAGAAAATCAATAAAAGCTTTGAATGTCAGTTTAATGTTGTGTTTTAAATTTGTGATGATCATGATGTTTCTATCATGGTAAAAATAGATTCTTGGCGCGTTTCCATTATTAAAGAACGATTTTCACGTATTTCATCTATCTACCATATTTGGAAAATAAATAAAATCAATGGAGTTTTGTCAGAAACTACATTGATTTTATTTATAAACGCTGAACGAAAATAAAAATAATCATGAAACGTTAAACGGGGAATGAATGTATTTTTATATATTATTGTTATAAGTATATATTATATCGCGTGTATATATATATATATATATATATATATATATATATATATATATTATACATGCGAGGAGAATAATGTTTCTGAAATTAAGCTGCGACTCAGAGGCTCATTTATCTCGCGAGTAAACATAATTAAAAAATACACTTCCCAAGTTGATCCCCGCGAGCAAACTTCTCGTTTAGATCTCTGAATAGTATGAAACGCAAATTTACGCGCATATATATTGATTTTACGTGATATTTCATCAACCATGAATTTTAAAATATTCCGTAGCATAATGTCTCCATATTCGAGGCATATCGAATGATTAATAAACGCAAAACGTTTAATCAAATAGCAAATAATTCAAATGACATCGAGTATTGACCATTCAACTTTGCATTCATCAATTTTAATCAACTGTAATCGATGCAAGTACAACATGCGCCCTTGTCGCGTGTGCACGCATTTTCGATTAATAGATGGTTGTTCAATTTTACGTTTTTCGCGCATCAATGCTGATTGAATTACCCATCCGGGCGTCCTGAACGCACTGTCTCCATTTCCTCTCTCGTCGTTCCGACCCAACGACCTGTGACCTTCCGCCATCCACCATCCACTATCCGCCGGCTTCTTTCATTCGATGCTCTCGATGTCTACACACTCCCATGCACTTCGATGCCGTGCTCTACAGCGCGTTTCAAAGGCTGTTCAAAGACGCATTGAACTAATTAAATTAATTAATAGAATGCTCTCCCCACCATTTGATAGAATTAATAAAAATTGCGGTACTTTTAAACCACAGCTCAGAAAACTTACAGAAAACTTACTAAAATGTAATAAGCGAAATATTTAATTACCATTTTGTACATATCAAAGAATTTAAGAAAATGTGAATAATTCTTCACTCCTAATAATTCTTTATTCAGTCATTTCAATTTAAATTAAAATATCCGATTAAGATTCACTTAGATTTATATTTTATCATTATCAATATCTATAATTGTCATTTAATATTAAATTTTAAGAAATGAAGGAACTTGAATGATATGAGAGGGATTATTTTTTAAAATAATTATTTTGAAGCTGATTCTTTAGAGTGAATCCGAAAAGATTCGTATGACAGATAAATGGTTTTTACGACTTCCTTAGAGTAAGATGGAAAGACACTGCCGAAAAGTGTTTCCACATTAAATATAAACACGCGAGGGATGAAATGTGGCAAAATAAATGGCGGACGAGTATATCATGGTAATGCAGGCTACCCGTAATTTATTGCAAGCTGTGGTAATGCAAAACGATATTAAAGTGATTTTCATTTTTCGTACGATTCATTATATTCGCCAGATTAAGGAGTGTCGTTAATCATTGGGTGTTAAATACCGTCGAAGATGAGACGACTGATTAGGTTTCCGAACAAACGTCTGTGTAAACGGATTATTGTGCGCTAACATATGATATGTATCGATTTAATACACATATGTGTGTTGGTGTAAATGTTATAATTTAAATTCACCGTAGACGTAATCTAAATTTCAGATGAGGAATCCGGAGTCTACACGGGAAAACCTTTGCCCACTTACAGACCAACCTCGCAGTTGGTACCTTTGGGAGGCACAGCGAGGCTCTTCTGCGAAGCTTACCTAGGCAAGGTGGATCTGCCCGACGCCAAGAACTCTGTCACCTGGTCGAAGAGCGACAGCAACGTGACACTGCCCAGTCACGGTAGAATAGCGCAGCACAGAGTGTCACGGTAAGTCGAGACTAAATAAATACACGTGGAACAGATTTCTACCCGATAGGTATATTACGTATTTAAATAATTTCTAAACATTTTGAAATTAAAAAGATAGGTACAATATTTATATTATATTAAAATTGAAAATAACTGTTCACGAAGTTGTGTAAAGATAGAAAGAGAATATTAAGTAGTTAACGCAGAGATAAATACCAAGATATTTTTAGTCGGAAATTTATAAATTGGACTCACATCGATAAAATAAACATATTAAAATAAATTAAAAAGATGCTGAAATTGGAAGAATTTATAATAAACATTTATTATTAAGAAAACAATCTTTAAATGAGCTAGTTTTTTATAACGCAGAGATAAATTGCAAAACTTTAAAGATTTTTAATCAGAAGCAGATTCACGGGAATCGGAACATCTCGAGAGAGAAAGATCAGGATATAATTATTAAAACGATTTTAGAGAAAATACTGAAATTTAAAAAAAGATTTGTGATAATCTAAAATAAGAAAAGAACCTATTTAAACCCATAAAATATTCCAGCAACCTTACAGCAACATTGCTGGAATATTCTAGCAACGCTACAGCAATATTGCTGGAATATTCCAGCAATGTTGCAGCAATATTGTTGGAATATTTTGTACTGTATGGCAAGAGCTAGCTATAATAACAAAAGTAAACTGCAAGATCTTAGAGATTTTCAATCAGGAGCGGATTTAGAGATCGGAACTGTGTTGATGCCTCGATCCGAAATAGGATATACAAAGGCTGCGTTCCGATATTCACTGACAGTACTGAAAATCTAGTTTGCGTCACATACACTATAGATTTTCAGTACTGGCGGTAAATATAGGAACGCAGCCAAAGTGTCAGAAGCAACGGTATAGCGATTGAATGGTCTGAAATGGGTAGCAACGCGCGAACGTGAACATTCGACCGGCTGTAACATCGCCCATTCTTCCGACTTTTCACCCCCGCTGTGTCGGGCGCACCCTGTCATCTCGCGCGCGCGAGAGCTACTCTCTATTCCCTCGTAACTCAATTTTCCCAGCGATGCGGCCGCGTCACGGCGCATCGCCACGGTAAACACGGCGAAACCACCGACTCCCGACACACACGTCGCCGATGAGGCACCCCCGCCGCGCCGCGGTACCAGTATTACAACGAAATTACTCCCCCGTACTTACCCGGGATACGCGGACGACGCGTGCGAGAGCGGACGATTCGCCGTCGAGCGCAATTTTATTCCGCCGGATAATTGGATCCTCGGGGCCCCAGACTCCGAGGCGTCGTCCTCGGTTTCCGCCACCCTTGCCCGATCCCTCATCTCGGTATTCCTCGCGAGATTCGCCGAAGCCAACAAAGTTGCGAGAAAACCACGTCGGAGATTTTGACTTTGATTGTACTCGCGTTGACTTTGTTATTTTGACGAGATCTCGCACGCATTTGGGAAGCGTAAGGGAATCGAGGTATTTTCGATTAATGTCTGGAGGTAGCGGATTCTTGACAGAAATTTTAGAATGGAAATAAAACGAACAGAAAATTCGAATATTTTGAGAACAATTTATCTTTTCTTAAAATAAAACATTGTATTCAGCCTTGATGCATCCAGAATGTTAATAAGTAATAACTAAATCAAATAAGACTGATTTAATAAGTAATGATATTAGGTTGTTCGACATTACGGAATTTTTGAGAACAATCTTTCCTTCTTAAAATAAAACTTTATTCATATTTAATCTTGATTTGCTTTGGTAATTAAACAAATAAGATGAAAATGATTTATAATAATGGTACTAGTGATAATGGTGCTTTATCAAACTTTAATAAATAATTGAATTAAATATTTTTAAATATCTTAATACATGTAGTTTTACACAGTAACATTAAATTGCACATTAATACATACTAAGAAAAGACATTAAATAAAATATCACGTTACACCAGAATTTCTTAAAAATTTTGCGACAGTTTGCACACAATAAGATAAAATAGGTAATGATACTAACTTTGAAACATTATGGAAAATAAGAAACATTCAGCATTTGGATCCGGAACGAGTTTTGCGATTGTTTTTGGACAACATAAGACAATAAGATTCTGTTGTTGTAACATCCTGCGGTGATGTAACGGTGGGATAACGTAATGGACTCCCCGAAGAATACGTGTTCGCGAAACGAGCGCATTTGTCTCTCAGCGAGAGAGAGAGAGAGAGAGAGAGAGAGAGGGAGAGAGAGAGAGAGAGTGAGACTGGGTATCCCAAATTCCCTGAGCGCGAACGAGTCGCGGCGCGTCTCTTAATTAGTGGTTGAATTCGCTGCCCGTACATCTCGCCCTCGCGCGCAGCCCGAACGCTGTTGTTCGTGTAAACTAGACTTTACATCAGCGGCGAGCCGGTGGTTCGCACCAGCACGGGGGAAATTGAGTTAAGCCGGAAGGGCCAAAGGTAGGGCTCTAGGAAAGAGAGGATAGAGTGAGATTTATCTTAACAATAACCCTTCAGGCGCGCAGCGTCTTCTAAAAATAAGTTCGAAAAGTTGCGGAGAGCGGTGCGCGCAAAACGGAGCCCCGTTATCCCGAGCTCTTCCCGAGAATGAACCGTTTTTTTTGTTTAAAGTGATATAAATCCAATTTCGAGAGAAATAAGTTAAAGCTGGTTTCTTCTACAGATTTTCTTCCTTTTTCTTTTTTACTTTAAAGTTTATTTATCTTAAATTCAATGCGTTAGAATATTTTATACTGAATGAATTAATCAATGGAAGTTTGGTTCTTAAATACAATAACTGTTTTTCTTTTGAAAGTGATACAGTAAGTCCATTTTCAATAACTTGTTTTACATCGCGTACGCCCTTGAGCAATAGTTCGAGCAAAACATTTATTTGTGAGCAAAAATGCTCGTAAGCGATTTTAGTGATTCAATATTGAATTAAGATATCATCAATACCGTTGGTACAAGTGATAACTCTGTTTTTTCTAAAAATGTATTAATTACCAATTTTTAATATTTATATCAAATAAGTATAATTCGGTATAATAATAATACATTATATTTTATAATAATAATATTTTATAATAATACATTATATTTTTGTCATTATTGTTTATATTTTAGAATCAATTTTAAATAAAATTTAAACATTTTTACAAGTTATTTTATAAATCATCATTGTTTAATTCTAACAATTCATTATTTTTTAAAATAATACACGTTTACATGCAATGAGTTGTTTTATTATACCTTTTAAAAATGTGATAAAATTGCACACGCCTAGGATCTTAAAAATAAATTTATTAGCGTTTAAAAATATTTTTAAACAGGGTAAAATGCATGACATTAAATATTTTGAAACAAAGAAAAATAGACTTATACCATTAAAGAAAAACAATTGTAAAAAATCGGCGAACACACTCGAAGCGCGTTGTGAGCAATGAAAAATGAGAATTGTGGATGATGGATTTCAATAAATTGAAACATGTTCTAAGGTATCTTATCTGTTATGTAAACAGAGATGGAAACACGATGTTTAGAATTGAGAGTTTAATATCCAAAAAATATAGTTAAAGAGAGATACAATTTCCGGGAAATGTGATGCTTTTAACTCATTCCGCAAAAAGCGAGGAATGAAAATGGAAGATGGATATTAAAAGCAGGAAATTTATATAAATGAAATGATGAAAGATTAAAGTTTTATTTATTTATGATTTATAATCTGCTCTATTTTCCATTTTCCAGAACTTATTTCTTTCTCTCTCCCTCATTTCTTTATATTTATATTTATATTACAAACCAAATCGAAACGTCTCATATATTTCTACAGATATCTCACATTGAAAATATCGACGTTGAATCGCGCGTTTCAAGATTAATTTTGCTCGTCGCGCACGAGCGAATCGAAATTTCGCGTTCTTAAGGAACTTGACGGAATTGATGACGCCCATTGTCTTGAGATAAGGACTCGAATTAACTTACAAGGAGGGTGGGCACACATCCAGAAAACGGAAACAAGAGTGCGTTCAGGAGCGAGGGCACAACAAGAAGGGTTCGCGAATTTCGAGGATTCGCGCGCGCAAGAGGTCAGATTATTAAATTTAATTAACAACCGTGAAACGAAGTTCTCTCACGTCGTAGTCGTTGAAACAAAGCCAGAAAATATAATAAGAATGTAGCGACGGTATTGTACATTGCGTTTTTTTTTTTATGTAACGCGATATCGATCGGTTTCGGAACAGAAATGGACAAAGTTTAAGTCCATAGTAATTTTCGATAAATCTTCGATGGAGAAATGCGAATTATTTAGCCGCTCGTTACAGTGTTATCAAAATCCCGGATTCTTCTATCTTATACGGTCGTTGTCACGTTAATTGACTCACCGACGAGTAAATCTTGCGCGTCGCGACGTCGAAGGCGAGGTTTTGAGCACGATAATTCCCAATTCCGTCCGCGTAATCGGCACGTTTGTTGCAAATGCGCTCGGTATCGCGTTTCTCACGAAGGTGAGCGGGCGTACATCTCACGGGGAAATTTCGGAATTGTCCCGCAAACCAGCCCTCCAATTAGTAGTCACGTCCGGTGTCCCGGATCGTTCCTCTCTCACTCTCCCCACCCACCCGCGTCCCGATCGTCATTGCATCGAGGTGCAACGCAGGTAGATGTAACCGGAGACTAGCCGAAGGCAACACTGCGACGTTTATGACAGCCGAATAGAGCGGCACGCATATGCATGTTGCATGACCGCGCCATATGGAGACAATGTAGCATGATTAAACAGTCACGCGATGCAAACTACAGCCCCGTGTTCGACGGGGTGCAGTTAGCTGCGACCGAGCCGACCGGCCTGTTTGCGAAACGCAAGCAGTCGTGCGTCTTTAAACGGCGAGCTTTCTCTATTTACGACGGCGGGTACGCAAACGCAGGAAATTAACGTAAATATAAAACCGAACGAGTACAATGTCGAAAAATAAATGCAGGTGGAAGAGAAATGTAGGGCGACAAAGAATGAAAAGGAAAATCTGATGAGAAATTGAAAATAATAATTGGATAATAATAAACAGCGGAGACGAGATTTCATTTGATTTTTTTAGATGTGAAATGCTCGAAGATTAGTTTTATACGATTATAGATAATTTAAGTTCGTATTTCGACATGTCTCACGACTACCGTACATCTCCTTCAATCAGGGGAACAGAGGAAAATTCTCCCCGGACTGTCAGAGTGATTGCTAATTTGTCCCCCGATTTAATCGCGCCGTCAGTTAGCGAGGCGAGGAAGGCGAGTATTTACATTTTCCTCCTGCGATTACGGCGGATGTGACGTCGCAGCGATCCGCGCGCGCAAAAAGGATTACTCGCGCGAGATAATGAATCGCAGCCCTTGGCTGATGAAATCGTTTCGCTATTAAAGTCAATTCCCGTCCCCGAATTAAAAGCGAATTTTGAGACAGCAGGTCGCAAACGACGGATTTTAAGCACGCGGCAATTTGCAAATTAAACTTCTGCAAAGTGGACTGTGTAATTTTTCACAATATAAATTTTTCCTGAAAATATCAGAAATGTTTTCAGTTATATAAATTAGTTTTGGTATAATTTTTATGTGCTTTTATTATTTGACATGATTTATGCACGCGTTGAAGCAAAAATAATCAGCAGACTAGAATATAAAAATTGCGGGAATTAAAGTTTAGTGAATATTTTAAAGTCTTAGTGACTCGAACGGTATCATTTGGCTGCTACGAAAAAGTAGAACAGTTGACGAAGTTTATGAAATGATTTAGTATTTCTAGATTTTAAATTCCGTCTAAATAAAAATTGTAGTACTCGAGATATTCAACGTTATAAATATATAGACGTTATAAATATTTTCAAAAGTCTATTATAAATCTATTATAAATATCTTCAAAAATGACTTTAAAAATTTATTAAATGATTATCCATCAAAATAATTCGGAGTCCACGGATAATTTTAACAATCCTTTAAAAAACGCAATAAAAATGATCTCTCGAGAATTTAATGAACTCGAATATTTACTCGACGTAAACGTGCCGCAATTGGAAAGTTTTCTTCGCGCGACTGATGTCGGGAACGAGGAATTTGACGAGCAGACGACGAGCGCGTGTTGAAAGGGGGTCCAGCTTCCTTCGAGCGAACGCTCGGGGGCAGGAGGAGAAGGAGAAGCGGCCGAGCTGGCAAAAAAGGACGAAGGAAAGTAAATCGCCGAGTTCCCGTCGTTTCAATTGACATCCCGCCGGTCGGTCTGTTCTGCGAAAGCGTTTTCGCTCCGCCGTCGGGCCCCGCCGGACCCCACCGACGGCAGAGACCCCTCGGCCACGCCTCCGGGCCCGTCGATTAGCCTTTTTTGCGGAGTCCCACCGCGCCGTGCATTATACACGTAATAACAGCGGGACAAACTCTCGCGGCCAGGTGAAGCCTCGATTGAGAAACAGTGAGGAGGAGGGCCTCGATTGAGAAACAGTGAGGAGGAGGTGGAGTGGAGAACGAGGGGGAAAAAGAGAAACGGATTATTTCGCTTCGCGGGGGGACGGGCACGAGCTCTCGCGATTCTTCAGCGGGGCATCAGGCTCGGATTGCATGATCGGCTTCGTGATTCTTTCCAATTTTCAAGTTCTTGTGTCTGATGAAACTCCCCTTAAATGATCGGACTTTTGGATTCTCATCCGGAGCTCGAACCACTCAAAATTTTGAATTGTCTATTTGAAAAATCCCTACCTCCTCATTTCTGGTGGACTTTTGTTCATGATTAATTTGTAGGAAAAATACTCGAATAAATATCCTGAGAAGTCGGAGGTTCACGGTTTTGCGGAAATCACGATCGCGGGTTAATCTCGGGACGTGGTAATTAAATTAAGAACATCGGTCGCATCACACGATAATGTCACGGCATTTCTGTTTACGCATGCATAATAACATCGGCAAGCAACCATAAGTATGCTGCTCCAAGCTATTTCTAACATTTTCCCGAACAATCCATTCCTGCGACGACGATGACGGCGACGAGGGCGACGAAGGGAATGGAGCGCGAGGCAAGAAACTCCATGGGTATCTTCTCGTCTGTTTCTGCGGTCTCTCCTCGAGGTCCGTCATTACTCTAATGATACCCTCGTGCCCCTTCCCTCACGCTTCCTCCCGCCTTTCCCTTTGATCGCTCCTTTTTCGTGGGCCGCGCCGGATAGCGCGTCGCCATTTTTAAGTGGTTGGCTGGGTTGCCTTACCAGCGCAAGGGTTACCAGGTAATGGCGATCGGCATGTTTGCGGACGACTCTGCGATTTTGCGACGAGAGGAAGGGAGACAGCGGGGAAGAGGACTTCCTCGAGATGTAATGCGACAGAGGGTGCCGAAGGGATAATGCAGTCGGCTCATTAAACGGCGAACGAATCCGTCAAGATGAGGCTGTGCGAGTCTTCGGGTAATCAGCGACTCTTCCCGAGATCAAAGAAGATTTTACATACGCATCGCAAGTCGTGATGGCGTCTAATTACCCATTTTCATGGGGAAAACGCGGATAAAGATTGAAGAGATATTTTAAATTTGTACACATATCATTAAGCTATATTTGAATTACATTTAAATTGCATTTAAGGAGATAAATTTTCTAGATTTTTACATAAAAATGAAAATAATGAACAAATATAAAATTCGCTATTTTGGAAATTATTCTTTTTGAACTTTTCCTTTAAAAAAAACCGAAGAAAATAACTATTATTTTTGTTTTAAGTATAATAAATTAATAAGTAGAAAATATTTGCTTTGAGAATTCAACGCGGTTGACGATATGTAAGTTAACATTCTCGATTTTTAATAATTATTAGGATAATTATAAATCGTTTAATGTTTTGATACCGCTGAATTAGCGACGCGGTAACAATCAAAACGAACTCATGTCTCCCGGTGAGAAATAACTTGCAAAATTTGATGATCTAAAAATAGCGCGAAGAAATCCGAGTGAAACTTGGCTAATAATTTAATTTATTATATGATCATTATTATATGATCAATTATAAACTCGCAAAGCTCCTTTCTTACTCGTCACTTGTTAATTTTATTATTAAGAGTCCCTTGTTATTTGTTATTAGAAAACATTTTGATAAAATTAGAAAGAAGATAAAAATTGTTTCAGCAAATAAAAATTACACGTTACTTTGAGATACGTGAAGTTTCGGAAAATAAAATAAAAAAATGGAATACATATTTGAAATGTTTTTCTTTATGCTTTTAAAAGCATTCTTTTTTGGCTCCTTAAAATAGATTTACGTACATTTGGTACGTTATCCTTCACGAGACAATCCTTTCCACGACTTTTTGCAATTTTTTCCCGCAATCGCAGGAAACGAGTCCGAATGGTTTTCCGACTCACTTCGCTTCGAACATGCAATTTTTCAACGGTGGGAAAAAAACTGCTGACGCACTTTCGACGTTGTTCCTCATGCTTGCAAAGTGAGAGGGAAAGAAAGCGGGGAAGGAAAGGGGAGAGAGAGAGTGAGGAAGGGAGAATGGGAGAAGCATGAGACGCGGAGAAAAGTCCGAGAAATGTCGTCTGAAACGACATTGATCTCTCGAAAGATCGGAAAGGTAGTCGTATGCATTTGCATCGGCGAAAACGCCACATAATGAAACCTTATGAACGTAAATGTCGTCTGCATTCGCGAGATGTGACACCTGAAAAATTTTTCGAGTTGTTGCTATGGTTATATGGAGTATCTTGGATACCTACGGTGGGTTGCAGATTGAGTTCAGAGTCGAATCTTCCTGGGACAAAAATCTCAGAAACATTTTTCTTCAATTCTTGACATTTGACATTTATTGGAATGAAATTTTAGTTAAGATAATTGTAATAAAAAAATTAATTGTAAGACAATTGAAATAAATGTTTGTAATAATTAATAGTAATAATAATGTGATCAAAATAGAATTTAAATAAAATAAAATAAAATTTAATTTAAAATACAGAAGGCAGATGAAGACTGAATCTATTTTATATGAAAATAAAATAAAAATTTACTTAAACCTCTCTCTGATACGCGAATAAAATAAATTTTTTTATTTGCAAATTTTATATTTCAACAGTTTCAAAAATTTCTATTTTCGAGAATGCACAAGTAATTTTTGAGACATCCTGTATATATGTACATACATAGAGATGTCGATTCAAACTCGTCGGAAAAAGTTGAAAATTCGACGAGCCGACTGCCCAGAGAAATTTTGACGAAAAGCATGGAAAATCTCCCATTCTACCTTCATTGAATAAGCAGTTTATTTTTATTCGCAAAACAACTTTTTGTATATGGTAACTGTGTGACGTGTGTTTTTAGAAAATATGCAATTTTGTGGTAGATGTAGAACACATTTTGCACTTTCCAGAACACTATTGTTAAATTGAGCAAAAATATCTTTTTTCTTGATTTCTTTTTGCAGATATTTAAAATAGTAATAAATAAATTGAAGATTTAAATATCGTGTTTGAAGGGGTGAAGAGTAATTGATACTTTCTGCTCATAACGTATATTTTTTTGGCTAAGTAATTTATCTTGCCATTCTTAGCTCAGTTTTTAGTTGGTCTTCAATCACAATAAGACAATTTATTAAAGTTCTTATTAAAAGAAAAATTATTTTTTTATTTATTATTAATATTCTTCGTATATTTCTTTCTATTAATAAAGTAATATTGAGGTAAATTATTTATTAATCAAGAGTGCTTTATACATCTGAAAATCTATTCATACATCTGTGAATGGAATAAAAGTTTATTCTGTTTACTGCTGTTTTTTTCTTCTTTTGATTATAACGCTCCGAGTATACACTTTTGGAAAATAGTTTTCTACGCTAAATGCAATAAATTCGAATGTATATTTATATTAATTGCAAAATTCGGAAAATTGTAAATTAATACGACATGTAGCATTTCCATAGGATATTTTCGAACGAATGCTGTTTCCAATTACGCTGTTTTCAAGTAAACCAAGACAGTCGTCGGTTCTCCTCGCGTTGAGTCGGCAAATACGATCAGCTCAATTCGTATAAATTGATATTAATCACATCGCAAGCTTTTGGCCAAGCTGTCACTGCATCATTTATAACCTTCCGATAACATGATGCGACACTTACGGAGTGCCATCGGTGATTAAATTTGTTAATTTCGCCATTGTGTAATTTATTGAATTATTCGCCGTCACGACGAAAATTTATGTTTTTCTCGCGAAAAGTTTATATTCCCGCAGAAATTTTTCGATAACTTCCGCAGAATTATCTCGCTTAATTAATGTATTGGAAAGAAGAAAATTGACAAATGCTAAATAAGATTTAGTCATTGGAATATATGCTGGACATTTAATAGCAGATTTATAATGACAGTTTAAAAAACAAGTTATTATCTTTATCTTTTACTTCGTTTTTTTTTTTATTTCGAGATATACTTTTGATGATTAAACATAGGTGATTTAACGTCTATATATTGTTATATATATATACATTTATATTTATTATCAGGTTACACAAGTATAAAAATATACGAGACACGTTCTGCTTTTAAATACTTCGTTTTGTAGGGATTTATGGATTACTTTCTTTATTTTGCTCTTTAAATTCGGATATTTAGGAAACTAGATTCGTAAAGTTTATTTTTACCACGTCTCGAACCATAATACGGAGAAGAACTCGATAGGAAACCGATAAGTATTTTTTGTCAGAATTTCATCGAGGAGGGTGCACTGTGCGTCGGAGCGACGAAATCGCATTTCATGGCTGGAAGGCCGGCCTTTTCGCGGCTCGGCAAGCAACGGCTCCGCAATGCTGTTCTCTCGTCGATAACGATAAACCTCTCCTGGAAACGGCTTCCCCGAAGAAATTGCAAAATCCAACTTCGAGTTATCCCTGCGACAGGATCGAGAATGATCGAAAGAGAAAAGACAGATCGAATTGATCGTTTTAAGTTTTTGACGGAAAAGTGGCTATCGTTTTACAGTTTACACAGTTACGATTAGTGCATAGCTTAAGAGATCGGTCTGTAGCACTTTATGTAACTCAAGAAAGAGATTAATTTATTTAATTAATGTGATTTACATTTTCTAAGTAAGTAGATAACGTTGAGAATCGAGAAATCTTAAGGAAGAAGGAGAGTTAGAGATATGTACAAAAATGCAGATAAATGCAATATATCCTAACAACAAATTAGGAATAAATAGTCTAATTAATATTTATAAATTAAATCTAAATAAAATAAGAGATAATTTAGATTACCTAAATATTTAATCTGAGAGTAATTACAAATTATTTAAATAAATTTTGCGACTACTGTTGTAAAATTCGAAATTCTCAGAATAATATGATCGAACAATTTGGTTTTCTACTGTTCGCGAATTAATATTTATAATTCTAATCTGAATATTCAATCAGAAATAATCTAGATCATCTAATTTAAATTTAATCTGAGTAATAGCAAATTATCTAAATAAATCTATCACACTTATTACTATTGCTATTATAAAGTCCAAAATTTTCAAAGTACAATGATCGATCAATTTGAAATGTTTCCCACTTTTGCGGACTAAAGAAGAGATATCTTTATAAATAAAAAGTTCAGGTTTCTCTCCCGATATTTTTCTCAGATAGTTCTATCTCTCCCTCATGTCCCTCCTTATATATAGCACGATTTTATACGGGAGAAAGTAATCATTTGGTTTTCATCTCGCGCTCGTCACTAGCGTCAACAGTCGTGCAGCCTCGCGCGGTTACTCTCGTCAAAGTACTCGCGAGCTCCCTTTCCAAGGCGGAGTGCCGTACGTCTTCTCAGGATACCCCGTTACAAATTTTGGTCATAAAGCTCCGCTCGTCTACTAACCCGGTGCCGGTTGTTGGTAGGAGTCGCACGTAATATCGATAACTCATCACCGACCGATCGGTTAAGAACCCCTCGGTAGTAATATGCACTCCACCCCCGGGGAAATGATTAATGGCACGAGTTTATGGGCCTCGCGCCCGAGATACCGCTATGGGCTGCACAGCCCCCAGAAATTTGTAGCTTCTGCCAAACTTGTCCTGTCTACTTCATCACACGAACCGGCAGGATGATCCTTATTTATCAAGGAGAAAGTCTCGATAGGGTTCTCGATGAAGAGGAAGATTCGATCGGCGACTGGTCGTAAATCGACCGAATCTTCATTGAATTCTAACGAGAAGACGAAGAAATTCGCGGAGAGTAATTTAATAAATAATAACGGAGCGCGCGGTGATAATAATAATCTTTCAATAAAACACACATCTATTTAAAAAATGTATTAAAATTACTTCAGAAGAAGGGAAGAGATTGAACTTGGTTTAAATAGGAACATAATATTGGAATAATTGACAAATTAGATCGAGCGCGTTTGATGGAGCTTCTAGATAAAGTTAGCGATTGATCGAAAGCAAAAATAATTTCATGTCGAACGATATATGCTATATGTGATGAAGTAATGATATTGCAATGTATACGTTACTAACAGATTATTATTATCTGTTCTTGTTTCTGTTATCAGCTAGAAGTCGGATTCCAAGCTTCATCGGACTGTGGAAAAATTTTAACATCTCTGAAAGAGAAATTGAGCCAATTTCGAGTCATTATATGTTTTGATGACATGAAGAGCGTTGGAGAGATTCATCCCTATTATTGATAATCACATATATTTTTCGCGACGTCTCGTGCAGTGTGAAACTAATACGTTAAATGGACCATGATGAAGACATGAATAATAATACGACAGCGAATTATTGCCAGCGGACGTGACACGCGACGACGTCCGTAATCACCGGTTGATTGGTCGTCGCTGTTTGATAACGAGAGCGGAATAACTGCCAGGGACAATCATTAGCGCGTGCGCAGGTTTAATCTCCTTGAGGTCGGGAAGACTGCAGGCTTAACTTAATTTGAAACGAAATTACGCACTGAATATATTACTTGGTACCGAATATATTTGATACCGAGATGTCGAATAGAAGATTCCAACGCAAATAGAATAGATGATTTTGATAGAATTTAGGGAAAATGCATAACGCCAGTCTTATTTAGAAATCTCGCACCATTATATATTTATTGATTATTAGATATGCACATCTAATTGTTATAGTTTCAGAATATAGAATATCGTTCCTCATGTATTCTTTTGCATTTTATATCTTAATACTGCAGCGTATAAAGTGTGAGATTCCATCGAATATTACATTAATCGCACACGAGAGAGAGAGAGAGAGAGAGAGAGAGAGAGAGAGAGAGAGAGATTTTACACGAGACTATCGTTGCAACAATGCGATTCGCGTGGTGTAATCGCAAACAATTCGTCCGGTTCGCGTCGCGTCGCGGCGCGTCGGCGAGGAAGTAATCCGCATTGCATTCCGATTTGCATTCGAATGCAATCTGCGTTAATAGAGCCGCGTCGCACAACCGGTACCGAGTAATTCATCTCTATCTGCGGTCCAGGATAAGACAAGATTTATGGGAGCGAGTGGTCGTTGATTTGGCCGTATCTACTCGCAGCAGCCGGTAATTCGGTCTATCGCCGGACTCGTCGTCTCTTGAGCTTTGCGAAAGAGGGAGGAGGGGGAGAGAGAGAGAGAGAACAGACCCGGGATCCCTTTTTAGGTAGATTGATGGAATAAGTTTATTTATTCCGGAATCGATAGCTTAGCCGGAACCCGCGACACGATATAAGAGGAGCGGAGCACGGTACAAAGTACGGACGGAGATTATTGCGAAAAATGGAGAGCTTATTTTTCCGAGCGAACTTATTTTTCCACCATGAAAATGGAGATTACGTGTTATAAAGCGCTACGGGAAGGCTTTATAACACGTAATCTCCATCTTTTTTATTAAATACGGATATAAGACGACTTATTCGCGGGGATAAGAGAATTCTTTGAATCCAGATTTGATAAAATTGATGAATAACAAAAATAACAAGGATAATATTAATGTAATAATAATAATAATTTTATGCGACATATAATATAATAATAATACAATAATGTGTTTTAATAATTAATAATATTTTATAATAATATAATAATAAAATTATTGTAATAAGGTAAGAATAGATCTGCAAATCGTAAAGAAATATTAGTATTGCGATACTCTTGTCCGAGTGGAAAAGCTATTTCCTTTCGTGTCTTTCGTTTGCTTCATTGGATTTTCGTTCTTTGCAACTTCATATCGACATTGTACCATTGATATCTCTTCCAATGATAAGACACTCGACGACGCGTGTAATCTCTGGGGTGTTTAATTAATGACGTCGTATAGCAGTTCCAAGAGGAGAAGAGAGCACGCTAGTCGCCTGAGAGTTTAATTAAAACTCTGCCAACGTACATCGAACTCGACAATGGGCTTAATGCCGAGTCCCTGTGTAATAAAAAGAAGGAAACGAGGACAAGCGAAATAAAGCACGTGCGACGAAACGCCACATCGGGAGTAGGGATGGGATTGAGATAGGCATCCAATGAAGCTATTAATGAGCAAATATTCAATATTGTATATATGTGTATTTGCATACTTACAAAAATTATATAATTTTATATATATGTAATTTTTATAAATTTATTTTCAAATGAAAACTCGATTTTAATATTGAAATAATATTTAGTTAATAAAACTATAGTTATATATATATATATATATATATATTTTTAATAGAAATATAATTAAAACTTTATATAATTAATAATTTAAAAATAACTTATGCAATACTCAATAAAAATACTTTATGCAATCTTTTTCAATAACTAAAGTACATTATCTTCAAAATATCATTCTCTGTTTAAATTTTTAAAATAGTTATTTCATTTGAATTTTTTAAAATAACTTTATTTAAAAAATTTAAATAAAGAATTATACATATATTAAAATTAATAGTTTTATACGTAATATAAATATATATAAGTAATTAAGTATATATTTTTTTAAATTATTGAGTATGAGTATATTGCACAAGTTTATATTTTAATTATATTGAAAAAGAGATTGTGCATAATAAAGATATGTCAAAGATTTTCACAATAGAGGTATTTCTTTTTTTAATTATATACATATTTATTATTTGAATAAAAATGTCTAATCAAGAATCTATAAATTCTAATCTTTTATTAGAATCTAAACACCTGGAAATAATTTTTGAAATTTAATTTCGGATCATGCAAATTCAGATCTGTCCTTTTTCGGATACAAATTTAGATACAAATTATTGATATTTTTTTTCATGCTCTCGCGATTTCGTGATTGGAATTCATTATTCGTTTCGCATCATCGCTATTCCGATCCCTTCCCTTCTTTTTGCCAATTCTTTCTCATCCGCCGCAGCTCGTAGATTACGCTCGTCGAACGAAACTATTTTCTCTTCAATAGGGTGAGATTATCGATTGCTCGCAGCGAAAACGCCATGTAATCCGCCCTGGGGAGGAAAAAAAGCTTGCAAGCAGCGCGAGATTCGACGCGTTAATGGCTGAAATAGAGTCAGGAAAAGGCAAGCGGCGAAACACGAGAACGACGAAAAACGAGAGAGGTATTAACCCGTGATTCGTTATTTTGAGAAAGAATAGCACGCAATGGTGATTTCTAGGCCCGATGGTGAACAAATCGACGGCCGGAGATAAAAGAAATCACGATGGATTCAATGATTTAATTCCTGGAGACAGAAAGAGAAAAAGTTTAATGTAGTTCCATTCATGCATTAAACTTCTCGGCTTAATTAAACTACTAATTAAACGAGCTTAAGCAAAGGTTACGTTATAAGGATAACGCGGAATCGACGAAGAAACTGAAAATAGCGAGAGAAATTAAGCGGCTATAAAAGGAGAAAACTGATGAGTTTAAGTTACAACTAAATATTTTGTCGATTTGACTACCTTTTTGTTTATTCATATTTATTAAACTCTGGCAAGTCATTTCACGATTAAACGTCGCTTTAACTTCTCTCGCTTATCCGCAATCGATACCGATCTCTTTAATCCTTTACGATTAAGACTGTTTCTCGCAAAATGTGCGAAAATCAAGTATTTCTCGATTTCATCTGATTAACTGATCTAACATGAAGCGAAGAATTTTTATTACCTCGGAGGAATTTATGGAGATCTCAGAAATAGTTTGTTATAGTTGCGTGCAAATACGAAACGTTTGAAGACTTACGCAACGAGCTATGTCGCAACGCATTATGTATATATGTCGAATCCAATCGATATATTTTTTTTCTCATGCTTCAACGCCGCGACAGAATTACGTAATGCAAATGTACTTAGTTTTAACTTTTCAAAATCAGATCGGATTAATTAATCAATGTTCCAACTAATTAATCGTTTTGCCTATTACGTCACTCTTTCTCTCTTGGCTTCTTTTTAAACTTTCTTCTTTTAAACGAAACCAACTCGTTATAAGATCGCAAGAGAATAAAAAGAGAACAAATATCTAATTTCTCATCGCCAATTTTTCTCGATTCGTCGAATTCTCGCGTAAATGGCGTGCGAATCTCGTCGCGTCTGATAAATCGCGTTAATCCGCCGGGCATTTCGTCAATTCCGGCTCGTTCGCCGTAAACGATACGATCGGTTAACGCGATTCGCGCTAAAATTGAATTAGCGGCGGCGTTCATCGGCGTGCGTACACCCTCGGTTCAGGTAACCGAGAGCTTATGGGATTCGAGCCGGGGCCGCGGAAATATCGTCGCGTGCCGCGTATCCACGTTCTCGTGAATAATCGCCCCCGCGGACGCGCTAATTCGTCACGCGACGCGTGTCACGTTCTGATCGCGGTCAATTTACTTTCGCACCTACCACAACCGCAAATCGCACGTACCTCCTGCATGACTACATCCCTCGGCGGATTGGCGCGCCACTCATTTTTTATTTATGTCTCTTAAAGTGGGGCGGGGTGCTGAACTTCGTGGTGATGTACCTTATTCCGGGAAGTCGCGCCATTCAATTTAATCTGCTATCGCAATTGTATCCGATTACGTTCGGACTACATTTATGAGGGACGCGTGCAAAGAGATATCCGAGAGAGAGAAAGAGAAAGAATCTGTATCTGTTCTCCAAATGCGTTCTCCAATCTTCGGCGAATCGAGCGTTCGGAGAAGAAAAAGTGAGCCGATAAACGCGACTCGATGGAAATATTACATCGAGGGCTTGAGAGTGTTAAAAGGACCCCGCACAAATCTTATGGAAAATGGCTCCCGGTCAAATTGGCTTAAATTATAGTATAATGTAGTTCATTACATCCTGATGAAAAGTGTCAATGGGCACAAGGTCGAAAAATGGACAGTTTCCGATCTAGTTATAAAACGTCAAAGATCGGAAAAATGAGCAGATAAACCCATTTTTCCGATCTTTGACTCTCTGTAACTCGGAAACTATCCATTTTTTGATCTTGTGCCCATTGACTGTGCCCACTTTTCATCAGGATGTAATGAACTACATTATAATTAATATAAATAAATAATATACTATAATTTAAGCCAATTTGACTGAGAGCCATTTTCCATAAGATTTGTGCGGGGTCCTTTAATAAAAATCGAATTCGAATTCGAGAATGTGCCGCTCGACGACGCGACATTGCGTCATCGAGTGACGATCATCACGTCGTTACGAACGCGGTGTAATTTTCTAGGTAAAAATACCATCGCTAACGCGCCCGCATCGAACAATCATTGTGACAATTGCGCCGACAATTGCCCATTAATTGCGGGCGAGCTGATGCCTAATGGGGAAACTGCACGTGCGACGTTATTGTGCGGTGAGCATATTGCGCGGAATAAGGGGAGCGACGGAAAGACTATTACTGTGGCAAACATTCATTAATAATAATCATTATATTTATTACATTATTACGTGTGATTTATCATGCAATTATTTGCGACATTATTGATATATGTCACAACATACATCAATTGTGCACGTCATAAATAATTACGTAATATATAATTGCGCTATTAAAAATCATCCTAAAAATATATCGATAAAAATAATTTTCATCGTCATTTAAAAATCTGAAATAAGCTGTTCTAAAATTGTGTGATCTTGTATTCATTTGAAAATAAACTTTTTTAAAGTTCTAATTTTTTTAAGTTTAATATCAGATTTTAAGTTAATAGATTAACTTTAAACTTTACTTGAGATTTTTAGTCAATTTTTTAAGTCAATTTGTAAATTAATTTTTTAAATCTTACACATTGTATTACGAAGATTATCTCTTCTAAAGAAAATATTTCAATGTTATGCATTTTTTTCCGGAGATACAGCGCTTTGATCCGATCGATCAGCGTTGAGAATTCGCGGGAAAGGCCGCGGCGGTTCGACGTATGATGCTATCAATTGGAGTAGTTTTAATCAACTTAACGGGCCGGAATTTATAGAGCGTTCGCAGAAACGGGTCACTCGTGTTACCCGCGGCACTTTAATCGAATAAAAAGCCACCGCAATACCCAGAACGGATAACCAATAGAGTTCCTCCCGTCCTTCGTCTTGATCGCTTTAAATTACGGCGATCCTGAATCATCCACGTGTCGACGATCGAGATCACTCGTTCCGCAAAGGATCTGAAAATCACGATTTTTTTTTCTTTGGTGGATTCTCGAAGCTCTTGTGACTTGTGTGGAGCAAGTTTCCGGTCTAAGAATGTACAAATGATGATGAAGTAAAACGCCACTTTTATTTTTCAATATAATCACTCTCTACTTCAATACACTTTTCAAGCAATGATTTAATTTTTATAATAAAAATTAAAAATATTCTGAATTTTTAGCCTTAAAATATTATAGTTCAACATTATAGAGATCACTTCTTCATCATCCCAACTTAACCCCTTGAATGAGTATTTTTTATTTTCAAAATTAAAATCCGATTTGCGTGGAAGAAAATTTACTAGATAAAAATGTGTAAATTTTAAAGACAGAAATTCAAAATATTTTTTCGAACGACATAAAAAAATTAATTCATCGTTCTATAAAATAAAAATTATTGAAATGAAAGATGATTGTATGGAAAGTAAAAATGGTTGTACTTTATTTTTTTTTCTACATCTTGTCTTGGAAACTTTTGTATCTTATTAAGTCGGACTTAAACGACGCGTGGCTCGGTCATTCTTATTCTTTTCAATATGCTTGTTTTACGAATTCTCTCTTTTTTTGCGGATGTTCTGGCTGTACAGTCCCGAACAAAAATTACTTCAATTTGTGTATATTTTGCGAATTTTGTGATTGTCGGCAAAAAACTTTTAAGCCTGATACCAACTTCAAGAAACGAAAACGTCTTTCGTATAATAATATTTAATGCATACCACCGAATGTTACTTCAAATAAGATGTGTAGAAAATATGATTAACATAACATTCAAGAGTATATCGTAATACATTTTCGAAATTTTGCATCATTTTTCATTAATAACTCGAGATTAAATTAGTGAATCGATATCAGCCTTTTTGAGAAACACTGCTTAACATTTAATTGATTCATAAATAAAGTTTCAGAATATTGTCAATGCCCAAGTAGAACAGAAAGTCAAAAATAATGTCAATTTGATGTCACATTGACCAAATCATGATGTAAATTGATCAATATAACGTCAAATTGATGATACTTTTTTATAATTTTGTTTATATAAGTGAGAGTATGCGGTTACTTCATAAGAACTCATGCATGGAAAAAAAAATGAAATTGCTTCAATTAAACGTGTATGTCACGGGCTGCCATAAACATAAATAGTTAATTTAATTATATTTGCTTAAATCAAATATTTAAATTATTAAAACAACTATTAGATGTTTTTTGTTCATTAATATTAATGTTGCATCAACTAAATTTATTTAACTACACTGATGCTGTTGATACAATACCATTTTTTTTTCCGTGTGAAAAAATTAAAAGTTGAATAACTCGTGAACCGATCAGAGAATCTGTTTCAGATTTCGCATACGAGTTTAGATAATAAATAGAAACAATCTGTTAAATTTTTAGGTCATTGTCAATATTAATCTCGCCGAACCACGTTTATCGGCATCTTTACATAACTCGACGATGCGGAATTGCGTTTGCATATACATACATCGGGTTGGACCCGCAGAATGCGACTCGCCTCGCCTCACATCGCCGCTATCGATTGTGCCACGCCGTGGATATCGCGGACGCGATTTATTCGGTAAAGCGCGTTTGGCAAATTGCGGAGAAAGCGGCACCGGTCGATGCGCACGATCCTCATAAATGTCATTGCGAGCACATAAATGTCAGGCACGAGCGCGTACCGATCTCGCTGAATGACTAGCGGATGAGAGGGAGGCGGAAACGAACGGCGGAAGGGTGAAAGACCGCCGAGTTTTCGGCCAGATCGGCGCAAATCGAGCGGGGGAATATCGAGTTTTTAATTAATAAATACACATGCGCTTGAAATCCGGCGCGTGTGTGCGGGGTGTTTCGGTGCGGTAGTTCTCGCCTAAAAAAAAAAAATAATAATAATAATGTCGGGTCCGCCGTTCCGCGAGAAAATGACAACGGCGAGCAGTGAAAGTCAATATTTTTTAATATCGATGGGTCGCACATATTTCGAGGCTATCGTTTCACAGAGGGCCTGTCGACAAAAAAATGCGGACGATTTATACTATGCTGAACGATTTATCTCTCTCGCGTCAACGTGCGACCGTTTAAACGTGGAATTTGTATCACCGTATCCGGCCTCGTGTAGACCGATGTTATGCTAAAAGTTTCCCAAACTTTTCACGAATTTGCGGCAATTCGGAAGATCGCAGGTACTCGCGAAAACCGAAGTATTTTGGGGATTTTCGACAATCCGAGAACAGTAAAATTTCTCGTAAACCGCACGCGGTAATATCTGACAGTATCAAAATCATCTGTTAATTGTCTAATAAATCTATTTAATTCTCTCTCTCTCTCTCGTTTTACACGTGTTCCATCGCGCTTTAATCGGACACTTTCCGCTTCCTCGTCCATTCCGAAGCGCCGAATTTATTTGTTTACCGCATCCACGTTTTGCTTTTGTTGCGCCGTGGGCGAGACGACGGACCGAATGAATGAAATTACGCTATGAGAATTAATTGTGCGGGTAAGTCGTCGCACCCTGGACTGGTTGCGCTCGTAATTAAATTAGTACGGCGAATTGTTTCCGTAAGCTAAAGGATTGCGTAACAGGCGGATGGACGGCGCGGATCCTCACTCTTTCGCGGCTTTCGTTGCAATTGCCGCCGAATGAAACGCAGACTTTTTTTCGGTGTTCTTCTTTGCGCGAAGAGACTTGTTCGCCCGGTCGACAACCACGGTCGAAAAAAAAACGAGCACTTCAATACATTTTAAATTGCAAAACACAAGTGGGGAAAAAATGTGCAATAATGCGCCTTTTTCGCAATATCCACGCGAAATGTAACTGGAGATTTGAAAAACTCCAGATGCTGCCGACAACGTCGACGCTTAATTCGTGTCATGCATATGTTTGTGTCGGAATTTATTAAACCCTATGTCGCGGGAAATGATCACATGTTTTACTTCCTTCCATGTGGATTAATAGATTGCCGGGAAAACCTTTCATGAAACTTTTTCAAAGAATCTTTGGATCATAGAATCTTGGAAGATTAGAAAGAAGTTCTTTTTTTAGCTAAAGTTCTCTAAAGTTTTGTTTCTCGGTTTTATATGGAGTTTTATTCTTATTAAATATTTTGATAATTTTAATAAAATATTTTGGTATTTTAGTAATTAAACTGAAAAGAGGAAATTTGTGTATAATGGAATCTGATTGAGATTTATTAAAAATTGAAAATGATTAATGGAACGATTTCTTTCGAATATAAATGAGTTTAAAAATTCCTCGAATCCGAAAAGATCCAAAGTTTTTAAATTGAATTAATCAAAAGATTGAATAGGTCAGAGATACAAAAAAAATGTAAATATAAAAATATTTTTCAAGTCTTTTACGCACATACATATGTTTTATCTTTCTTTAAAGAATTTTTATTTTTTTTTAAGAATAAAATATTTATATTAAAAATTTTTTTTTTATTAAAAATTATTTATCGAATTTTTGTTTTAGAGGTAGCTCTCTTTGGAATTATTGAAATCCGTTAATTATTTTTTCGCGTTTCTGTTTACAGGGAGAACGATCAAATAATCGGCTCTTACTTGGAGATTGAGGATGTCACTCTCGAGGATTACGGCGAATACAAATGCGAAGTCAGCAACGGTGTCGACGAGGAGATCACATTGGCAGCTCACGTGTATCGGCAGGGTCAGTAAAACTGTTTGAAATCTCTTCAACTTCTCTCTGTCAAACTTACAATTTTGAATTAAAACAGAATAGAATAGCGCAAATTTTTTTTTATTAATTTACATTTTTTTATTTTGACATTAATTTAACGTGCTTTAACGTGTAAAAATTTATCATTGAATATTAATTTTGATGTTTTAATCTAATTTATTATTTTTTTATTTATTATTTATTATTTTTTTTCTATTTTTATTATTTTTTTTTAATTTAATACCCTATCGAAAGTCCGACAGCTTTTTATGCGAATGAGATCTGAAATATACCCGTAGATTAAATAATTTTGTTTGTTATTTATCGGTCGCGATTGTTAATTACGGCTCGACGCAAAGCGCATTCAATTAATCTGGCTGCTTTATTGTTCACATATAAAAACAGAGCTAACGTCGAATTCATTTTAATAATCGGTGGAAATGTCCGGGAAACATTGGTCAACTAGCACGCGTCGATGATTTGCTTTATCGGTTTTAATTATTATATGACAAATTAGTTTTGCGGACAAATTGTTACTACGCAACGATAAAATTTTGTTTTTAAATTGGACTCAGATTTAATTCATTATCAAATTTAATATCGCGCACACTGCATTGTTGCTACCTTAATATTATTTTACGCTGAAAAGAAAATAACTATTTTATCTTTGTGGCTTTTTGTAGCTTTTTCATATCAGAATTAAAACATTTTTTAATTAAACCATTATTAGAATTTATTTTTTTACAGACAAATATTTCTAAAGTTCTGAAAGAACTTTGATTTATTTTGATTTTAATTATATTTATTATTAATTTAAAATCATGTCTTTATTAAGATTTGTTTATTTAGAGATAAAAAAGAAATTTTTTTGAAATTTAAGAAGAATTTAGTTAATTAATTTTTCTAATATTTTTTACATTTATCTCATTGATTTTGATTATCTGAATAATTTAATTGGCTTTGAAATTTTATTTAATCGGATTTAATCTTACAAATTTTATTTTATTGCTACTCACTGTTATATTTACTACTTTTGCTTGTCAATAAAATGAGCTCTCTCTTTTTGATTTGCAGAGCCGCAGTTTGTATTGAGTCTTCCGAATGGATCCTGGCGGAAGTCTCTCCTGCTGGCAGTCCTCGTCCTCGTGCTGCTGCTATCAGCTGGTGCATTTTACGCACGTTGTTGGCTGCCACTTGCACTGTTTTGCAGAGACAAGTTCGGTCACCTCGAGGAAAGCGGTGAGATCACAAATCATAAATAACTTGGCGCAATCTCCGCCACTCTGCGATCGCGGTTAGAAATCCTCGAGCTGCGGAAATTCTAAATTTCTGTAGAAATTTCGAAATCGAAGTCTGAAGATCTGTAAATCCCTGAACTCCAACTCGTACTTTCAAACAGCCGTACTTCCTTAAAGATACCATAAAGTCAAGAACTGGCGTTCAACTTCTTAGACTCGGGGCTTGATCTTTCGATCGCGAGAATTCTTTTTTTATTCTTAAGAGTATTTCAAGACGCGAGAATCTTATGATTTAAAAATAAAATAACGCTTTCACGGGACAGAGAAGTCCCGAAATCCCGAAAGCCTTCCGGAAAATGCCAAGGACGAGAATTTAATTTTCTCCGTCTTAAGGCTTTACCTTCCATCTTCCTAGGCTACCCTAATTTAAAGGTCTCTAAAACGCCGGAATCTCGTTGTCTTTAGACAACGGCTCGACATAAAATTCGAAGTCGCATGAATCGTGAGGATTTTTCCTTAATCCTGAGACTAAGGAGATCTTGATGGGCTAAAGGTCCTCGTTCCATCCTCCTTATCCTTCTCTCTGCCTTTTTTTGCGACAAATTCGTCGCGGCAAGGAGGGTGAGTGGGTGCTGTTCGGGTAATTATCAGCGACGCTTTTTCATCCACTTAATTGCGACTTTTAATTACCGCGAGAAGTACCGAGACTCCAGCAAGAAAATTGAAGTGTCTGTGCCCTTGATCTCTTTTTTCTTTTCATATTTCCTTATACGTATCCCTTCGTCGATCGTTGTTTTAATCCTTCCGGTCTTTTCTTTTCGTTCCCGCCCTCACGTCATCTCCTCAATTTGTTTAAATAATATCGCTGATAGCGAGGTGAGCTGGATCCCCCGTGGGAATCCACTCTCACGGGGCGTTTGCGTTTCAAGATTCCTTTAGGTTTCATCCCCTTGTTTCTCCAACTGCGTCGTCTTATGTATTGCAAATTGAAAGGGGCGAGTTTTTTTTATAGGATTACTTTTCTTAAAAGAGCACGAGACCCAGGAGGATAATTTTGTAAGTAAGAAGACGCAGCAGCCTTTGTTTCGCAGCTACGTGTAATTTCAACGTGTTGTCGCTTCTCGCGCGCACAATAACAGAATAAGAAATTAAATCATAATAATGAATTAATAAGAATTCTTCTAAGAAGAGAAGTGTGAGAAAAAATTTCAGTTTCTGGAAAATTAAATTACAGTCTTTGGTAATAACAGAATAAGAAATTAAATCATAATAATGAATTAATAAGAATTCTTCTAAGAAGAGAAGTGTGAGAAAAAATTTCAGTTTCTGGAAAATCAAATTACAGTCTTTGGTAATCGTAGACTTCTAGGATTTTAGAGATTTCACGACATTGTTGCAAAGTTGTGATTTTTCTGAAGCAGTTCGATTTCTCTGAAAAGCAAGAATTTTACAAGATCGGAATCCGGGAATGGGGGAATTTCAAGCAAAGTCTCTCGAAAGTAGAGAATTCCGCCGAATTTTAATCCTTCTAAGAGCGAGGAAGAGAAAAGGAAAAAGGAGGATTTTTACAGGCGCACAAAAGACGACGACAAGCAGCGTCGTTTTATTCCTCTAAAACATTCTCCAGGAGGAAGAGCTCGCGTAAATAGGAGCCTCGATCTAGTTGAGGCTTAATGAGCTGCGTCCCTCCCTTTTTTCTGTTTTTTTTCCCCGCGTTTTCCTCCTCTTTCCCTCCTTCCCCTTTTTACTCGCCTAACCGATCGCACTTTAATTCTTCCCGCCCTTTCGCAATTTACTTAAGTAACGCTAATTCCACCGGGGGCAGGAACTTTCAAAGGATTTTACGCGTTCCCTTCTCTTTCTCTTGGTGGCGCCGTTGCCCAGACGCTTCAATACTGCAGACACGCTGTAATATGAACGATGTAACTCGTTACACCGAGGTTCTCCTTGCATATTACGTTTAACAATTACGGTGGGATTATTACCAGCGTTTAGTCGTGTCACGATTAAAAATGATGGAAGTGAAAAAAGATTCAGTTTCTGTTCTTTTAGCTTGAAAAACTGTAGAGATAAATATGTGGAAATATGTGTATTTATTCATGGAATATAGACCACGTTTAAATTTTTGTACCAGTTACATTAACCACACGCGTCATCACATATTATCATTTTAAATTTGTAAAAAAAAATTTTTTTAATAATTGGACAAGTAACAAGGATAAAAAGGACTTTAATATTTCAATGCGGTTGATAAATTAACGTTATATTCTTAATAGGTTATACAGTATAATTATAAATCGCACGTTTTGGTTCTGTTTTGAGCTATCTTCAACGGTAATAATTAAATCAAAATGATCTCGCGTTCCTCCGACGAGAGATAAGTGAGGGAAATTTCAAAATTCGGTGGTCTAAAAATTTTTCGCGAGAAAATTCAAATGAAACTTGGCTGATCATAGCTTATATGAATAAATTAAAATCACTCTATTTTATTCTGCTCAATAACTTGAGCAAAAAAAGAAGTGTAGTCACCAGTTCAGAGAACGCAAAAAATTAACACTAAAACCACTAAAAACACTAAATTAACACAAAATGGTAAAAAAAGAGGACACATTAGAATTGATATAATGCATTTAAGACAGATTTCAAATGACAATCATTTCGTCTGGTTTTTTAAACTCCGAACTAGATTCTGGAAGAATTGGAGTCCCACTTCTCTCTTTGCTTTGTTAATTTAACAATTGCGATAGGATTATTATTGGTTTTACGATTCAAATAAAGAAAAATCATGAAAGTGGAAAATCCAATTACCATCCTTTCAGGTTGAAAACAATAAAAATAAATATGTAGAAACATATTTACAGAAGAAATATATAAAGCGCAACAAGCTTCTCATTTTGATAATATAAAATATATCAATTACATTGCCATATACCATTCCAAATTTGCAGAAAAAAATATTTTTTTACAGTTTTAGATTTCTGCATCATCTTTAAAAAAAAACCCAAACACACGGAGTTGCGTCTCGTTTTCTAAATTCACAAATTTGTCGGTCTCCTCTGAAACCTACAAAATTCTCGTCCTACGAAGTTTCTTCGGTTTCCGCTCTCTAGAATTTCGAATAAACAACAGGGGCGACCAAAAAACACGTCGTTTCGACCTAAATCCTCGAGACAGTTCCTCCCCTTTGACTTCGTTCACCCTCACGCGCCGAGCAGCGTCGTCGAGCTGCAGCGTCGCGTCGGTCCCAATTACGGTGGGACCGGCAATTTGCGGCATTAGCCATGCAACGAGATATCATTAGCCGGCCGGCTGCTCCGCAGTCGGCCCGACGGAGATGATACCGTCACGTCGTGCCGAGGATCTCGCCGGCTGAGCCGGTCGAGAAAACGAGCACGCGGATTGCGCTAATGGCGACGCCGCGCGTTCCGGGAATCCGCTGGTAATCGTCGTAATTTTCTCTCTCCGCGTCCCCGTATAAGGCGGCGATGTTGTGGGACATTCGTTCGCTCGTGAGAAATCGAGCGCGACAAAGCGACGTTTCCGCCGGCCGAGACACTTTCGCGAGGGAGAAAGAGTGAGAGGCTGGCACTGCTGGGCCTCTCCGACTTGATCAGTCCACATTGCAAGGAAGTATGTAAAATTACATGGACAAGTGTAAATCACGCGATTTACAACGGAAATGTTGTGTACATTTCCATAAAAAATTGTGTGATTTTCAATTGTATTCGTATAATTTTCAATACGTGTTTTTTTTTATAGTAAAATGACCAGAAACAACGGATCGTTAACCAAAAAATTACTATATTTTGTAAATATAATTGATAATTTAGGAAAAAATACCCTGATGGAAATATTTGACTGAAAATAATTATGTAATGAATTCTTTATTGAAAATCTCTCTCAATTGACCCTATTTTATTATTATTTTATTGATATATTTATGAATATTAATATTTCATCAATATTTCACACAATTCTTTTCACAAAAGTGATACAATTTTTAATTACATTGAGTAACTAAATTCATTCATTCGGTAAATTCATAATATTTCATGATTTTTCAAAATTACTATTTAACTACCTTATATTTCACAGTATTGAATGCTACAAAAAAATTATTATTTATTTTGAGATACATTTAGTAATTTGTCAGTAACTTTTATTTCACTTTCCACCGATTCATAGTACTGTCAGCCAAATATTTCCATCAGGATAGTCATAACTTTATAGGACTTGAATCTTTGTAAAAGTAACCTGAAATGCCAAAAGTTACAAGAAGAAAAAAATTCTATACAAATTTGGAAAAAAGCGATAATACGGTTGTTGCGATATTTTATTGTGACAGAATTTCGATATGCTTTACAGATGTTTCCCGGAAAAATAAATATGCATTTGTATATTCCTAAAAACAGAATGAAAGGATAAGAAATGAAGCTTTCTTGTCTTCATTATTTTTAATTACAGAATATGCAATGATATTTTATTTTCTGTATCAAACCGAAGTAGAGATACATTTTATTTTTTTATCACTTTGGACACTTTTGTTGATAAACGCAAATTTTTATTGTCTTAAATAATTGGATTCGGAAAGTCGTTTAGTGATCGATAAAATATCTCCTTAGCGATAAATTGTACTAAAATTCATTTCAATTTAGAAATAAATTATAGAAAATAAGCGAGAAAGAGGAAATACAATCCTACAAGAGAAAGAAACTAAAAATGGCTTTGAAAATAATTGGTGAAAAAAATACACTGTTATCAATATGGGTGGCTGTATCGAATTATTCACCTTGACGAAAAAATATCACATTGATCCTCTGGTAGATGAAATGTTTAAGGGGACGAAATTTGCTTATTAAATATTTGAGCGTTTTTTATTTAAATTTTCAAATCGCACTCACGAACTCCTCGAACAACGATTATTATATTTACTTCGCCATGAAATTATTATTGAATATCGGATAAGATGTTGATGCTCTTGCTAATTTCCTAAGTGTACAAATACTTCCGGTAACGTTACCCCTTAGCAGCAGGGTTTAAACGGCTCTCTCGAATCAACGCTCGATTAAACGACAGCTTGCAATTATTTAAACAGTCTCGGTAACGATCGGGATCTTAATTGTCACGGAGACTATTCCGCGTTCGCCGTTTCCTTTAAGAGCCTCATATTCCGCAAACGTATACGGTCCAATAAATAAACGTCAGAATTACGGTAAAACTAAAGAGCGACGTCGTAACCGATTCCCTTAACCGCTATTTCCTTCCATTATAGCGCACATTATTTACTTCTATGGGACATTATGCACATAATGGCGCGCGAGCGATAACGATTTAATCTATTTCTCGAGTGAACGGTTACGCACGGCTCCGACTACGCGAGAATAAATTTCGAGTAAACGGAAGCGATAATGCGCGAATTATTACGCCCTCCCCCAACCCTTATCTCCCACCTCATCATCCTGTTCCACTTAAACTCGTTCTCGGATCGTACGAGATTCGCGAAGGAGCGCCAAATTTCTATTTTATATTCATAAAGGGGCGAACCTTTCCCTCTGAGAAATCTCACGTCTCTTCTCGCGTCGAAGACCTATATTTAATCTCTATTTTAAAAAATTTTAATTAAAATAATAGTTTCTAATTTTTGTTCAATAATTTTACAATTTTTTAATAAATTCTGAATTGAATTTATCAACAACTTTCAAAATATTTTATCAAAAGAAATTATTTTTAATTAATTTTAATTTATAAACAATTAATACAATCATGACCGCGTATTACTAAATAGTAAGAATTGAACTTTAATTCGCCTTTTTTACGGTCATACCAAGATCTTTATTTGGCCAATCAATGATCTGCGAAATCGCAGTACACAATTAAACATAAGTTATATATATTTTAATTTATATCGATTAATTTACTTAATTAAATTTAATTTATTTAAAATTTTTTATTTTAGTCGGATCGCAATGCTGGCAATTGCAATTTATCTGTTCTAAACTTCGATCCGTTTGGTTGAAAGATTCAAAGTTTGATCAAAAATTAAAGAAGTCGATTTTAATATTTGTTGCATATACTGCTTGTATTCTCTAAACGGTAACCTTTGAAAGAAACTCAAACAGTAGAAACCTTTCTTACGAACGTTCTTATGAATACAAATCGCGAAATTGCAACCAAAGTTCCTTACAAAAATTCGGAAGGATTAAAGGAAAAAGCAGACCAACCAAGGCATACTGCAAACCCATTTATCTGTCCATGAATTGAACTAACTGTTATGACCCCGTTTGCCTCTCTCTTGGTTGGTCTGTTTGGCTCAGCTTGGTCCGGCTGACGAAAGGGTGGAGCACAAGTAATCACAAAACCGCATGACTATGCATTGCAGACGGGAAGGAATGCGACGCTCTGGTGTGCTACCACGAGAAGGACTCGAGCCTGGTGATCGGTATCGTGATACCCACGCTGGAGTCCAGACATCGGTACAAATGCGCGGCGCTGGAGTTGTCTCAGCTGAATCACAATTGTAAGTACCCACGACCACAGCTACCACGTTAATTAGCGGCGACGACGACCACCCCCACCTCTCGTCGGACAATTACGTAGTCGTAGCGACAACTACGGTATACCCGCGGAATACGAGAGTACCATTTCGGAAGACACCTGCTCCTTTTCTTCTCGGTCCCTCGAGTCATTTCTCAATCTTTCCCTCAACGATATTCAAGGCTATCAGAGGAGAAGATTTATTTAAATTATTTCGTCTCTTCTTTTGAAGGTCGTCTTTTCTAAAATCGTACATGAGAAGTCGTTCACGCAAAGTCCCAAATTTCTTATGAATTTATTTATTGTTATTGAATTTTTTAAATAAATGTTTGCGAGAGAGAGAAAAAGAAAAAGTCGGATGACAAGAGTGTCGCATGCACTTTGTTCGCGACACCGAGTACGTAACAGTGACACGAAAAAGATCCTTATCGTATTACATAAAGAATGAAGACTCTCCTCTAAAAATAAAGAACGTAGAGGAAAAGAAACGGAAGGAGGAAGGGAGAGAGGGAGAGAAAGAGAAAGAGGTAGAAACGTCATGCGCTCAATGGGACGCTCCCTACGGAGTTTACTTTGCGGTGCATCCTGCGGCGATGCGGCTCGCATGCGGCGAATATAAGCGAGGGGGTAGACAGGGAGAGTCGAAGGGGGTGGATATTCAGCAACGGCGGATGTAGGCCACGAATTGCGGTTCGATATAGGTAACTTTACGGGGCGCGCAGCTTATGAATTAGGGCTAAATAAAAGCTACCCTTCTCGCTTGGGCCACGTGAGTGGCGGTCGCACGAAATCGGATTAGCTTTCGGCAATAATACAGCAGGGGGGTTATTATCGATTGCGGTTTCGTCGACAGATGAAGCGAAATTAGAGAAGTGTGTAGTATGGACGCGCTTGTCTCGTGGACGATTTGATTAAGAATGTGGATGCAAATTAGACCAAAGCTCAAGCGCGACGTTCGGAATTTGCAACCGATATGTGGAATCGAATTAAAGTAGATTACAAAATGTCATTAAGTGCGATGTGCAACAACAAGAGCAGGAATATCATTGAGAATTTGAAAAAACGCAGGATATGACATTGTGCCAAAGTCCGGAAGTCCATTTTGGTATAGAGAATTTTTAAGAGTACAAAAACCGATGTTAATTATTTTATTTTATAATTGTTTTTTGCTATAAAAGAGCACTACAGGATTGCAGTTATTATTTATGGAATCGAATTAAAGTGGATTATAAAAGATAATCGAAATACCTGTAGCCGGAGTCAATTCAAATTTTGAGGATTTAAAAATGCAGAAACGTTACATCGGAAAATGAGAAAGTGTCAGAATCTGTCTTAATACAGAGACTTTAAGAGTTTTAAACGAAACCGACGTTCGTTATTTTATAATAACGAAAATGTGGATCTAATATATTTCATATTTTTTCCATTAATTTGGAAAAAAATGAAATACTATATTAGATCCGTAGGCTTTTAAATTTTAAAAATTATATTGAAATATTCTGGAAAGGAAATCGCGATATTGTTATGTGAAGTCTATTTCTCAATTCTGCTTCTTGAAATTCCTAAAATTACGAGACCATGAAGATACCCAATTATGCATGTGTAGATCTCTAAACCACAAAGGCACGCAATTTGATCGAATTGCGCGTGGAAGCCAGCATAATGCATGTCGTTCTCTCCCCTTTTGTTCTGCCGGTCGGATTGTAGCATCGAAACCACGTGGGTAACAATGTGAAGCAATTTCTCTCCTGCCTCTCTTTTTTCCGCTTCTCACGCGATGGTTCGGCTACCACGTGGTAACGCGGATTTGTTCGGTAATTTCTCTCTCTCTCTTTCTCTCGGCATAAAGAAGATTTATAATTCGGTAGACTGCTCACGGAAGCATCATTACCTTCATATGGGGACATGGTGTGAGGAGGGAGGGGAGGGGGAAGGTGGTCCTCACGATGTAACCGGAAGTGATGAGGACCTTACGGTGAATCGTGGGAATCAAGGCAACTTGGCAACTTGGCAAATTGAATTAGAAAGTTCACCGCTCTCTCGGCCGTGGAGTGTCTCGTTTGTCTCCGCGGCGGTATCGAATTAGGAGCACGGGAACCCCATGTGTACGACCGCGATATTTTTGGGCCGCGAAGTTGGGACAGACGTGTGCGGTGCCAGAAATTGGATGAACTGGAAAACGAAGTGTGGCGCGAATCACGAGAAATGTCCTGCATTTAAAATCTGATACTGGTATAATGGACGGGAGTATAAAAGCCGGTATGAACGAACTAAAGTAATTATCAGAGCAGCTATCAAACGGGATCTACGGGAAATGTGGGAGGTGTAATCAGTATCTTGATGGGCAGTGTAATTAGTATCTTGATTCATTGCATTGTCAAATCAATAAAATTATTGCCAGGCACGAATGAAGCGAACAATAGTAATTATCAAGTTAAAGTGGCTATCAATAGGACCGGAAATATAATATCTTACAGTATTTCGATTCGCGTCGTCAGGCGTATATTGATTTGAATGATGAATGATGAAACTGGCACATTGAGATAATCCGATAAGACAAGACATACGGAACGAAAAGAAAAGATATTTTGCTACCGGATATCGGAAAAATTTACAAAATTGCGGAATAACTGTAAAGCGAAGAAAGAATTTTGTCAAGAACATAGTTTATTATAGTCGATCGATAATTTTTTTAATTCAAATGAAAGGCGATTAGTTGACATCAAACTGGCATTGTGATTGGTGAGCTGCAAGCCGACTTGGTCAGACTTTAAATCGCAATGATTCACCAACTTTTTGAAATTCGATTTCCATTTTAGGGGTTTTAATAAATATCATCTCAACTTGTGAGATGAAGAATTTAGTTTGATATCAACTAATCGCCTTTCATTTGAGTTTTAACTTCTACTGGCAAAGAGAATGATCGTTCGTTACAATTTTTTTAATTGTTCAGCTCGTCACTCCACACTGGAGCCGATCACGTTTTACGTAAAGTACACCTTGTACGCACACACATCGCGCTACAAAGCGATTCAGTCAGCTCTCAGACAATATTAGCGAGCTGATTACAATTGTCCGATTAGCCGACACGCTCGTTACCTTAGCGCTCTAAGCCGCTTGCGCCGAGCATGGAGTGCGTTCTATCGTTCGTCAATGGTGCACAATCGGGTAACGTGTAACATGCACCAGTCAAACACCCTTCGGTTCTATATTCCCGGATCATGTACCGTACACACCTTGGCGCACAGTATACTCTGCTAATTACGACATCCTGATTACACGGTTTATGACTTTACGTCCGGCCTGCGCATGATGGCCGCCGCCGAGTTGCTTCGGGGTAGCCGAAAGGGGAGTACCCTGAGATTTAACGCGTGAACTTCAGCAGCGCGGCAGCGCTTCGAACGGGGCGGCCGGTCAACGTTTGATAGTCAATGAACGAAGTTTGGCCGCTATCAAAGCGACCGAAATTTCGTGTACCTGGCAGGGGACTCGTGATTTTCTCTCGGTACCCAGACTTCGGAAAGTTTCGCCTCCTGTCCACGAGTGATGATGATGATCCAATCAGCCCTCGAGGCTGGGCCCTCTATCCGCGGTTCGGTTAATCCCAACACTTACGGGAGATCTTCGTGACCTCGGAAATTTGAATTTTGATGAAACTCGAAATGTGGATATATATATATATATATATATATATATATATATATATATATATTAGGGTGGTTCTTATTTATACTACATCGAAAATTAAAAAAAAATTTTTTTTGTATAAAAGTTTATTTCAATCGGATAACGGGAAAGAGTGCCGAAGAGCGTCTAAATGTTCTAAAATAAGGAATTTAATTCTTAAAATTTAAAATAAGAATTAAATCCTTATTTTAGAACATTTAGACGCTCTTCGGCACTCTTTCCCGTTATCCGATTGAAATAAACTTTTATAGGAATTATTTTTTCATAAAATGGAACCATTTTAAGGGGTGAGACAAAAAAAATTTTTTTTTAATTTTCGATGTAGTATAAATAAGAACCACCCTAATATATATATATATATATATATATATGCTTACCCAATTGGGAGTACCTCGATGCCCGTTTATACGGTTGAGTTAACTCTTCTCGCGATCTCGCAACGGGGATTTTTATCAAGTTACGTTAACCACTTTCACGTAATTAAAGTTATAATTCGCAAATCGATTCTTCGGTCTGTTTCGAGAGAATAACATCCTTAATCGCAAATATTAAAGATTATTAACTTTCGAGACTATTTCTAATTCTGTTAATTCGTGTATTAAATATCTCTTCAATTTAGTTCAATTTAGTTAATCAAGTAATCTTAAATAGTACTGGTTAAAGATTATGTTCGAAATTGGAGACAGATATCGTATAAAACTAATGAATTAAAGTTAGAACTAAATATTTCATCGATCTGACTGCCTTTTCGGCATTGTTTTACCAGTGTGAACAATCAGCAAATAATTTCAACAAACATCGTTTTAACTTCTCACTCCAAACTATTTCTCGCAAATGAGTGAGGATCAAGCATTTTGCTTTCAATCTGATCGATTTATCCAACGTGAATCAAAGAATTTCTATTACTCGGAAGAGATCTTAAAAATATAGTTTACTGATCACAGCAATTTGCGTGATCAAATTGGGATTTAAGAACAAAAATTGTAATTTGCGACCTTCGGAAAATTTCAAAGAAAGAAATTTTAATTCTTAGAGTCTTTTATCATAAAAAAATCCGTGGATGGAGGACCCAGCCTCGAGGGCTGATTGGATCACACAAATTCGAATACTTGAATTATGACACCTATGACAAATAACATTGCTGCAATATAGAATATTCTGTGCTCTGTGCTTCTGTGCAGAGATGAATTATTTCTTCTCTCGAGACATCTCTCCTCATCCTTTGGGTCTACAATTTGAAGCGCTTCCCAAATTGAGTCGCTTCACCTTCTCGATAGCTGTCTATCAAAGAACACCTCCGGAGAGGAAACACCATTTCCTCAACGGTTTCCTGATTTAATATACCGATTTTAATCAAACTTCGCACATTTGCACGCACACAATACACACCCACACTTCGGCCTCCCTGTTTCATTCGGAGTTAACGAAGTTTTCCCTGAAAACAACGGGGCGTAACGCCCAGCATCTATTCGGTCGATCAGTTTTTACTAAGCTCACGCTTGCCTGCATCAAGGCCGGATATACACGGTGGCGCACGGTATAACTCATACATTATCCCGGGTGGCAGAGGGAACCCCCCCGGCTTTTTATTGCTCGTGCCACCGCGCCGGTTTGCTTTCACTTTATCGCCCGTGAAATCCAACCGTCCGCTCCGCCAGCGGACAATATTTCCAGAGTGCCTCTGGGAAAGAGTGCATACGTGCAAAATTCAGCGCGACGCCGCCCGAGTTGACTCTGTATAATCGGACCACGAACGAACCTACGGGGGGAAAAAAATACCGCGACTGAGGCTTCTGATGAAAATTGAGATTTACCCGTGCGCCTCCAATACTAGTCACAATATTTCTCAAATCACTTTATTATCAAGAAATCATTAAAGATCTCTAATTAATTTGGACAAATCAACTGTCGGAATTGTCAAGGAAAAACGATTCTAAAGGATCTGAGAAGGTTTTTTTTATTAGTGAAAAGATTTTTTTATGATAAAAGGCTTTAAGAATTGAAATTTCCTTCTTTGAAATTTTACGAAAGTCGCAAATTTTTGTTCTTAAATCCCAGTTTGAATCTTTCGATGCGACGGAATTTTTTTCAATTCTTAAGAACGGTTTAATTACATAAAGAAACGCAAAGAATTGTACAAAATTGTAAAAAAATATAATTATTATAGAATCGTTGAAATCAAGATTAATAATTGAGAGGATCTTTTGTTAATTATAGCGTGCATTAATTTTAATATTAAATATTAAATTGACATTAAAAATAACATGTTAATTGTTAATTATAATTTAATTAATTTTTTATATATTTTTATATTTTTATATATTTTTATATATTTTCAATTATCGTTATTTCATATAATTTCAGATCATATCTTCTCTTTTATCTTCGTTAATATTTATTCTTGATTGTCTCATCCATTTTTGTAACTAAAATATTATTGCTGAAAATGATTAAGTACTGTCGAAACGTTCAATATTTCCACTCAATTATCGAGAATAAATTAAATCACTTTAAACTATAATTGTATCCTTATTTTATTTATTCCGTTGACCTTCCCACACAGCTTTGCTTAAAAAACATGACTTCTATTAATAACACTGGACCACAAATCTTTCTTGGAATGCTACTCAGATTTGAGTAGATGTACTATATGTTTTTTGAGTGATCGCTGATCACGAATCCATCGTCAGATTTATCCCAATACGTCAGGATTTAGAGTAATTTTGAAATCTATGCCCTAAAGTGCTCTGCTCCGAGTGCGGGTAAGCGCATGACCAATTTACTTTTTACTTTTCACTGGCGGGCAAAATTTCCGAAAAAACCAAGTGATCAATACCTTGTCAACCCCTGTAATCCAGTAATGCAATAACCAAATTGTTTAAGGGTTAAAACTTGATAATAACTCTTTGACATTCGTAAAGAGCACTCTTGAAAACCCCTATGCTGATTTTTTCGACAGCGAAATGTCTTCTTTCCGGTGCAATGAAAAAACTCATTTCCTACCCCTTTAAAAATTACGAGATACCTGTCCTCACATTAGCCTCACATAATGTTACCTTCGCTAAGAGCAGATTGAGAGAATTGTCCAGAGCACTTTAGGGCATATATTTCAAAATTACTCTAAATCCTGACGTGTTGGGGTAAATCTGACGATGGATTCGTGATTTAGCGACCCAAGCAACATATAAGTACACTCAAGTCTGAGTAGTATCCCAAAAAAGATTTGTGGTCCTGTGTAATGTATTAAATATTAAATACACACGCACACATTGGGGATGTATGAGATATATATTAGGAACTTGAATAAGTTCTCACTGTTTTTTCGTGAAAATTAATGCTTTATTTAAAAAAAAAAAACAGGAAAAAACACTCCTAATGATTCTGCAAGTTCAGTTAGCGTCTGACATGAGTCTTCATGAAGTAATGCCTCCAATTCTTCGTCTTTAAACTTTTTCGGTGCGCCAGAGCGTTCTTTATCTTCAACATCAAAATCATTATTTTTGAAGCGTCTAAACCAATCTCTGCATGTTGTTTCCGACAGAGCATGGTCGCCGTAAGTCTCAACAAGAATTCTGTGTGCTTCAGCTGCAGATTTTTTTTGAATAAAGTAGTGCAGTAAAATTCCCCGCAAATACTCTTTTTTTGGCACGAAACTCGACATGTTTAACACTATGAAAAAAAAAGTTGTTTACACTTTGGCGCAATGACATACACTGAATTTCAAGCTTGCTTATAGTACTTCCCTATAGATGCGTTACCATCTTAAACTACACGCAGTTCTGGTAACACCATCTGTTGGAAAAAAAAACAGCGAGAACTTATTCAAGGTCCTAATACATCAACGTTAGAAAGTAATTTCTTTGACCGCAAGTCTTAAATACTTTGTGACACTTTGCAGGGAGCTTGGAAATCAGTCCGCACGCCAACACAGCTCGGCGAATCATCGTCGTGCTCAGCCCGGCCTCCCTGGACAACATCTGGACCGACGCGAGCGTCGGCGCGGTGCTGAAGCAGCTGTCTTCACTGCCGGCCCGGACGATCATCGTCACGTTGAAGAGACTGCCCAGCACGACGGCGACGATCGCGAAGCGATCGCGACGTGATCGTCGCGACGCCGATAACATTTCCTTCGACCGGCTGACGATCCTGTCCTGGCAGGACGGCGGTGGCGGCGGTGGTGACGGCGGCAAGGGCATATCCGGTAATGGTGGCCGCAAGTTCTGGTACAAACTGAGGCTGGCGATGCCGGCGATGCGGCCGGTGGGGTCCGCGACCGGCTGCCAATCGGTCGCGATGATAGTGCAGGCCAACGGCAAGTGCGGACAGCAAAAGGCACGTTCACGCGAGAGTCTGGAGGTCCTTGTCTAAGGATCACACTGCGAGGCTCATCTCAAGCCGAGGCTTCTACGAGGAGAACCACCTTCCAACCGATTTCTACACCAATCCAATCTTCGAGGTCCGTGCGATGCGAGGATCCCGCGAGAGGAAGCTTTCGCTTTTGACATCGATTCGGCGGAAGGATCGTGAGGCGACCTTGACTTCGACGAATGGAACTTTTCGGCGGCAGCCTCAGAAATCTCAGGATCTCCGTTCCGTCTCGACAATCCCTTGCGAGAGGGATCTTGCGTTCGTGGCATCGATTTTCGAGAAAAAACCGCGAGATGTCGTTACCGAATCTCGCGCAAAGAGACCCTCGTTTAGGATGAAATGAGAATTCCGCAAAAGGTACGATCGTTGTCCTTGATAAGAGAGAATGAAATCGCGGAGCTCTTTTTCGGTCGCGAAATTCGAAGCGAAACTCGAGATTGCAAGGTGCGGTTGATCTTGTTCGATCTGGGGAGATGCGAATTATAAGAAACACGAAGAAGGCACGTCGCGACTTTGTGACGTTATCACGTTACAATCGATTTTCTCGCGAAGCGCGTCGAGATTGGAAAGCAAATTCGATAACGTCGCGACGTCGCGACACAAGGAAGGAGCTGTTGGCGCGGCACCGCAAAATGGAATCAAACGTCAGTTTCGAAATCTTCCTGGGATCCTCGGAAGCTTGATTCTCGCTCGAGTGTTCAAGCCGAAATTATGAACTCTTCGACTTTAGGTCTCCCGGCTTTTTGATCGAGGGAACTCGATCTTAAATTAGGGAAAAGAATTTTGTAAAATTGCGAATATCTCGTACCGAGATACACGGTTTTTCGTGATCCACGCGGCAAATCCCGTTCGACTGCCTCTCGAATATCCTGTAGCTGGCGAACTACGTGGAGTTACGTAAGAGGGAACGCCTAAACGGGGATTTATGCGAGGTGCAACTGCTTTCAACTGCATCGATGTGGCAGTGTGAGCCGGCGGTGCGAAGCGTGAATTTGCTACTCGTGATAAGTTCACGGCTCGTGATAAGTTCGATGGAAACGTTAAAAACGTTAAAGAGACCTTTATACAGTTTTTTTTATCGGACGAGTGGACTTTTGATAAGATGTAAAAATTGGAAAGTATTCCATTGAGAGAAACCGTAAGGGACGAAGGATTTTTTGGGTGTGCTGATCATTGAGAGTGAGTCGAATCTTTGTGAATGCAATGTTTTTTTTAATGTGACGGTTTCCACGTGATTAAAAGTTTTACATCTTGTAATATTTATTTCAAAATGGAGAGACCGCGAATTAGTAATTTCTTTCACTGATCGATGCGTTGCATGAAAGAAGCGTCAAAAAAGTGGACTGGAAAGATGTGTGACAGTCGGAGACTTTTTAATCCTTGAACTTTCGGATTCTTTTGCATCTTGTGTTCTTGAAGTTTGGATTCTAAATTCTTTGAAACTTTGAATCTTTAAGTCTCTTCGGGAGAAATTTAGATTGTTGATTGAATTTTTGAATTCCTTGAACTACAAATTCTTGTTTGGCACGAAGAATGAGAAATTGTCAGTAAGCGTCCGTGAGGTTTTAAATAAATCATATCAAGATAATCAAAAGAGGACCTTCATAATTTGATTCGCTTATCTGCTTGTTGAATTTACAATACGAAGGATATGTAGCAGTTGAAGACCTTTTAATCCTTGAATTTCTGGATTTTTTACATTTTATATTCTTATATTCTTGAAGATTTGGTCTTGGGAATCTTTGGATTGAAAAATTTATTCATTTAAGAGACGTACTAAAATTAAATTTTGCGAAAAAATTCGATGAAAATTAAATTTGGATAAATTTAAAAATCAAATTTAAAAAAATTTAATAATCAAGTTTTCTTTAGTAATATTTCAACCATTTGTTTCAATTAGACGAATGAGGCAATGACAGTCTCTCTCGTTTTGAAGGTTTTAACTCCGTATTTTCCTCTTCATGATACTTTCGTTTCTGCATTTTCATTTTTTTTTGCAACAGTTGTTTGTAAATCTTTATATAATATTTAGTAGAAATTTTATTTCTTTTATATACTATTTATAGAAAGATTTTAGAACAACAATTAACCTCGAGGGGGGCGCAGGAGGTTTGGAGAGATTTGGAAATGCAACATTAAGATGGTTTAGAAGGGCTAGTATTTAGAAGAAAAAATGAAAGGGACAATTTAAGAGAAATAATTTTTTAAGGAAACGTTTAAAAAATTATATTAAAATTTTGAAAACTTAAGAAGTGAATTATTTGGAATAACAAAAAATGAAGGTAAAAAATAAAGGTATTTTGAATAGTTTTTTAACTGTTCAAAATTATTTCATCTTTAAAATATATTTTAGGAAATATGCATTTAAAAAAGTTTATTTACATTTAAATGTACATTTAAAAAAGATTATTTAAATTTATTTACATTTAAAAAAGATAGTAAGGGAACACAATCAAACTCCACCTCGAGGTTAACAAAAATTTTCGATGAAGAAGATTCAATGTATTTGTATAAAAATGTCAATTGTTTGACTTTCAGCCAAACAATGCAAAATTATAAAATTTTCAATGTCTAAAAATATAATCTTAATAATTTTTTAGTGTATAAAATTTTCGCTAATTTCTTGCACCGTTGCGAGAATGCGACATTGTGTGCTAATCCTAAACAGATTTAATTAAATCTCTCACATTGTTTAATCAACTGAACAAGGAGACAAAAAATTATAAAAATATATCATCACTATGTATCATACGAAAATTTATCCGTGTATAAATATAATTTAAGCATTTCTGGCAAAGGACCTATTAGCTATCCACGATCGACAATTCGATTTCGTTATCTCAGCATTCCGATTGTTCCGAAGAGCGAAAAGAGTGGAGAGATGGAATTGCGCAGTCTTCCTTCTCGCATGCGTGATGATAGCTTCATTACCAGCGTTCCGTTACTGGCGTTCCATTGTTCTTTCTTTTTTAACGCGCTTGTCGCCGCTGTTCTTTGTACATATATTGGGAGTTTATATTTATTTAGCTAGTTACGTTATTTATACATGTACCTTTGCGTAAGTTTTAGCCGACCCTTTAACCGGTAAAACAGCTCCTAAAGTTTCGTTCTCAAGGTGACTGAAGGATCTTATTCGAAGAAATTCAAAACGCACAAGCCATTTAGATATTTAACACTGACCGCCGTGGTGATCATCCGTGTGACTGGTTCTCTTAACATTTTTTTAAACTCTTGTAAAAAAAACAAATACTGTTTAATATAAAATTTTGCATTGCATATAAATAGTTAAGTAATAGCATAAAACGCACAAGAATACGCACTCACGAGAATAAAGCCTTGTTTAATCATGTCATGCAATTTTTTATCATATTTTTATACATTACGATAATAAAAATTCTACTGTGAGCGCGTATGTTAAGCTATATAAAAATCGCTCCATGGACGAGGTGTTAAATATCTAAATATTTCCAAATGCCCGAATGTAAAAATCTCAAAGTCTAATCACCGAGATATATATACGCGGAGCATACATTGTTGCATTTATTTATATATTTTATAATACATAATTTATACCGAGAACTGCATGCGAATACTGGTTAAAGGGTTACACAACCGAAATCGCGTTGCGCCGTTGACGTCGCCGCGACATCTTATTTCTAAGATCCGGTCTTGTCTCGGGGCCGTAACGGGGATTCCCCTTTAACGGCCGACGCAAGAAGAATCTGCCCCCAATACGTTAACGTATAAGCGTTTTATACTGTTTTATATATGGCGACACTCCTCGAGACTGTTTTGGAACTCCCCGCACAATCGGTGTCACTAATGTCGCAATTCATTTTCCGAGGACGAGATGGGGACAACGCGTGGTTTTGCGGATCCTCCGGAAACCCGCGTTTCCTCGGGTATTCTAAATTTACCTCGTACAACGAATCCTCACGGAATCCATCATTCGTATAAACCGCAAGCTCGAAGGCCTCTTCGTAAGACGCGGTATTCAATAAGTCCTAAATTTGTAAAATTTTAATCGCCGAAGCTCCGTCGTTTACTCGCGAGCTTCGTGAATTTGTGATCAATGTTCTCCCTAAATTTCTCATATCGCATTTACCAGAATTCACCCCAGTTTCATCTAGTACATGACCCGACTGTTGGTTTATTCGTAATATGCACGTTTCCTTCCGCGTAGGGGAAAGCTTTGAAGCTCGTTATCTCTGCTACTGGAGATTTCTGTCCACCGAGGGACGATGCAGTACCACAATTTATTTATCCTCGGTCATCTTGGGATTAGTTTATACCACGGGGACCCCGAATCGGGATTCTCCCCCGGCGTACGAAATCCGGAGGAACTTTCGCGCAGGTGGTACCACACACACACACACACACACACACACATATGACACAACAATAAAGATAGAGGGGATAAGTGTTATCTGTAGTTATTATCGTGATTATAACTTAGGACTTAGACGATCGAACTGTGGTAAGGGGAAGGGGAGGGAGGGGGAGAATAAGGGGAAGCTTAATTTTTAACGTTGATAGCGATTATTCTCTTTACTGTCAGTATTACGACACACTAGTGTACTCGTCTCGCCGGGATGCCAGCAAGGACCATTGCAAAGGATAATCTGCGAGCCGAGTAAGCAGAGTATATATTAGATGTAGAGCTATATTTGAACGGCCTGTTTCGCGAAGGGGAGGGAGACTCGAATTGATTTCCCGGAGGTAGGACGCGAATCGTCCTCTCGAATATCTGAGGTATCCTGAGAGAAACCAAAAGTTTCTCGTAAGAATCGTTTATTAGAATTAGATAAGAGGAAATTTTTTTCAGCCGTAAAAATATTAAATCGTGAATTTAATGGAAATTTCTTTTCCTGAGGAAATTAGTGGGAAAGTTAATTAAGTTCTCCAATTTCGAGAAACTTTTACGAAACTTCTTCTAAAATTTTATGTTAAGCGCTGGATCGAACAATCGCAGGACGATTAATGTGATTTAATATTTTAGACTGACTAATTTGAAAATAAAAAATACGGCGGATTAAAAGTCATTATCAAATAAAGATAATAGAAGAGAAGAGATTTCCTTTGAACCAAGCTAGATGTTTTAATTAACTTTATTATGAAATCAATCTAAAACGCAACAAACATTTCGAACAAATAGAGAACAACTAGATTAGTCTATTCCCAGTGTCAAAATATAACAACGCTTCGATCTGAATAATTTAATAATAAGATCTAAGGATGATCTGACAAACACGAACAAGCCCTCTTTCGCAAGCGAGCCGTTCATCCTTCTTTTTTTTTTTTGTAACTTTTCTTACCGTTCTTATCGTTGCGCATTGCTCTCCGCTATCGATAAAGCGAATTAGCGAACGATTTAATTACTTAACTAATTAATCTTTGTATTTCGACAATAAAGTCTCTCTCTAGAATCCTAGGAATAGCGCGGGACTTGCGTACATTCTCTTCTTTTTATTATAGATAGCTCACTCGACAGGACGACGAAGATAAGTTGGCGGAATCGTATAATTCTAGATAAATGTTTACATACTGTGCGTGTCTGACTGACTGCGTCGATTGCTTGACGATGCGAGTAATAATGGCACGTGTAAGGCGTTCCAATTGTTTATAGCGAGCGAGGCATGTGTTGCGACGATTAAGGATAATTCCTTGTATCTGCTGTGCGAGGTCCTAAGGACGACCAGATAGCTGTAAGCGACCTTTAGAGGAATAACTCTAATTTACCACAATTGTTTATCATACGTTTTCCTTTGTGCTTTAGATTTAACGAATGCTTCGATATCTTTTTTCACCTAGCTTCGACGAACGGTTCCCAGATAGCACAGGTCATTAACTCAAAGGGGATTCATTTTTAAAGATTCTTTAATTAGTAATCTGTTCAAGATGAATGTAAAAGAATTTTTTTCGGAAAATAAGTGTACCCCTTTGACTTTCTTCTGAATTCGGAAAAGGATTCGGAATTGACAAAAGCGAATTCTTTTTGAACGCTTAAGAATGTTTTTCAGAATTCTTTCTGGATTCCTTGTGCTATCTGGGTTCTCATGGTCGAGATTAATTGATTCGCCAATGAAGTAATTCTATTTATTGATTCCACTCGTTTTGTTCTGCCGCCGAGAGCATGGGTACTTTCGAAACAAGTAACTTTACGTAGTCCGGTAAGTAACGAAGGGTCGAGCCACGCATCCAGTTGTGTGTACTTACTTACATACCTTTAATTAGAAGCATTAATCTCTTTGCCGCTTTGAGTTCGTTTACTCGACCCGTCGATATTCGTTTAACTCTTTTTTATAATTTTAATTTATTATTTATTTTGCGTTTTCTAGTAAGTACGTGTATTTTGTTCTTGGTGAAAAATAAAGAGTTCGAGAGATCCACGATCGATGTGCAATGTAAGTTTACGCATATCTCCTTGTAAAGAAAGAAAAAAAAAGAAACGTTACTACGTAAGACAAGCGCATTTTTGTATCGAGGATATAGATTTTGATTGTATCTTTATCATTGCCGTAACGCATATACATAATTGATGGGATCCTCGTTTTTAGATCGACGATGTAATATGTTGACTGTAAGCTATCGTTAAGGTAATTAAAGAACAATGTAATTAAAAACAGGAAAGTAGAAGAAAAAAGTATATATATATATATATACATATATATATAAAACGATGGAGTAATTAAATAAATAATCATTTGTATCTATATTTCGTTTACAATGATTACGTTACACAATGTAGGCACTTGTATGTAAGGTACTGTAATTTGTTTTCACCTAAAAGTACAATACACCTGTCTACATACATAATAAATATTGATAATGACGATTACAATACGTTTTGCATATAATGTACGGAACATGTACCCTGTAGTGAGTAGTCCGCGCGCCTTTTTTAATCCTTTTCCTGATATTAGTATTGCAGCCTCAAACAATTATGTTTATCGTTTTAATAAAAATTTGAATAATATCAATGTGCAATACATATTTCATAGTATATTAATGATAGTATATTAAAATAATTGTACTATATTGTACAATATAAAATAACAATGCATGATTTGGGTATGTATAATAACAATAACAATATAACATTATGATATAAAATAATTGAATTATGATATACAAAGTAATGTCAACTTCGTAGCTTAAAAACAAGAAAAAAACACATTCATTTCAAAATTACATTACAGTTTAAATGATTACTTGAAGTTACTGACAATTGCAAATATTAATAACAGAAAAAGGATTAAAGGTTGAGCGCGAGTCGATACAGTATTGATATACATGAGATGTCTCAGATCGACCGTAATTGCTTTCATTTCATTGCTCTTTCATGTAATAGTACACATAATAGTTCGATATAATTAATATAATATTTAATATATTAATATAAACAATATTATTTTTATAGTAAAGATTTTTATAGTAAAGATTCACTGGCACTCAGAATCCTAAATACGCGGTGATTTTTGTGACGGAAGGATTTAAAAATATACATTTGAAGAAGAACAATACGCGAGTAAAGTCTTAAAAAGTTAACTAAGAGATATTGAGATTAGAACATTTAAGCCTCAAGGATACAAGAACAAATAAAAGAAAGTAAAAATTAAAGATCTAAAAAAACGCATTAAGGAAAGTATATTAAAAAAAAAAATGCGGTAAATATTCGGTTTTACACACCACCCTCCAATGACCTTAATCTTGACATATGTCAAGTTCATCCTCTTAAGCCTTCAATAACTTTTTAATGAAAAACAAGCGACGGCTAAAACCTTCTGAAAGTCACTCAGGAGGATGACCTTGACAACATATGTCAAGATCAAGGTCATTGGAGGGTGGTGTGTAAAACCGAATATTTATCAAAAATGTAAATTACAAAAAATAAACATTAAGGATCGAAAAGTAAAAATGTATGAGTTAGAAAGGAGAGACAAACTGTTATATTAATTACCAATATACTAATAATTAATTTATATTACATGCATATATAGATAAATATAGATAAAGAAATTAATGAAAAAAATAATACGAAAAGTGTAAAGACTACATTTATGAGCCGAGAAAGTAGAAGTTGGATATAAATATCTTTGTACAAATGTCAGTTTGACATCTAAAAATAGACTTTATAGATATTGACTGGTACCAGTTGGGATATAACAAAGGTACCAAACCTAAACGAATATAGGATATAAGGATAAGGATAATATTTTATACACTAATAATAAAGGACAAAAAATAGGACATAACAAACAACTGACGGCACATTAAACATTAAAATAAAAAAAAAAAAACATGGACTGGCAATACAAGTAGTAAGATATTATTTGAGAAAGAGAATACTAAAAAGTATATTTCTCTCTCCTTCGAACACGGTTTCTAATAATTGCCAGTCCATATCTATAAGGTCTATGCTAAAGTCTATCTAACTTTTAATAACGATTGCCTCACTTGTTTCAACATTACGTATGATTTTCACGTAATTTGTAACACAGTCGATCAGGGACATTCGCTTGTTACTTTCTAGGTCCGGCGAAAAATTCTCAGGAATATAAAACATGATCTTCGAGAAAGGCATTAAGTACTTTGATTTCGCTGCTTTTTGATTTTGCCTACGCGAAGATCGAGTACAATGCGCCCCGCTATTTCAATAACAGCAAATACAATAACAAGAGAATAGAAAAAATAATGTAACATGCTTTAAATTTAAGTATTTCGCATTTAAATCTAGAACAGAGGCACTTTCCTTTTTGGTCTCCATTGTACTTGTAGCACCAATGTGAAAAGAGGAACATTGTAAAATCCTTGCAAAATGGCAGACACGACGCCTGGACGAAGGTGATAAGGATGCACGAATTAAGAACCTGTTACTGCTGTGATTCCCGGACATCTGATAAATGAACATTTATATGAATATGTCCATTTATCAAAGTATACACGAGTATAAAAATCTTTTTTTTGTACTATCTACCCTAAGTACGATTTTCTCGACCCGTTGGTTCACCGATCAATCATCTTGCGAGTTATATCCTTGAGAATAATTTCTTCAAATTTTAATTAAATTAACTAAATCACATTTCGAACATTTCAAGTCTGGAAATATATATTCGTATATATTTTTTGTGATAAATTTATTATCTCTAATATACATATAATAAAAAAATTCTTTCCTAAAATTATGGCAGTTCATTGATGATTAAGAAATATCGGTGATCCAATGGATTAAGTTTCATTCTTCCTGGTAAATTCTGGTGAAATATAGGTCAAGCTGATACAAAAATGACGTAATAATACTGTAACGATTGCGCCGCGATCCACGCGAGCTTTACTAATTTTCTGATTATTCATTGATATACATTAGTAATAATCTTGCGTTACACTAAAGTAACACACACAGAGAATTCGCGATTACTAAACAGAAAAAACCAGCTAGGTGGAATTTTGCAGTTTGTAGTAAAAATTATTAATCTATTATTCCGCTGACAAAAATGGTTTCGAGGATTTTTGAACAGTTTCTGCATGTTCTCTTAGCATTCCTGAATTACTGGTTCCCTTAAATTTTCGAATTTTTCTAAATATTTAACTCCTTGGAACTTCGAATTCGTAAATCCCGAATCCGAAATAATCTTTTATTTTTCTCTATGTTTATTCGCTTGTTTTCTTTCTTTCCTTAAATCCGCTTCGAATTCTTTCCATTTCTAGATTTTCTAGTTACTTTCTATAAAGAACAAACAATACAAAATTTGAAGCAGATTTAAAGAAAACAAGTGAATAAATATAGAAAAAAATAAAAGCAATCTTAATTTTTAATTAATTTTAGATTTTATTCATAAACCCTGAACGTCCCGAATTCCTAATTTTCCTATCTCTAAATCAACTTCTAAACTTGTTTCTTGATTTTCTTTCTTCCAAATTCTTCAAGAATGCTGACAATTATAAATAAAAAATTCTGAAAACTATAACATGAAAGAATAGAATTTTCATGCAAATAGAATGTAGAAGACAGTGATAAGAATGTGTAAAATAAACCGAATGTAAATTCTAAATTCTCTGACAGAATTTCACCCTGCAGTTCTATCTTTCCTCTTCCATCTTTTGAATCCCTAGGAATTGTCTAAGAATTGATCACCGAAGAACCGACGGAGCTTTCGCAGCAACCTATCACGGTATCTGTCGGACGTAATTGCGAGAAAATAACGTCGATGATGCATCAAAGCGCCGTAAATGCGCGATTCTGAAAGCAGTCGTGGGCGACGCCGGCCAAAGCCTCCGCCATCGCCTTGCCGGTCTCTTGCACCATGCTCTTCAGGTAACTCGTTTCCTTCTGCAGCAGCACATGGGGATGATCGAATTCCTGCGCACGATAAAAATATACCTTTGAAGAAAGAGCTCGTAATTTACGATCTACTCTCATTACGAGGGCTATATATCTTTCACAGCTTGATACATGTCGCGTATAAAATTTTTACGACGGAGATGATGAAAATTTAATCACTCCCGCTGATTTATATCGTAAAATGAAAATAGTGGAATACTATCAGCACTTTGAAAATAATTAACATTATTTATATAATATCATATATTTTATTATATTAGTATTATATTATATATTTATTATATTATTATATTAGTATTTTATTATATTAGTATAGTTATTATTTCATGGTATTTTATGTATGCAATTTTATCGTAACTATGTTAATTACTCTAACAAATTTACTGTAATAAGATGCCATAAGAACGATCAAAGGATAAATTCATAGGAAATCATGTCATTAAATAATCATATGAATTCGACATGTATAATTATACTTCCTTCTTTAAAAGTTTTAAAAATAAATAAGAAAATAAATCTTCTCTTCGCCAGTGATTAACAATTCAAAAAGAAGGTTATTATTTGACAACAAACTGGTTATATAATGTTTTTATTTGTATTCACGACGTTTCGACCATTGGATTTGGTCCATTTCAAGTGAGGTATATTTTTTCACACAACAGTGTTACATAGAAGGCTGTGCGTCAAATAGAGTCAAAATATAAAATAATAAATAAAAAAGACATCAGTCACGTTTTCTACACTTGCACAGACTTCTATGTAACACTGTTGTGTGAAAAAATATACCTCACTTGAAAAGGACCAAAACCAGTCGAAACGTCGTGAATACAAATAAAGACATAAAAATAAATAAATTTCTGATAAATAATCTGAGATGAAAAGCAAAAACGCAGTGCAAGAATCAATAAATTTATAACTGCATGATTTTCCACGATCCCAGATGAAAAAAAAGATCTCGATCATCTACTTCATTTGCTGATCTATTCTATAAAAAAAAAAACAAGATTATAATAAAATCGACTCACCACCACGCTGCCAGCGTCCATCACCAGAATACGATCACTATCCATGACGGTATTGAGTCGATGAGCAATTGTTAACACTGTACACTTCTCAAACTTCTTTCTGATCGTCATCTGGATCAGCTCGTCCGTTCGCGGGTCCACATTCGCGGTTGCTTCGTCCAGTACGAGTATCGGATTGTTTCTGACGATGGCACGCGCCAGGCAGACCAACTGCCGTTGGCCGACGCTGAGATTGGAGCCACCCTCATTGATGTGGGCTTCCAGGCCTATCTCCTTCAGCTCGACCTCCTCGAGGGCTTGCCACAGCGGTTCGTCTGTGTACAAGTCGAATGGGTCGAGATTCCGTCTCAAGGTACCGGAGAACAGGAACGGTTCTTGCGGAATGATACTAATCTTGGAGCGCAGATCGTGTAGGCCGATCTGGCCCGTGTCGACCCCGTCGATCTCGATCAGACCGTCCACATCGGCCAGGCGGAAGAGTGCTTGGATCAGGGATGACTTGCCGGCACCTGTCCTGCCGACGATGCCGATTTTCTCGCGCGGCAAAATAACGAAGTTGAGGTTCTTAAGTACCGGTGGCTCCAATGGTGCGTAGCGTAGAAACACGTTCTTGAATTTAATCCTGCCTTCCTGCGGCCATCCGGACTTGGGTTTTTTATCGGGCGCACTCTCGAGAGGAGGCTCGCTGTCCACTGTGCTGAAAGAGGATTAAAGCAAAATAGAATTAACGATTTAATAATTGAAGGAGATCAATTTTTCCTGAATCTTATAAATTTGATCTCATTCTCTATGATACAAAGTATTGTAGAAAAGTATTGATGTTAAAAGTCATGAATCTTAGACAGCAAAAAATGTTTAGAAGATATATTTGCTGTCTTGCAATTAGATCTAAAATAAAGATCCAAAGATTTATAAGTTTAACGTTCTCAAAGATTCTAAAGCGCACAGGATTCAAAGAAATTAAAAAATCTAATAATACACAATCACAATTATAAAGTAACGTATGCTTTATACAAAAGCAGTCGACTCATAATCAATAGATCAATGGATTCGATCCCATTGTTTATCTCGATTTTATCAAAAATTGATTGTGAGTAAAGGGATAATGAATGGTAACTCATATTTTGATAAGATAACGAATAAAATAGCACGAAATTAATACAACGTAAAAATACCCAAATAGATAAGTACCTATATTCAAGAATGCGCTCCACCGAGGTCATCTGATTTTCCAGCTCGGCGCTCTGGCGCATACCCCACTGGAACATTCCAGTGAGACCGATACTCTGGGTAATCGCCAGACCTACGTATCCGCCATCCATCGAACCGCGACTGTAATTGTCAAGCACAAGAAAGCTTAATGTGACCAGCATGATGTACAGCACGCAGAAAACATCCAACCAGAAGCCGAAGGCGCGCGAGGACGCGATGAAAATGTACCACGCAGATGAATGGAGATCCTGATGATTATCAAACTCTTTTGTGAGAATTGCTTCCGCCCCAAACGCGCGGATCGTCGGTAATCCTTGAAGAGTGGAGCTCAGATGAGCGAAGACCGGCGAGCGAGCTAAGGAAAGTTAGAAATTTCATTCAGTTTATCCGAAGAATTTAAATCCATCGTCAATTCAATAAGATTCACGACTTTACTTCAACGCGATCGAATTTGTCTTATTCTTGAAGAAGCTGTGTCTATCCTACCGAGAGACAAACCTAAGATACTCACTGATGCCTTCGAGACGCTTGACGCTGCGACTGGTCGCCAGGTAGAATATTCTCAAGTAATAAAAGACAATGCCAACAATCACCGTAGGTATTAGCAGCCACACGTTCGCGATGGCGACCACGATGATGATGCCCAGCAATGATAGACCGATTTGGAGGCAATCGATAAGCGCAGTGGGCAGCATCTCGTCTACCGCGCCCATGTCCTTGGAGAAGCGATTGAGCACACGTCCCGACGTGTTAGTGTTGAAGAATCGCATAGTGGCGCGGCTGATGCTGCGGAACATGCGATCGTGCAAGCGCATTGAAGCCTGCATACACGTCGAGAAGAAGGCCCATGAACGGATCAGAGTGACGCCGATTGTCAGCACGGTCAGCCCACTGTAAATGTAAATGCATTCCATGCGGGTGAAGGGACTCGTAGGGTCTTCCACAACGCCTTCGTCCGTTTGATTCATCTAAAATTACGTAGTTAATAATATATAATTGATGGATCATATAATTCTAGTTAAAACAATTTTTTGTTTAAAATCGATTTTAAATTCAACATGAAACTCATGCTGCCCTGCAACCCTTTTCAGATCTCTTTCTGCTTACATTAAAAAAAAAAAAAAGATATCGAAGATATTACTTTAATTTACTGAGATTAAATTATAAATTCCAACTTCTTTTATGACATAATTACAGTTATTTAAATTCCTTTATATCATAATTTATATCAAAATTACACAATCTTTAAAAGATTATGAGCAAAACTAGAACTGACTTGAAAGAGTGATATATAATAATTAAATAGTAAGCACACATACTAATATACAGGGTTGGGCAAAAGTCCGGAAACGGTCAAATATCTCGAAAAGGATCAACTATAGCGAAAAATTGTAAATAGCAAAGTTGTAGGGCTTAAAAAAATGTACCTAATGATGACTAAAAATTTTACTTTGAGTGGAGGACGAAGATCATATAAAAGTCAAATTGAATTTTTTAAATGGAACTGCCTACTTTTTATTGCATATTCTTATAGCTTATCTCGAGACCTTTCCAAAACACTATAATAAAGTATTTTTTATTAAGTATTTTCCGAGTTATAAAGCTTGAAATAATTTCTTAATTTTACATAAACTGTAAAATATCTCGTAAAATATTTACTTTTCGATGACCTTATCTCAATACTTTTATGCACAGAATAATGAGAGGAATCAATTGGTGTAAAGAAAACACATAGTTGTTTTTAAGAAAAAATATGTAATTGTTAGTTACAAATTGCATATTTTTTCTTAAAAACAACTATGTGTTTTCTTGACACCAATTGGTTCCTCTCATTATTCTGTGCATAAAAGTATTGAGGTAAGGTCATCGAAAAGTAAATATTTTACGAGATATTTTACAGTTTATGTAAAATTAAGAAATTATTTCAAGCTTTATAACTCGGAAAATACTTAATAAAAAAATACTTTGGAAAGGTCTCGAGATAAGCTATAAGAATATGCAATAAAAAGTAGGCAGTTCCATTTAAAAAATTCAATTTGACTTTTATATGATCTTCGTCCTCCACTCAAAGTAAAATTTTTAGTCATCATTAGGTACATTTTTTTAAGCCCTACAACTTTGCTATTTACAATTTTTCGCTATAGTTGATCCTTTTCGAGATATTTGACCGTTTCCGGACTTTTGCCCAACCCTGTATAATAATTGACATTAAGTATATTATTTCATACTTCATATACATAAAAAGCTTATTAATTTTGAGCAATAAAAAGGTAAAAAGTAAATATTCTTAGCTGGAAGATTTCTTAGATTTCTTTTTTACATTCTAAAAATCCAATGTAATTATCGTCAATTACTTTAACAATTTTGATGACACTTACATAGTTTTCTTCTATATCAACCCATCGTGCAATAAAGAAGTCACCGCCGCTGGCTGCTAATTGTGTAAATACGCAAAGCATAGTTACTATAAATATAATACACCAATTACCGCCAGCGCGGAAGTAATCTGTGTATATTTTGCCGGAAACATTGCCTACTGTTCGCATCTCAGCCACCTGAAATTAATAATAAACATGTTACAATTTAGCATACATTCAATGTTCAATTATTCTAATTAAATGATTTAAAAAATTAAAGCGTTCTCATTTTCAAAATATTTTAAAAATTTCGAATTACATGAAACTCATTATTTAATTATTAATTATCAATGGTAGTATTGTTGCAATGTGTTAAAATTTAACTCAGGAAAAAATAAGTTAGAGAATCAGTTAAAATTACCTCATTAGGCTCTTGATTCGAAGTATTATTCGTCATGACAGAACTCAACGACGTGATACTGGCAGTACGCGAATTGCTACGGCTAACGGAAGTCGAGGGGGGTCGAGAGGATTTCTCATCAGTTTTCGTTTGGTTCTCCAATAGTCTACCGAAATCCACTCCCATAGAGCCCAACTCGTCATAGGTTCTAATGAATAGAAAATTTTATATAAAGTAATAGAAGTGACGATCTAAATGTTCGTTTGAATTTGTAAACAAATTTTCTAAAAATAATGGAAAATGTAGATTTGGTTTTATACGGCTCGAGCACACGGGCATTCGAACGTCGCGTATCAATATTGGTATTTTTCTGTGTGAAATAATTTCTGATGTGTTAATAAATGGTTAACATAAGAACTTGAGATATAGTAGAATCGTTTTGCATATGTAGATAGATGACTCGAAGATAATTTCATAAAAACACTCTTGCACGTATATCCTAGCCATACATAATGATCTATAAGAACTTTAACAAAAATAAATTTTTCCCATTTCGGTCTACAAAATTATACTGTCATCCCTCCATTCTTCTTTTTCCTCAAATTCAAAGATTTAATCATAAATAATAAAGAATCTACGGAGCAATAAAATAAAATAATATAAATAAAATGTATAACTAAACGATGCAAAATATCTACTATCTAAATGTCAATCCCATCGCAATTTTATTTCAACACAAAAATTATAACAAGATTACATTAATATGGATTAATATATGAAATAAAAAGATACAGGAAAGTATCTTAGAATCATACCCTTCAGCCTGAATAACTCCGTCCTTCAGAACAATAATTCTCCCAACGTCACGTAAATATTGCAACTGATGAGTCACGAGAATCCGAGTCTTGCCTCGAAGATATTTGTCGATGCATTCTTCAAACATGTGCTTGCCCACATGGGCGTCCACGGCACTCAGAGGATCGTCCATGAGATATATGTCGGCTTCGGCGTAAACAGCTCTCGCCAAGTTTATTCTGTCAATTACAGCATTTCATTAATATACATATAGAGCACACACACACGCGCACGCGTTTTGTATTTATAATTAACTTCTTTGTATATATTTGTAATTAATTTTATTTATATCTTATAAGAAATAATTGCAATAAAGAAAATACAATAAATTACAAATACAAAAAAAATGTTAGCTAGAAAAATGAAACATTACGTTAAAAATTTAAGATTTGAGAGTCTCTAAGATTATGGAATACAAAATTTGAAATTCTACATGTTTTGTCTTATTACGGATTCTACAAAACCAACCTTGCACGCTGACCACCAGAAAGACTGATGCCTCTCTCACCTACGATCGTCTTATCGCCATAAGGCAGCAGACTAAAATCTCTCTTTAATTGACATACTTTAGTAACGCGATCGTATCGGATCTGATCCATCTTTCGTCCGAATAGAATGTTCTGTCTCACCGATCCGGCGAACAACCATGGTTCTTGACTGGCGTAAGCAATCTTGCCATTAATCTGAAAAAAGTAAAAATAATATGTGTAATTTAATTAATTTAATAATTAATTTATAAGTTTTTTAACTTAAATTATATTACACAATCAAAAAAAAATTGCATACTTGAATTACATTTAAATTTAATTATATACCATTTTCGCTAAGAAATATATATTTCTTAAAATAAATTAAATAATTAATTCTTGTGAGTAAAATAATTTATCTATTAAAATTTCTTAAATATTTAACATTCAAAGATTGTCAACGTACTTGAATGGAGCCTTCTTGCAAACGTAGTTCTCTCAAGATGACATTCAACAGACTGCTCTTGCCCACGCCGACCTGGCCAACAATGGCGATCAGTTCACCGGGACGCACCTTTATGTTAATATTCTGTAGGGTGTCTTCCCGTTCATAATCCAGCCATTTGGCGCTGCCATTCTCGATAGAGATGCTGTGCTCGATATAATTCGACTGGTCTACATTTATGTAGTCATTATTTTTCTGCTCGACCAGATCCTCCTTGTTATTTTCCTTCACACCTTCTTTATTATTTTCCTTCACGTTATTTTGGCTATTTTTTGTCTCCTCGTTATTCTTCTTCACATTATCCTTGGTCACATTATTCTTCGCTTCTATTTCGGGAGGTGTCAATTCATCATACATCAAGAACTTCTGCAGTCGTTTTATGGATACCAATGCTTCTGCTACTTGCGTTATTCCTGAGTTACCATAAAAATAAAATAGATAAATAACTAAAATAGATAAATAACAGAATAAAGATGTAGAATAATTCGTCTATATACTTTAACAATAAATGTGAAATTATGATTTAAAAAAAAGTACAAAGAAAATGCTAAAAACAAAAAAGAGAAGAAAATAAAAATGAAAAGAGGAAAAGAAAGAAATAAAAGGAAAAAAGAAAAAAAAAGGAAAGATACAAAAAAGAAATTGAAATAAAGAAAAAGTGTTTTATGTTTTGTCAGTGTAATCGATACCGTATATCCCATTTCAGCGGCATTAATTATCATCACGTACCTTGTGGAAAGAAAACGGTCATCGTTGTACGTAAGCTGTTGTAATAGGCAGTTATCATAAACACTTTCTCAGCTGTTATTTTGTAACCAAACAGCACATAAGCTAGCACAGTAATAAATAATGACATCCTCGTAGTAAAGATAATGAACGACATGGTGACACCCCTGATATACGATGCCCATCGGATGACATTAACTTCCTTCCTGCAAACGAATTTCGTAATTTGTTAATCTCTCTTTTTTTCTGCTACATTATATTCATTTTTTTCTAATCCATAAAGTTTAGCGAAGTTTGTTAAACCCGTAATTGCTCAATATCGAAAATTGAAAAGGTAATTTAAATGTAAGAATTACAAATAAATAACGCATGATTTTTTAACAGTTCAGATTTAACTATCAAATAGCTATAAAATATTTATTAGCGACTAGAAATGTAAATCGGATATCTGGGATATTTGTGTGACACTGAATATATCATTAAAATTATTCTATTCCTAAACTAAAATTATTCTATTTTGTTATATTTATTCTATTCTATAGGTTAAACATAACAAAAAATTGCATACTAAGTATGTCATAAAAAATTTAATATTTTAATAAAAGATTAACATATTTATATAAATATTACACAAGATATTAAAAAATGGGTAAAGATCTCTATCGTGAAATTATCTATTAAAAGATAACGATTTTCTGAAAATAGAAACATGCAAACGCGAAGCGTAAAGAAACGACAAGGTTGTCACTATCGTCATCAGTTATCATTTCATCCGATCGTATCAACAACGAACAATAGAAGTACAAGCAAAGTGTCGATTTACTCTTAACATTTTAACCTACAATGACTCAACTCGACTACAGATTTCGAAGGCGAAAAAATATCTGCAGGTTGTTTTGACAGTTTGTAACACTTCAACATCATAATATATCTGTTTAAAAAATATATATATATATAATATTAATCGTCATATGATTATTTATTTCTAATGTTGGAATTTTTATCAGCCTTCGAAAAATTAGATGAGAGATATAATGTAAGATTTTAATCAACGTAGCATTAATTACGTTGAAATGTTCTCCACTTCCATTTACGATGACATGCTAGATGCGTTTTGCAATGGACGTTTTTCCTTAATGTTGCTCAATGTACAATTAACACAGGTGCTTGCGTAAGTATAAGCAATACTCACCTTCTTGCTTTTTCTATGAGCGCGCTAAAAGGATTCTCCCAGGTATACATTTTGATGGCTTGAATTCCGCTGATAATCTCGTTCGTCAATCGTACTCTTTCATCGGTCCTGATGGCAGTTCTTAATCTCAGCTCCGACGACTTTTTGCCCAGCCATCCTGAGAAATTCCGAGAACGAGGCATGAAATAAGATTAAGAAGCAACTCTCGATGATTTACCGAAACGTATTAATTAAGCAGAGAATCATACGACTCAATAATTAAAAATTTGGTACTAAATTTAGAAATTTGGAAACGTAACAGTGAGAATTTAGGAACTTAGAAACTTGGATATTTAAACAAATCTAAAAAGTTTAGAAATGTAGAAATCTTAAATTAAAATTAATTATTACTTTTTAAAATTATTTGTTAATTATTATTTATCAAAATCAATTAAAAATCAAGATTTAAAAAATTAAAATTGATACAAAAAACAATTCCCAGACACACATCTCTAAATATTTTTGAACGTATTTCTGAACTTTACAGACAATACACATATAGTACATACATATCAAGTCATTTTCAACTTGATCAGCCGATTATTCTTATCGTCGGAATAATGATCTTTTTACCTTGTAAGGGGATGAACAACAACAGGGAGGCAACACCAATGACAGATGATACTCCAACGTCGATTACATGGTACATGACGTACGTGATGATAATAGTCTCCAAAGGTCCGAGCCATAGATAATGAAGAAATATGATGCTAACATCGAATCTGTTGACGTCATTGGACAATAGATTGACAGCCTGGCCGATGGTCGTCTCGCCCAGCGCGGTTCTGGTCATTTTCAAAGTTTTACGGTAGATCAGCGAGCAACAGGCCACGCGAATCTTCATGCCCATGTGCAGAATACCCATCATATAGGGATGAATGACGAACACGTTAACAGCCGAACACAGAATGACGCCAGCGGCATAATATGCGTAGACCTTGTCAACTTCCAAAGTGTTAAAATATCGCAGCATCTGGCCCAGTAATAACGGTTGCGATACTCTGCAAAAGAGAATTTGTTATTGTCGTACGAGAAATTTACTACTAGAAATATTATACAACTCCTTAAATAATTATTCAATATAATCATTAACTCTAGATATTTTTGGAAAGAAATGGATCAAATGGTTGATTCGATTACTTCAATTGTATCATGTAAATCGGTTTGTATTTTTTTAGTTAATTTACACGAGACATTAGCGTTGGGGATTTAACAGTATCCTCCTCTTTTATGTGTCATCGCAAATAGAATGGGTGGCATATTGTACCGATAAAGGAGGTTTCAGTGGGTCGTAATAGCAATCAGATGAGGCGATAAACACATCAATATGTGTATGTGCAGCATCGTAAAGAGAAATCTATAAGCTCTGGTAATTTCCGAGCCTCAAATTGATTTCCTTCTCGGCTTGTACACATGTAGTCTTCAAGTTGCGAATTCGGAATTTTTTATTTATAAAGACGATGCCACAAAAGTTTCTACTGAAAGGAGAACTTGTGTTTTGAATTATGATTTTTTAAATATATTTACATTATTTCCAATTATTTTCAACTAATATTTAGTTCTGATTGCTTAACAAATAATGAATAAACGTTAAACTAGACTTGTAAAAGACCTGTTAATAAAGATTGATTACTCGTGAGTTAAGGATTTAATTTCGCAAGATTAAATCGTCAGAAACTTGTATCATTTTTTTTCCTTGTCAAGACACCACAGAAAATGAGGAAAATTAGGTTGAAACTTTACAGCAGAATTTTCAAGGGAGAAGTCAAGAAGATTATATATATATATATACCTGAGCAAGATCTCCATAACAGCCATAAAAATCCCGTACAGTAAGGTCTTGAAGCCGAAACACCTGATGAGGACTTTCATCAGACTGGGTTCCCTGACCTTCTTCTGCGACCTGCTCTTCGTGCTCTGTTCCAGTCGACGCTGGTACGCCTCGCATTCATTTTTCCAGGCCTTCGCTATTTTAACACCAAGAATACCACTTGTATGTTCTTTAAGCGGTGTGTACAAATCAGTTACTTCAAGATCTCTGTGGTAACCCACCCAGAAAGTGCGTAGGATCCAACTGCGAAGAAGAAAAGCAAAACACACACGTTTACTCGTACAAATCATCCACGACCATCGCTTATGAATCACGCTTTTCGTTAGGATACTAATCTTTCCTGTTTCCAAGATATTATTGTTTTAGATCTTGCAAAATTGATTTTTTATTTTTCCTTAAATCATCACATTCTTTTTTTCTATCAATTAATTTTAATTTTTTTATATTTTAAATCAATAGAGATTGTATGACACTTAACATAATCAAATAAAGGCTAAGATAATAATTAATGAGAATTTTCTTTTCGCGCATTCATCAAAATAAAAATTTGTATAAAAAATTGAAAAGTCTCATTTAATAAAAAATTGTATGTTATTAAATATAATTAAATTATTGTATAAAATAATGTCAGATAATCGCAAATTAATGTGGGAATACTTTATAAATTTGTATATAAGGCAAATAGAATTGTTGGATTTTGTAAAAAATAGTCCTTAATGATTTGACCAGAGAGATATGACCTAGTAAAAATAAATCTTCAGATTTAAATCGTGATTTGCCCTTCCGAAGAATGCAAAAAATTCGATGGAAATCATTTTAATCATTACATGTGAGTTTCGCATTATTTATTATTCAAAAAAATTGAATAAAATTAATTAATACGGTGAAGATATATATGTGCGCACGCGTGCGTGTGTATGTGCCATCATACATTTTCATCAAGTCAAGATAATTCATTATTTATAAATTCTTATATCTGCCGATAACTCCTTTGATAGCTCGCGCTGAATAGCTTACTTATCATTCAAGACTGATTCGATCTACTAATACATAAATAATAACGATGAGAAACAATCGAACGCGAAGAAGATCCATTCGTTATCTATCTGTTTGTTTATCATGGTCGATTCTTTCGGAAAATAACTACTGTAGAAAAATGCGTTGTAATCGAAGCGTAAGATAACACTAATTCCGAGAAGATAACACTAATTCAATCGAGCACTTCGTACATCCACAAGCAAAAGATTTAATGCTATACATAATTAACAAATCCAAATACATTTTGTTGAAGCGTAAAAAATCAGACCAACAAAAATAAAGCAGGATTAATTCTCATTGAACTCATCGGGATTTAATTCCAAATTCCACTTTCCTCCGAGATGATAAAGATCGTCTTAATTATCTTTCTATTAGTCTACGATTGCGTCAATCATTTTAAAAAAGATTAAGATTAACTCGCAGTCGAAATTCGAGATTGTTAATTCAATTTGATATGTTGATTATATTTCATGAAGTTGCGTAAGATCATCAAGCAATAACTTTAACTAACAACTAATAATTCTTCTAACAGTTAGTCTTTCAATATAATTACTTTTTATTTCAATATATTTATTCAATATATTTTTAGAACAGTGAGTTCATTTTTCTATACCACTAAAAACATTATTTTGAATTTTTAAATAAATTTTTAAATACTGCGGAGACTATTTTTTCATCAAACATGGAAAAAATTGTGGAAAAAATTTATATCAAATGTAAATTTTTTTACAAAACGGACTTCAATTAAAAAAACATTATTAGAAATAAAAATAAAAAACAATAATTATTAGAGACTACATCAGAAGAGATTTAAAAAGTGATTTTAGTATTAAACTGTTTTAAGAGTAAAAAGAACACTTTTTAGTAATATAAAAAAATTGCATTAATACCAAAAAATGCAAATGAAACAAAGGATGATTATACTGAAAGATAAAAATAGTTGTTCCATTTTATTACTTTCTTCAAATTTTTAAGACACTTTTAAATCATACTATATATTAAGTTTGAATCTATGATATTAATTATCTCTTCTTCTTTAATTTTCTTTCTTCGGATCCTTGTCGTAATCCACTATTTTAGTACTTACGAGAATGTTAAGCTGCTGAAGATGTTGGCATCCGCTCTGGGGTTCTTCACTTTCTCGGTGTACACTTTCCCATCCATGATAACGATACAATATCACAGGACTTTTCTGCAAAGACACAATAAACCCTCAGTACACACATACATACATAAGGAGAACGTTTATCCACGTACGTATGCACACGTCACGATTACATCCGATGATGTTGCTTGAGGAAAAAAGAGAAGACAATGATGAAGAGAGTAATCAGTAGTCTCTAGTAATTACATTGTGTATTAATCGTGATGGAAATGCTACACGCTTCTCGCCGTCGTCTCTCTTTTCTAGGGGAGACTTGATAAAGTCTGCAATATCTTATCTACGTTGCGCCAGCGATCCCTAATATCGTACGCTTATCAGTGATGCGTGTACTTCCATATAGCCCGATTAAAATCATAATCGAGTCTGGAGAGCTATTTTCTCGCTTGGCATGCGAGTTTTGCATTATTGCGCGACGTTACGTTTCATTATGAAAAGCAGAGACAGCTATTCTACAGCATGATAAACACTTTATCTTCGATAAATTTTCTCGCGATATATCTCATTTTTCTTTTCGTATCTCGAAGTCGAAGCTCTGCTTTAATTTACTACAATTAAGTTACAAACTTCTAATCTAAGACGATAATTAAAATTCAATACTATAAAAAATTTTGCATTTTACTCTAAGATATTAAAAAATTCTGATTTACTACAATTCAGTTACATTTTTCAATCTTTTTTTAACAATTATAATTCAAATTTAAAATTTAATTTACCTCAGTTTAATCATGATTATGTAACTTTGTTCCATAATTTGTCAGCTATGAGCCCCATACGAAAATGATTTATAGCCATGACGAAATAATTATCCTCAACTGGAAATACATGGATGATTATTTACGTGATACAAGTAGATAAGATACTAGTCTTTTGTCTGATTGTAATCGAAATTAATCGTTTATCTATTTCGAGCGCAAGGCGGCGAATGCGCTAAATGTTTTTTCTTTTATTTTTTCTTTTTTCCGTTTAAATTATCATTCTTAAAGAGATGACTTAAGTCATGAGAGTTTGCATAAAAACTCAATGAGTTATTCAGGGACACGCGATAAAAATATTCCACGGAACTGTATCTAATAGAGCACAAAAACAAATATTTGAAAACACGAACAATATTCAAAATTCTGCCTTTGCATTAATCGTTGCCTCATCCCGTCTTTCCGTATTAATCACCCATACTAATCATTACATTGCCTTAGCAATCACGATTCAGTAAATAGATAATCGGTAATTTCGATTTGCTAATAGTAAAAATTAAAAAAAATCGGTTAACGAACTTCTCCTTAAATGAATTTCCACAAATGAATCCAAATGTCGTCGTTGATAATAGATTTTTAAGCAAGCAAAGTAGATCTTCGTATGAATTTACTCGAACGCATGTCTCTCTCTCTCTCTCTCTCTCTATGCAGATAAGATTCTAAATTTGTGTGTCAACACCGATACCTACAAAGTAACTTTATTTGCTTTATTTGCTACGCTTTTATATTGGATATGTGCACAAATATATCATTTGTAAGAAAATATAAGATATGGAAAATTCTCGCGCGCGACGAATATCCACGGGAATAACAGTAAAACAAATTTGACTTGCTCTCGAGCGTTAACCAGCCAATTACGCGCTTTTGTAATCAGGTATTAAGTATTTGACGAAAAGAATGTTATCCGACTCCTAGCAACTTTCACATATAATGTAAATAAAATATACGTTTATTTTAGATAAGATTAGATCGATATGTTTTAATATGAATACCGAAGCGCGAGAGGGGGAAAATCCGAGGTTTATAGTAATTTCCAATTTCCATTAATCAATCTTTATCGATTTGAGCACCTCGGGATATCTCATCGAAATATGTATTATATTAATTATGTGTTTAAATGAATGTGCATTATCAAGATATGGTTACCTACGTAATCGATTATATTATTGATAACACTAGTCAGAGAGTAATATTATTGTCAATTATATTAGAGCGATTTTAGGATAACGTTGCGGCGCTGATTCCAAATATCGATTTTGCTAGCTTGGTTCTAATTATTGAGGTAATGAATTAGAGAACAAAATTTAAAACAAAACTTAAAAAAATCAACATAGCCTATTTACAAATCACATGGAAATTGTCCTAAATTATACAAAAATAAGCACATAAATTATTTAGTGGCGTTGTACTTGATACCACATCAGAAAAACAAAGTAAGCTGAAACAGCAATTAACGCATAGAAAAATGCTACTTTCTTTTATGTAGGTCATTAGGACAATTACGTTGGAGGCTTTAGTAGTAGTTTGCCATGATGTCTGTTTCTTGATACTTTTTTTCCATCATCTTTATTTCCTTTGAGAATATCCAGTATCTCAAAAACTAGAGTCAATTCGACAAAACTATCATTTTTTGATTCAGCAGCATGTAATAATGTTCTTTGCATGAATATTAGTTGTAGGACTTAGATCTTAACAATATATCTTATATAAAATGTTTATTACATACAAAATATTCTCAAACTTCTTTCACAAAGCTTCTTGAAGAAACATTACATCTCGAAGCAAATGTTCAAATCAAGACTTTTTGGAAGATAACACGAAAGCAGTCACGTTTTAGTGAGATAGTATCATTTTTATGAGATATCACGTTAAGCTTGCATTATAAAATGAATTGTTTAAGCTTAGATTATAAGAATGAATTGCTAAAAATGGTTTGTACAATATTTCATAACAATTTGATAACGAAACCACGATAAAGAAGATGAATCAGATGAATACGCATTAAGTTTACCATGTCGTTTACGCAATCTGTGAAATATACATACGCGAGAAAAAGCATAATGCACATAAATCGAAGCAAACGCTTAGAATTCTCAAATGTTAAATCTCCGGACGATTATCAAGAGATTCGTAATTTGTAAGAACAGTTTGCTATTTTATTATATTCGTGAACAGTATAAAAGAGCAAATTTGTCGAATTCACATTTGTTATCAATCGATTCGTCAATAGAGTGATGCTTAAATAAAATAAAAAAAAGTAATAAAAAGTTGTTAAAAAGTAATTAAAAATAATAAAAAGTTACTCAGGGTCATGTCCTTGACAACAATATGTCAAGTTCAAGGCCATCGAAGCTGCCTCCCCAAAAGTAAATAATTACCTTAATATCTAATATTATATAATATATTAAAAAATATAATAATAAAAAACAAATAAAACTAAATCGTTTGAATCAAATAAATGCAAATTAATAAATATAAAATTGTTACAAAAGACAAGAAAATACGTTTCTTGAAAGTAGGAAATAATACTTATATTACTTATGACGTGAAAAACTTGACATAATTAATAAGTGAGATGGAATATCTAGCTACTTTTTAAATAATATTAAAAAAATAAAATAAAATTACAATTATCTATCATAAAATAAAATTACAATTATCTATCATAACATTATAAAATATAATAATATAAAACTATATACAAAAATAAAATATAAAATTGTTGTAAAAATCAAGGAAAAATGTTTAATGTAGAAAATAATATTTATGACGTAATAAACTTAACATAATTAATAAACCAGATGGAAGATAAATGAGATGACCTTAGCTCTTTAAATATTAAAAATAAAACTAGCTATCGTGATATTATGTTGATAAAATAAAATAATATAAAAAATTCTAGATAGAAATAAATAAAACATAAGACCGTTGTAAAAAAAAAAAAATATTTTTCTCTGTTTCCAGAGAGTATTTTTTTCCGACGAGATATTTAAAGCGTTATCTCTCATCGTTTTATTAAAACATTGTTCATTTTTAAATATACTCATAACAAAGGAAGATTCTTCGGAATTCGCAATTTAATTAAATTACTCTTGCACTCTTTTCCCGGAATGCTAATCCTCTTGTGTACCGACTCTTTCGCGTTTACGTGTGCGAACGAGTATGTGTGTTATCGTTGCAGTCGCAATCGACATTTTTAGGTGTCGGAACACGCGTCATCAAAATATTAGCAACGTCATTATTTGCAACCCTAATGCATCGTTGCGGAAATTAGTTGAAACAATCGCGAAACGATAAGAAAATCAAACTGCGAGATTTTGAATCGGCCAAAATTTTGACAAAATAAATTTTTTCCCGATTATCCGCGATATACTGTCATAGAAGTACAAAATATCTGATTTAAGTAAAAAATTAATATCTTTTACTTAAAGTTCATTTTCTGCTTTTCAGTATGAACATATTTGATTGAATTTTTGTATATCACAATATTATGACATAATAGGTATTTAAATAATAATGTTTCATAGAAGTTTTATACGATAAAATTTATACGATAAAAATACTTGAAACTGGTTTTTTAGAAACAGATAATTATTTAATGAATTATTGTGACATTTGGTCGAATATGTATTTTTCGAATTTTCACTTATTCGAATCGTCTATTATTATCGCAGTTAGTGAACATTCTTTACCTTTGAAAATAATTACGTTACAAAAAATGTTTTTTAAGTACCTAAAAAGCAATTAGAATATTACATAATGTATTTATAGTTTTTCAAGCTGCATCGAAGAATATAGATTGCTATTAGAATGTATTTCGCGTTCAGTAAATTGGGAACGCTCTAATTGGTTCGAAATAGTTCACATTTTTCCGCCTATTCACCATTGATTCCCCGTTACATTGCTTGTTACACAAGAATCAATTAAGATTAATTCATTGTTGACGCAATCGATAAGAAACGTAGCGTAATTTGATCATCGCATTATGTTACACGTCTTTTTCATCGCGTTGACAAAGACACGATAATTGTCTATTCGACACACCTTCCATCGCTTTTCGGTTAATGAAAAGCGCGATCAATTTTGTAAATTGATCCGGAAAAAACGTCGATTTGTGTGTAAGTATTAAGAAACGACAGAAAATTGTCTGATATCACTGAACAACAACTAAATTTACTTTAATTGTACTTAAAACAGTCATTTAGATATAGTTGTCATGAAAATGTAAGAAAAAATTACAACAGCGTCAAGCGCTTTTATATAAGTTATGTGTAGTTTACAATATCAGTGTAGTCATTAGTCTTAAATTGTTCTTTAAACAATTTGTTATCGAACAATATATATAATAATTATGCCAAAGAAAAAAAATTGCATTTTCTGTCACAAAAAATTGCATACATTCCGTGTGCGTGAATTCTGAGACATAATCTTTAAATATAAGTATATTTAACTATATGTTTAAATAGTTATATGAACAATAGAACCATGACGAGTAAATCCTTCTTAATTTTTAGCAAGAAAAAATCTATCAGCTATGTCCATTTCTACCAATGTAGACTAACTTTGATCTCGGTTTAACTTATTTTTAATTTTTTTTCTAAAAATTAGAAAAGGATAGAAATAAAATTAAATTACAGTGTCTAATGTCATTATATGTACATAAAATGACTAAAAAAATTCCGCAGGTTATTTCGATTATTATCAATAAAATGGAACAAAGATAACATGAAAGATAACATAAAGAAAAGCTACAATCGAATGTATCTATATTTATGTCTAAAATGGAACGAAGATAATATAACTTATGTATGTCAGTAAATAAAAGTTTAAAGAATTATAATTAACTTTCCAATTACTTTACTATTATTCTCCTTACCTTTACTAATATTCTCTATTAGAAAATGTTATTAAAGTAAAATAAAATAATTATTATAAAATAACTATACACACACGCACGCGCGCGCGTAAAGATAATATTAAACAAAAAAAGAAAAAAATATATATATATATATATATATATATATATATCACTAAAATAACAGTTTTCTAATGTCACATATCTATAATAATTTCGTGCTAACTGAATTTGTCTAATATTGAATATTTTGTTTCATTTCATCTTAGATTGATTGCTTAATCCGGATACCATTTTAACATTTAATTATTAATTTTACGTTAATACCATTCGATATTACATTTCGTTTTAATTACGTAACACCGCATGTTTTTTCTCCATGTATATTTCTCGCATTTCAACCAGCAAGAAAATCTGACAATAAACATCCGCACAGTGTATACTCAGACACAATTGACTGCTTTCCATTTAGCGACACAAGTTGACACAAGTGTCATTCTATCTTTGTTATTTATGAATGTTAAAAAAAAGATAGAATGATGCTTGTGTCAATTTGTGTCACTAAATGGAAAGTAGCCTGCGAACTATCTCGGTGTAAATAAATATGTAATACCATATGTACATATATGTTGAACCACGCACATAGTGATTCCTCTTCAATGTCACCTTTCATCGAAAAATCTTTGTTCAACGATAGGCTTAATATATAAGGGACAAGCAACGGACATATAAATTAATAAACTCAAATGTTCAGTCTCCTTCGCTACCATTTCTCCGAATTATCGACCCAGCACTCTGTCTCTCTCTCTCTCTCTCTCTCTCTCTCTTATTCCTTTTTTTTTTAGAATTTCGATTTTACAATGAGTATCACGAAAACAGTCATATTATCTAATTTTCTAAGTCTCGATATGCATCGCATTTTATTCATAAATTCGTTTACGACCTTAGTAATTTGGCGTTGTATAACAGCACACTGTGAATAACAAAATCTTCAAACTATTTGTGAGACTCGACTTCTTTTTGTTTCGATATCTAAGATCTTGAGCAGTGTCAATGGGATTTTAAAGCGTAAGACACAACCTAAGTTTTAAGCTATAATTAATCAATCACGTAGATTATTATTATCCTTACACTTTGTCTGTGAATTTCAGCTTAAAGTTTTATGCCTTAATTTCATTGTAGACACTGCATTACTTATCGAGATGCTTAATGTCGAAAGACCGCGCTTTTACTTCTGATTCTTTATAATTGATTATAGATTGATTAACTGATTCTTTATATTTGGTCATAAACAGACTATAAATATTCTGAACATTGAGCATTGAATGAGAAAGCAAAGTACAAAAGAACTTTCTATCGTGATATACATTCTTAAATATTTAATATTATAATATTAAAGTCCTGACTTTGATACCGTGAACTCTGAACCAATCATAATTAATATGTAATAACTTTTAATTATATCGACACAAATTCTTTTTAAGACACTTCTTCAACACATCACATCACAGTTATAATATACCAAATTACTAATTATAAAATAGCTTTTTTGCGACTCTAATCACAAATTTCTCAGAACTGACATAATGAAACAAACGAGATGTATTAATGCGCAAAAAAAAAAACGGAAAACGAACTTTGTTCTTGCATATTTTTTCTTTTAAAATCGTATATATATATATATGTGTGTGTGTGTGTGTGTGTGTGTGTGTGTGTGTGTGTGTGTGTGTGTGTGTGTGTGTATGTATGTTGATATAGCATCTAAGTCTCTAATAAATGATAGATGATTTCAAAAGAAAAAATGTTCAAAAACAAAGTTAATAGTGTCTAGTTTTTTTTTGTATATATATATATATATATATATATATATATATATATATGAAGTAAAGGATAAGTTATTATTACTCATTTCAACTTGATTGTCTCTATCGCGATGCATCACACTCTACAGTACCGTTGAAGGAAAGACAAATTGGTTGCGATACCACGAAAGACAGTAATTCCGGGACCTTGTCTACTCCACGCGCATATATATTGCTTCCTTTTGTTCATAGCAATCATAAACGGCTTCATTATTCGGTCTTACGTTCGTTCAAGTCCGCCGCTAGCCGGGTCTCAAATTAATGGACGAGATGACGCGACTGGAGAGCCGGATTGTCATAATTTACATGGTGACACGAAGTTACGACACGCAACAGTGCGGAATGCAGACAGTGATAAGGATAATTGTTACGTAACAGGCCGACGATGGGAAAGGTCGTGGATCGGTTAGGGTGACCTTGATCCTCCAAGATTCTCTTTTCTGATCCTTGAAATCTTCGAGCGTTTTAGAATTTTCGAATTACGTGTGACTTTGAAAATCAGCGACTCGCTAAATTTCGTTACGTTAAAAACCTCCGTGATATTTTGCAACAAGTAAACAAGCACTTTGTGCAAATTTTACGACTCTGCAAACTAAGTATTATGTAAGATAAAATCATCGACATTTTTTTGCTAGTCAAGTTGAGGAAAATCAAGTAGTTTTCAAGTTTCACTGAAAATGCTCTCTTTCGCTCTCGTGTTCGTTGAAATTTAAGTAGTAAATACTATTAGATACACATTAACCCTAATCCCCCCAACATTTTTTCCGCAACTTAATTCCTCCAACCAGGGTATTTCATGTCCAGTGTGTTTTTCACTATGTTAACAGCTTTGAAAAATTTCACAAAAATGTTTACAATCTCTTTATACCTTCGACTAAAAATCAATGTGAAGAAAATTTGAAAATTATTTGTTTATTTTTTTATAATCATTATTTGTTGAAAAATGCACATTACAACTAACGACTGTTAGAAATGAGGGACATGAGCGACCCTGGTTGGAGGGATTAGGGTTAATATTATATATATAATACACACACACAAATACCCAGCAAACATCAACAATAGCATCAATGTTATAATTTCCCACTTAACAATGTGTACTGCGACATAACACATTACATTGCGCAGTAGGAAATTATAATATTGTTATATTATTTAATTGGTGTGTGCTGGGCATGATACACACATATATATATAAGTACATTGATATAACGTATCGATATTTTATATATATAAATAAATATAATACATTTATATATATATATATATATATATATATATATATATAATACATTGTATCAATATATCATTTATGTATTTTATATTATCAGATATATCTCATATATCATGATATATCTAATATATCTTGTATACATGTATATTATTTATATGTATATCTAGCCCTCTCTTTCTCTCTCTCACAACACACATACACAACACACACAACATTGATACTACAATATACTGTATCTTATATACAAATATAATACATCAATACACATATAATACATATTAATTTACGTTTGTATTACGTAAATAATTTATTATCATCCGTACTATCCATATTCATACCTTTATTCATCCATATTCATATTCGTACAACTTGCATTACTCATATATAAACATCGACACGTTCAACGTATTGAACCACACTGTTGTCCTCAATGTATGTCCCATTTATATTACGGAAATAGCGAAACTAATAAAAAGATGCCTCTAAAGTTCCTAAATTCTGGAAACCAATATAAAGGATGTCAGAGATACTCCCAGCTGATCATATCTATTCATTATTATACCTGTTTCGCGAAAAGTTCAAGAGCTCGTTGAAACTCGCGCGATTTCTTTCAAAATCGCGAGCATCCCGCTTTCCCTCGCTGTCGTTGCAGACGTTAAAGGGACGTCATCGAAAGATGCGCTTTTATGTAACCCGAGTCTGAGCCGCGCAGACCAGCGGTTCTTCCTACAATTCGTATGGGGACTCACCTCCAAGGTTGAGAAACACTGCTGCCTTCGGACGAAGGTATCCTCGTACACCATCAGGAACCCATAACGCGTCCCGATCCGTTAAACGTGCGTGACAATCCTGGCGACAACGGTGATAGCGGCGAGCAAGACAGCAACCACTCAGACCCAAGACCGTTACTCGACTGCATGCCTCATTTCATTCCTCATTGGTTAACCCCGGGCGCGACACGTGATCCCTCCCCCTCAACCCCACCCGCCATCTCGCGGAAGAAAATCCGAATCTCGATGAGCGACGGCGACCCTGGGTGTTTTCCTACTAGAACACGCTAAATTGCACTGTGTAAAATTCTTAATGGAACATATCTACTGCACTTGCACCTACCTACTTACCTACTTTGCACTTTTTAACATCTTACCAATAATTTCGAAACTAGAATCCATTATCTTAAAGCTTCACAATTTTTTTACGTCTCTAATTTTCTTCTAGGTTATGTTTGAAAGTATTATTACCACAATTTAAATATTATGTATTAAGATTCCGTAAAACATTGGTAACATTGGGGCATTTTACACGCTTGTACTTCAGTTTTTACTGTGTCGAGCAGTGTGATACTGTGTCACAGTTGGAACACTCTGTGTAGGACACAGTGTTGCTCTGTGTCATCTGTGTATCTTGATGGAAAACACCCCCTGTAAGGGTGCCGTTACATAAAGCGCGGAAATAGTAACTAGATTCCGCGTTTCCCTCGTTTCTTTCTATCCCATTTGAGCGGAACAGCGGAATTTGTGTATGTTTGTGTGTGTGCCAAGGTGCGCTATAAAAGAAGTGTAAAACGTTTATAATGGGAAAAAAATAGGTCGTACTCATATACTACGATTCTTTTTGTCTTGCAATTTCTTGTAACGCAAGTACAAATACATTAAAATAACTTTTTTCATTGTCATTTCTTCATATCTCATCGGTTCATCTCTTGCTTGCATGAGAATAATAATTCATAATAATCATTAACATAATATTTGGATCCATGATATAACCTATCTGAGGTATCTAAGTGCAACAGAGAAAAAGAACGAACATTTGACGCGCACGTTCCGCAATTTTATTTCTCCTTATATTACATGGAGCACAATTTGTGTGGAAAAGTCGGACAATATGGTAATAACTAGACATTTATATTCGTTTATTAAATGTATGTTCACTTAATTCATTGCAATTTGTATTAAAATGCTTATCTTTTCAGCTTATTTATTGAACAAGCATTTTAATCAATAAATACCGCTAAACATTCTTATTTTATAATTCCCTATTCCGCTTTTCCGTGCAAATTGTGCTCCATGTAATATAAGGAACTAAACGAACGGAACGGATCGCGGAAATCTAGTAAATTTTGTCTTCCCCGTTTCCGCGCTTCATGTAATGACACCCTAAAACTCTTCGAGTAAGGTATTCATGGTCGAGTCTTACAATCAAAATCATGGCAGTCTAAAATTCATCTTCAGATCCGTAGCCAATAAACTGATTCGTACAGCAAACTAAAGATAAACTTAAGACGATTTTAAATATAAGACCCGACTATAAATTTAATAAAAATTAAAACCAGCTGCTTATACGATTTTCAAAAACGAGTTAATTTTAATCTCCGTGTAGATTGTTAATACATTGATCGGATGAAACTAAGCAGTCTGTGGCCAGCTACTTTTCATGCAAGCCAATATTTCGAGAACAAAATGTAGAAAAAGCAAACCGAGACAAAAAAGAAGAGTAAACACAAATCCCTTAATGAAAGTTATCAACTTTAAGCTTCGATAACTGTGCGATGATTTAAAATGTATCGAACACGAGTGAACTCGTTTCCGCTCGAGAACACTCGGACAACAAAAACACGCGCTGGTCAATAACGTGTAAACATAAAAAAAAAGAATGTCACTCACTAACTCATAAGTGTAAATATTATTGCTGGAAGTAAATCTAATAAAAGTAAAATATTACAATATAAAAATTGTCCAATAGTACCCAGGTTTTTGAAAAATTGACGGTTTCAATCTTCAGACCGGAAACTCCTGGGATAGACCGGTCTGCGTAATCGACGATCGGTAAATCACGAAGTCAGACGAAGAAGATTGCCCAAATTGTTTTAAATACTTCGGCGCGAAATATTTAAAAGTCGTCGTTACGCGCCAATTACTAAACCAAACGTGCAATAGCAAGAGCTATCGGTCACACTTGTTCTACTTGAAGTCCGCACACAAAAAGCGACTTGCATTTAAAAAAGAAAAAAACAGTTTATTTCTATACCGTACTCTTTTCAAAACAGCGTTATACGTATATTAATGCATTGTAAAAAATATTATCCTAACAATTTTTGTCTAACATAAACTACTTTTCTGCGCGTGAGCGCACCATTTACCTCGGCATATTTTACCTACTCTTTTTATGTACATACTCTAATCGTAATTTGTTAACATGTTACCTAATTAATCTGTAATTGTTCCTCGCATTTGTATATCTAACTTAACATAACGTAACGTCATTCGCTAAGCTAATATTGTTTTTTTCCGGGTGGCACTTAATGATTACGTGTTATCGTCCCCGTTACTATACTTAAATCAATTTCGTTATATTCAAAATAACTATATACCCCTCCTCTCATCCAGTCTCTTTATAAGAATTACATCAAATTTTTACGAAAGTTTCCGTCGCTTTTTCAATATAAAATCGCCACGATCTCGCTTTTGATGATCCTTTGATTTCCCGGCCGGTCAAATAGTCGACTTGTCGAATCATTTAGGAGATCCATGAACCCCTCGGCTACTTAAATATTCGGATCGTCAACCCTTCGCGAGATTCGCAAGCATTTGGGTCACCATTCTTTCGAGATTCCCCAAGCGTCTTTCACCCAGATCTTTTGATTTCTATTCATTAAAACCCGCCATTTAGCTGTCTTCTTAAATCAAATTCAATTAATTCTTAATCAAACTCGGGATTATACATCGATGAGAAAACGGGAACTTTCGTAACCATTCAACGTTACAATAATCCTGTAAAAATTGACATATTATCTGTAACTATCTAATATTACAAAAGAGAATCGTACAGCACAACACACTGCATACACGCGCGCTCGATTCAGTTAACACTGGTCAGTTTATCTCTATAAAAAAATATAGTCTTTGTATAGTCGTCTATCAGGCAGAATAGTCTTCATTACAAAGTAACTCGATACAGTTGACTCCATACTCTTTCATAATGTTCTCTAACCGATCGAAGCAATGCGAGAAACCACAATCACTCATTAAATTTCTCGATAGAAACAGTCATCAATCCATTTTTTTTTCTTTTTCGAGTCTACGAAATTTCTGGTTGAATTAACCGTGACTTATTGAAAGATATCCGATCTTGACAAGTTTCAATAAATTTCACAGAAATAACGACTGTTCATGCTTATTCATGCTTAATTATCGTTGTAAAGATAATTTCTACAAAATAAATTTCGAGAATACTCCTTACGGGATATCTTCAATTTCTAATTTAAGTTTGCTAAAAATTGTTGCTGAAAAGGGTATAATTTGCAAGATGTAATTTCCCAAAATATAGGGTTTTTCGTTTTATAAAAGAAAAATAAACAAGAGAAAAACAGCTTTGCCGGATATGTGAAGTGTCTGTAATAGTGAAATAGTGAAAAAGCGAAAGAAATAATTATAATGGAATTTATTTAATCGTCATTTGTTATTCGTTTTTGTATTTCTTGAAATATTAACATACTTTCGATTACGTCACAATTAAGCTTTAAGCAAGTCTTTATAAAATTTGATAGTCTCACATCTTTTCTTTGATAAACGCGCGTAAGTCTCTCTGTATGCCGTTATTAAAATTTACTAACTATTGTTCGGAGATAAACAATTGCTCGTGACCCACGTCGCACTGCTTCAAACGGGTTCGCAAGCTCTCAACTTCAGTAAATCTTCAGAAGTGAAAGACAAATGACACTGCGTCAAAGGACTAGCTTTTGCAGGTCTCTCATCTCGACTACGACAATGAAATCAGATATTAGATTGCACCACTCAATCGAATCATGATTGCTCATGTGCTCCGCTCCACTTTTTCCCTCTCAATTTTTCTTCGCGGTGAACGCGGCGCGGGATTTCTAAATCATACCTGATTTACTTGCAAAATCAGAGCAAAATACTTTCTAAACAGTCGTTACATGTCAATGAAGATGAGGAGTCACTCGCAAGATTCCTAGTGGGAATTAAAGGCAATAGGAAATTAGGCCAGACGTTAACATGGATTTGCAAATAAAGGACTTTGGGATTCTAGACATTGGTCAAAGTTAACTAAGATTTTAGAAATTGTGATTCCAGTATTATCTTTTTAGAAATAAATGGCAGATCAATGACACTCAATCAGTTAATGTTAAGTAATATGTATGACATACCTAATGACGGTGGAATGCCTTCTCGCGAAACGTTTCGGCTTCGTTGCGCAATTGGTCCTCTCTCTTTTCCATAAATGATAAAAAAAAAAAAGAAAGAAAAAAGATTCCCTAGCAAAATACGTCTGTATAAAATCGAGCAAAGGAAGAGGAAAACCCATGCATGATCGTGACTTCCATTGCCCGTTTCTCTCACTCTCTCTTTCACAAAGACAGCGCTATTAGAAAATAAATACATATGTCGCATTCCTCTAAAGTTAATTTATAGTGCCAAGAGAAAGGCAGCACTCGCCATTTTTCTTCTTTTTCTCTCGATTTTCCTTGACATAAGTGATTTTATCGGGCTTGACAATTTGTTAGCATTAGCTTGATCTTCTCGTACGCATACTTCAGATTATCCTCCAATCCTTTACAGCAACCATTTTCCTGAATGGTCTGGAATCTGTAAGTCTTGAAATTCTTGTTGTGATCGATATAGGTAACTGCCGCCATCAATGGGCACATGATAATTTTTGCGTGATCCAGGAAGTTGATCTGAAAAGTAAATAGATAATTTTATTTATCCCAAAACAAAAGCAACATAACAAATAATACTTCCAACAATAAAACAAATAATAAAAATACTATTAAATATATATGATATATGTAAATGATATCTTTGTTCAAAGTATTAAAATGGATAAAAAAATATAAATAAAAATATATAAATAAAATTATGCAAAGAAAAAGAACAACAGTGTTGCAAAAAAAGAAAAATTATAAAAAGAGCTTAGAAAAAGATAAGAAAATTAAGGTAAAAATAATTAATCAAATATAGGATAATAAAAATAATTAAAATATAGGAGATGTCGTATGGCTTCATATAAAAATGATTAATTCATGAAGAATTCTAATGTTTATATTAAATATGCTTCGGGTTATAAGAAACGATAAAAATATATATATACATACATATGTATACACATACATACATACTGTATACATGTTCAACATAATTTAGAAATAGTTGATTAATTAATACTTACTTGTACCGTGCCATTGGTTAGTTGCATTACCACGGCTGTCTGAGTCCTGAACCACTGGTGTATATAAGGTATTCTGGAGAGGGAATCACTTTGCTTCACCGCGATAGAGCCACCCGCCTTCATCAGGTGCTCATTCATATATTTCAAAAAGAAGTTCATCAGTTTCATTTTCTTTTCGAGATGGACTGGATACTCCTTGACCGTGTGGTACAACTCATCGCCTTCACGATTGATATAATGAATGTTGTAGCCATTCGCCATCATGATCAATCGCGTGCCGTCGTTGTACATCACGCCAACGCTATCATCAGACAATTGATATCCGAAGCCATACTTATCCGAATAGTCCACCCACTTGCTGATCCAAATCACAGGCTGAGCTGCTGGATCAGTCAATTCATCTGCAAATTTAGAAAGACATTTTTATAACATTATACAGTAACATTGAATTTAGTAATTATTTAATCCCAGTTATTTATAACCCCTAAATATTTAATTTCTTAAAATAAACTTATCTAGAAAAAATTGTATGTATACAGGGTGTCTCATTTCAATGTCCCACCCCAAATAATTTTTTTATTTTTGATTGTAGAAAAAAATATTTCAGACAAAAGTTGTATGGTTTCGAGAGGATCATAAGACCCTGCCATTAGTTTTGCTTATCTCGAGAGCTTTCCAAAAACATATTATGAAGCTATTTTTCATAAAGTACTTTCCGAGTTATGAGACTTGAAAGATACAGTATTTTGACATAAAATACAAAATATCTTGAGAAACATTCAGTTTTCGATATAATCTTATCTTGATACTTTTTGCACAGAATAATGAAATCAATCAATTGGTGTAAAGAAAACATATGGTTGATTTGAAAAAAAAAAAAAAAATGCATATATATATATGTGTGTGTTGCAAACATACCTGTAGTGTTGAGCACATAAAGATCACCTAAATTGGACAGTCAAAGATTGAAGGAAAAAAAAAAGCTTTCTCAGACGAATCTAAATTTAATCTTTTTGGATGATAGACAACATGTACAATATCCTATTAGTACGAGAAATGACGTTCGGTACTAAATTCCTACTGTAAAGCACGGTGGAGAAAATATGATTTGGCAAATTGTAATTGGGTCTTCTTATTCTTTTTACTGATTAATGATTTTTTAATACCTATACGGCCAAAAGTCCCACATGATGTAGCTTCGTGTCACAGTACTACGTCTAACATTAGCTAAGTTTTTATTCTTCAATTCGCGTGTAATTTGCGCAGCAGTTGTCTTGACATCCGCAGTTGATTTGCGTTTAATGATACGATCTACTTTTTTAGATGTTTTTCGTGATCTTCCACTATGCAGACGATCTTTTAAACCACATCCAGCACGGTATTTCATAATAATATCAGTCACGGTTGATTTACCTATCAATAATAGTGAAGCAATCTCATGAGAAATTCCTGAAGTCTATCTGCTTGTATTAATCGATTAATTGAGTCAATGCCACATCGTTGTGCGGCTGTTATCGCTACAAAGGGTATGGCTACAAAATATTGACACTAAAATGTAATTTAAGAGTATTATAGAATATGTAGACTAATAATTTTTCTCGTAGTACAAAGTGGTCGGATACTCTTTTGTACATGTAAGTGTAATAATTATAACAATAAATATTTTCACTAACATAAATAATATTCTTTTACTATATTAATTTGTTTCCTATATCTCATACTCACATCTCATAATAATTAAAAATTATTAGTTTTTTTTTCTTAATAAATTAGAGTACAAAATTGGAAAAAATTGAAAAAAAAATGTTGCAAAATACATGCTTGTGGTGTTTGGCAACATTTTTTTTTTTTCAAATTAACCATGTGTTTTCTTTATACCAATTGATTGATTTCATTATTCTATGCAAAAAATATCGAGATAAGATTATCAAAAACTGAATGTTTCTCAAGATATTTTGTGTTTTATGTCAAAATACTGTATTTTTCAAGCCTCATAACTTGAAAAGTACTTAATAAAAAAACTTTATTATAGTGTTTTGGAAAGCTCTTGAGATAAGAATATGTAATGAAAAGTAGATAGTTCCATTTAAGAAATTAAAGGTGACCTTCACATGACCTTCAAGTAACTATTCAAGGTCAAACTTGTGTCAAATGGCACCTTATGTCCCCCCTCAAAACCATACAACTTTTATCTAAAACATTTTTTTTCACAATCAAAAATAAAAAAGTTGGGGTAAGACATTAAAATGGGACACCCTGTATAACCATAAAATAAATATATTATTATTATATATATATCATATATATATCATATATATTATTTAGATTTCATATATACAAGTATTGAAAATGGTAAGTGCTCTGGAAGACCAATGGATATCAATCAAAGCAAGACATTAATCCAAAATAATCAACACACAACAACTTGAGAAACAACAAAAATACTAAAAATATCAAATAAAAACAGAAAAACTAATTACATAAATGATCAAACATTTGGCTGCCAATATGATTTATCGGAAAAAAACATAATAGATCGCACCGACTAATTATTTAAAAACGAGTGGTAATAGACGAAAAATATAAGTCGTCTACAATAATCAAATTAAAAGAATCGAACTAAAATCTTAGGACAAGATAGATGAATCATTAAATATAAGACAGACATTCCAAAAAAAGTGGTGTGCGTATGGATTGAAAAAGTATCACGTTATAGCTTTTCCTACAGAACCAAACGCTTGATTCTAACAAATACTGCTCTCAACAAATTGAAGACAGTTATAAATAATAAGATTTCTAGAACTGATCAAAAAGGTATCATGTTCAATCTAGATCTTTAGTCATTCAGTAAAAATTATTGCAGTTGCATTGAGATATTCTAGTACACCCACCAAATTCCTCAGATATTTCTCTTCAAACAATCATTTTATTTAAAATGCATCGCTGCAAAATTCGTTTAATGGAAAAAAATTTAATTCTTTGAAAGCCTGTAAAAATTAGTTCGAGAACAAAAGTATGAAGCTATCCAAAAGATGGCAAAGATTCATACATCAAAACGCATCGTTTGATAAAGCTATATCGACATAAAGATGTAATAATTTCATTTTATTCAAACATTTCAAACAAATCTGAAGTATTTATTGTTACCCAATTGTTCAATTAACATACCTGCTGAGGAAGCTATCTCTCTGCCAGGTCTAACTTTCAACACGCTAGCTATTTGCTCTCTCAGTGTGTGAAGCATCTTTCTGATATCGAGGCTGACTCTTTGCGGTTCAACGATTTCGTTATTAGGCTTGTTCTTTCGCGACGGACTGTTTGGCGCTCGACAGGCGAGAATCTCCTGTTCCGTATAGCCATTAAGGTTCATTTCGCCGAGCGGTTTGCGATTGCAATGTAACTCAAGCATGTCCAAACGTGGTGCCATTGTCAGACATGAGAGTGGTAAACTCGTCGGCATATATCCTGTAATGATTAAATAATAAAAAAATTACTTTACCTCTTTTTTATTAACAAATTAAAAGGACAGGAAAATTTGTAACCGTAATTTGTTCTAGCAATAGAGAAAATGCAAAAGATTTAGTAGAAATTAATTTTAATTTCTCTCGTCTAATTTAAATTTATTTAAATCACTTATATCACAGAAAAAAGTATAATTACAATGAATCAAATAATATTATTTATATTATCTCATTGTTAAAAAAGCTATTATATAATTAAAATTATTTTATAAGAGAAACAATTATTAAATTCCATTTTTTTTTAAATATTGATGTGTCTATCAGAAACTTCTTACCAGAAGTAAAGAAGGTGTCTTTCATCAATTTGGCAACAGACGGACGTTTTGAGGGATTCAATTGTAACATGTTCGCCACCATGTTCATGGCAGGTTTACTAATGTGTTGCGGTGTCTTGTACTGCACTTGTTTGATCCTGGAATATGTCTCCCTCAGACTCGACGTCTCGAAAGGCGGTTTGCCCACAAGTAGAGTATACATTATACAACCAATACTCCATACATCAGCCTCGTACGAGTGCCCAATCTTTGTAAGTACTTCCGGTGCGATGTAATTTGGAGTACCACAAACAGTTCTGTCGAAAAATTCATCAATCAAATCAATCAAATATATCAAAATATTATTAATTAATAAAACTAATTTATTTCTGACAATTTAAAAATTTTATGTCAAAGTATGTTGGAGTATAATTTGTATTGAATATGATTTTGAAATAAAATTAAATTTAAATAAAAAGTATTACATTTAAGTAGAATGAATAAAATATAATGTAATCTTTAGATTTGAGTGATTTGAGCAGAAAAAATGATGATATTCGTCATGACTGTAGTGTATTTAAGTAATACTTTTTTCGTTCACCGTCGTGCTCCAATTTGGTCGCCAATCCGAAATCACCGATCTTGACTTGCAAATCGTCGTTCAAAAACAGGTTGCCTAATTTTAAATCCCTGTGTATTATTCTATGCTGATGCAGGTAAAAAACTCCATCCAATATTTGCTTCATGAAGTATCGTGTCTCACATTCCGACAGCGCTTTTCTGCGCTTATGCAGCTCCATCATCGACTAGAATGTTAAATAATTGTAAATTATTAAAAAAATTGTAAATAAATGTTGAAAAATTGTAAATTTTATCACTCGGAAGTAACTAGTCTGCTGCGAACGCTTACCCTCTTGCGACAGAGTTCCAGAATGATGTAAATATTATTGCTATCGTCGAAGAAACCGTGAAAGCCAACGATGTTTCTGTGATTCAAGCTCTGATGAATCGCAATCTCCTGTGTCACCTTCTCTCTCTGATTGCTTTTCACCATCAATGACTTCGGCACGATTTTCCCGGCGAATACTTGGTGCGTCTTTGACTCTGTGATCTCGTAACATTTTGCAAAACCACCCTACAAAGTAACGAACATAAGAGCAGAGTAAAGACAACTGTAAGAATAAAAGATAAGAGAAGGAAAAAGCTGATACTTTACTTATTATTTTTCTGCAAGTAAGTTATTTTTCTATTTCATACCAGCTTTAATAATTTTAGTAATTAATATATTCAACGTTAGAATCAATTAAAAAATTTTCAAAAATTTCAAGATTCTACGAGTATCTCGGACGAGTATCTCTTCTACAAGTCTTCTTTTTTGGATGCAAATTTGGGATCTTTAACTCAACAGATGGGTTATACAAAATGATTCTAAAAAATGCCGACAACACTTAGAATGTGATAGAAGATAGCAAATTGATTTTTTAAGCAACCCATTCGAAAAAAAATCCATTCTCGGCGCTGTGGAACGTCAAAGTAGTGCAATCCTTCAAAGCAAGACGACTAATTGTTCCTGCAAGCTTTCTTATGCACGTAATGCAATTTAAATATGGCAAATGAATTTGAATAGGAGGCCTGCTCAACGTTCATACACAGAAAAGTTTCCTGAAAGGCATGTTTCGCACCATTCGCGACTTTGTGAATGTGGACAATTTAAGTTATATAAAAATGTAATTATACAATATTTTCCATTTGTTTTCAATTTACCTTTATTTGCAATGTGTAAGGAAGCTTACAGAAATAATTAGACCTATCTTCCTACATAAACATGAGTTATCTATTTAAAAATGATCTATTAAAGAGTTATTTATTAAAAAATAATAATATATAAAAAATGATCAACTCGTCATCCTCTATCATAGTATTAATGGTTAAGTGGCCCGCAGGTCGATTCAGCCAATAATGCTATTTTCTTTCATAGTTTAATTTTTTGTAATTGTATAAGTTTGGAAATATTAATTATATTCTTAGAACTTATCATTATATATATATATATATATATATATTTCTTAATTTTTTAAAACCCTCAAATGCATATAATGTCTCTGGTCTTCAAGTAAGATTCCTTATCTGAAGAATTTGATTATCACTACTCAATATACTATCATATCCCAAATGTTATCAGTATTTTTTAGAATCATCCTGTATGGCACATAAATCAAAGGTACACCTTTACTTGTGATAAAGTTACATTCCAAGGCTTAAGTTGAATTGATTGTAAAGCAAAACGGTAAGTGGACAGTAAGTGTGTCGAATTGCCAGTGATAAACTATTGTTTTACCTTTAAACTGATATATTATTGGTATTATTTCATATAAATAAAAAGCATCACACTATACAATACAATATACTTGTATTTATATATTGTACACTAACATGATATATAAATTACACGAGTTTTTTTTTGTGTATGTGTGTTCTTGTACATAACAAAAAGTAGTAAATAAAATGCTGTTAAAATAGTGTCAATAATGAATAACAGTACTCAATTACAATAACACATCAACAGTAGTTTTCATAAAAAATGTAAAAGTAAAAAGAGATGCAGTTTAAAAGATTTAAGATTATTCATAAACTCTAATGTTTCATTCCCATCAATGTAAACATCTAATCTTAAACAACTTATCTTGCTCTTTTTCTAATTCTTAGAAAACTAGAAAAAAAGCTAAAAAATAAGATAAACTGAGATAAAGGTTAATCTGTAGAAATGGATATACCTCAAATTCCCAAGCATACTTGCAATCTAAACCTAAGTATCTCTGGAATCAACAAAGAGGAATTGTCCAATGTAGATTAACTTTAATCTCAGTTTTCAAAGTTTTTCTCAATTTTTTAAAAAATTAAAAGAAGATAAACAGCAAGAAGTAAACCAGGAAGTTGAAGTTAACCCCTATTGATAGAAATAACACAAGTTACTCCATCACAAGTCCCATTACATAACAATCCAAATATCTCTGGCATTTCCCAAAGAGGAGAGCCTCTTCAGAAAGAGAGCCTCTCGCGAGATCCTTTCGCATCGCGTCTTCGCCCATACAAAACGCATCTCTTCACGAGTGCAACAAGTGTCGGGCGCCAGAAAGGATTCGCGTTTGCATGTGTACACACGCACGTATGTCGCGGCAGAAACTCGCGAGCGTGACTGCGCAAGGTCAAGACCGGACTCAAGGACGGCGCGAGCGCACTCACCTTCCCGAAGAACCGGCCCTTCATGTAACTCTTGCCGGTGTTCGAGTCGTATATCACGCTCGGTATAATGTTCTCCTCCTCAACCGACATCGTGCAATGGCAATGGTGACGGCGAGCGAGCGAGCGAGCGAGCTGTCGTCCGACGTATCGTTCAACCCCCGATGATCGTACCGCCGTCGAACGTGGCGATGTCGCGTCCTGTCGCAAGCCGCAACTCCTTGGCCGCCGTCGTTATTCCCAATTGCCTCTCGAGTTCACCGGCCGGCGGGGATTCGCGCGCGTGCTCGACGCTCGATGCGCACACCGTTGCGTTTACACGCCCCGAGCGTTCTCACGCGCCCGAGAGAAAGAGAGCCGTCGTGGTTGAGGATGCGACAGGAAGAAGAGTGAACGGCTGTGAGCGCGCCACACTTCTGTACCGCAGAACACCCGTGGAACTCGTTGCTCGCAGCACTTCTGTTCAAACCGTCTGACTCTCACCGTCGCGGAGGACGTACAACGGCTGGCCGGTTTAAATGACGAATGTTCGACCAATCGCCGCGCCGCCGGGACGGTCACGTGACTCGGGATTAGCGCGCGGCGCAGCGCCGGGCGCGCCACCCTGCGGCCACGTCGATCAAGCTTCTCGCTCACTGATCTCATCCGTGATTCATTGCCAGTCTGGATCGACCATGCTCGGTAGACTTTCGATTGCTCGCGCTGTCGATTGGTCAATGTAACGTGGTACGTTCTGGATTGATAAAAACGTGATCGACGCTCTTTTTGTTTTTTGACTGATCGCCCAATGGAGGGACTTGGATATTAAGATTGCATTCCAAAACGTCTTATTTGAGGAAAATTTTACTCAATTTCTATAGTACATGTGACGTGAGCTATAGAGTATTGAGTAAAATTTTTCTCAAATAAGACGTTTTGGAATGCAACCTAGGGTCTGTTCTTTTTAGCTGCACTGCTGAACTGGTGCAATAAGTTAGAGTGAAAAAATATATATTTGTCTCATTCTAACTTGTTGCACCAGTTCAGCAGTGCAGCTAAAAAGAATAGACCCTCTGATTAGAGTGTCTCTAGTGGCTACGATTACCTTAGCCAATCACCAATCGTAAATCGTAAGTGAGAGTGGGCATAACCAATCACAGGCACAGTCGCAGTCGCATTAATCGCTAGTATGATAGGGGCTTAAAGCAACTAGCTGGACGTCTCGAGTTCGAGATACTTTTTCTCGCCTCTGCTTTTTCTTTTTCTTCAAAAAAATGTATTAAATAAATTACTATGTCCATATATTACTCTAAAAAGTTATATTATAATTATGAAAATTACTCACATATCTTTTACTCACACAACTTATTATAAAATTTGGTAGTTCATAAAATATACCAGTTTTTTATTAGAGTAATATAAGACATCGTATAATAATGTGTACTAACATAATACATGATAAAATTAATTTTTACATATTAAATACATATGTTATGTGTTATTAAAATTTATATATATATATATATATATATATGTAGCAATATATAACAACGTGTGATATATAATTCATTAGTGGAACTGTATAAATTGCATTAAAGAAGTTCAAATCATGATGCTTTACTAATTTGCAATTTTGTTTGCTTATGTTTTTCCTCGATGATTGAAATGATCCCGCGAGCGGGAACGAATAAACACGATATGAATTTGACTCATGCAGTCCTTGGAAATCGATGCTTCTTTTTCCGCCTAATGTTGTAAATTGGTGGGATAAATTGCTCCGGAGACTCTCGTGCGCGTGCGTGAGTTGCATCATTGAACACGTGATCAGCTTCAAGCTTGTACCGAGCAAAAAAGAACTCTTCTCTCGATTCATATAAACTATCAATATTCTTTGTATAATCATCAAAACATTTTATAATGTGTAACATATTAATTAGTAGCAGTAACATTAATATATCACATGTACGTGCAGGAAAGGAATGTATTATTGTGCACAGATCAATAACATTAAAATTTCTTTTTGGCAAATTTCAGAAATAAAAATTCACGCGGATCGAACCCGGTTTGCGAATCGTTAAGGGTTGAGACAAACATAAGGACCTTTAAACGGCATTCACTATTCCAGAGTAAAAGACCGAAAGACATAGACATTTAAACTTTAAACCAAAATTGACTAACCACAGTCAAAGTGAGAAGAAAATAATCAACTGTGATTGGTCAATTTCGATTTAAACCTCAAGTTTTACATTTTAAAATTTCACCACACCGTAGTAGACACCGCTTTATACGTATTATGTAAAAGTCTGTGTTCCCGGGCCACAAACTGGTACTTGCAGTTCGTTTTTATTTTTTTAGTCTTGAAATGTACGGGCAATGGATGGCATAGGTACGCGACTGGGACGGTTAATGGTGTCTGCTAGTGATGTTGGCATCGCTGCGCATGCGCGGGACCTGTCCGGTGTTTCTCCAATTCGCAATACTATGCTATTTCCGCCACGGTAGTCGGACGTCCATTTTGCTTGTGTGTACGAGCGTTTGTGATTTATGAGCTGTTTCTCCACTAGGTTGCTTACTGTAAGTAAATGTCTATCTCTGATAAATCGCGTCCTCGACCCCGCGTGACTCTGCGTTCAGTTCAATCAAACGTTCGCCGAAACGCGTGCTCGAGGGAGCATGTTTGTATGGAACTCGCCGAGATAGCGTCGGTTCGACGATACCCTGTGATTCGCCGCTTCTTCTCGCCGGGATCTGAAATAAAAGGATTCGCGCGCATTCTAACTCGGCGTTGCAACCGCGTGGGAAGAAAGGGAGTTTCGATCGTTAATATTCCGTATTTGCAAAGACATCGGTGGCTAACGTTGCACGGAGTATCTTTTGTTGAAAGAATTCGAAGGAAGAGAGAGCTCATTATTGCGAGCTGCTTTGCCAATTGAATAAGTGTTGCATCAATTCATGAATCACAAATCCGACTCTGAAATCGTGGACTCGATAACTCTGGAATCTTTGACCTTGCAATTCTTGAATTTCTGTAAATTCTGAAATTTTTCCAGATCCTCCAGCCTAAACTTTATAAATTTTTGCATTAGATTCTGAAATTTTTGGATTTGTATATATGTTGAATTTCTTTCAATTGAATGCCAAGGAAACAGGTAATAACTCGAGTTATAAAAATTTTTATTCATTAAATGTTTAAAGGTATGAAGGAAAAACTAGAGAAAAAGATTTTATATAACTTCTAAAGAATATTGAATTTATATATATATTTGTATATGATTATATTTTTATTGTATCCATTTATTAAAAAGTTGTTTTAGCTTTCAAACTTTTAATTATGGAGGACTTAGGGAGCTTCAGATACCATTTAATTAGAGTTGTAGAGGTAAAAGTAGATAATTAGTGCATTTATAAGTAAATTTGAGTTAATGTCCCATTTTTCTTTGACTTCTAAAGATTTTCTGTAAAGAATGAGTAAAAATTTGAATTGTAGAGATTTTTTAGTTAGGAAGACTTATTAGATGAATTAGGATAGTTTGATTGTATTTTGGATTTATATATGAATTAAAATATATAATGTTACAGGAAGCTTGAACAATGGATGGAGCACCAGGAGGTAGAGGTGGATTTCGTGGCCGTGGGGGTCCTGGTGGATTAATGAGGGGACGCGGTGGTTTTGGAGAGAGAGGAAGGTAAAAAAATATATTGGACATGAAGGGAAAAAAATTGCATTAATATCTTAATGAGAGAGAATATTTGTTTCAGAAAATATTTTTTCTAAAATTACATTCTATTCCTTATAAACTTTAAGAACTTATTGAAAAAATATGATATAATGAATTCAATGTGAAGTTATTCGTATATAGAGATGCTCATGTAATATATAAATAAAAAATTTATTATAAAAGAAATAATCAGGATTTTTTAAAATTGTTTTGTGTTTAACAGAGGTGGTCCTCTACGAGGCGGTAACATGATGCGTGGTGGACGAGGCAATGGTCCTGGCGGTGGCATGAGAGGTCCACCTATGAGAGGCAGGGGTGGTCCTCCTAGAGGTGGACGTGGTGGACATGGTGGACATAGTGGACATTTTCCAGGGTAAGTTGTGTTTCCTATACAATATATGAAGTATCTGCAAATGCAAAACTCACATTCTCTACTTTTCAGTAACAAAAATTTGTGATGTATTCTTGTTCTTCGTTAAATAAATATATAAAATATTCATTTTTACCCAAAAGTGGAGAATGTGAATTTTGTATTTAGACTCTTTGTATGTTACACTCTAGAAAAATTAATTATTATATTTTGTGATTTAATTTTATTATTAATTTATAATTTATAAATTGTATATTATGTATTTGTATATTAATTTATTTTAATAATATAAATTCTTTAATAATATACAAATTTAATATGATAATAAATTTTATGTATTACGATCAATAATGTATTATTATGTGTTTATTAATATTTTTATGATAAATTTACAATCGAGAGGAAAAAAACGTGGTTTTAAGAATTGATTAATTGTAAAGTCTTATAAATTTTTTATGTTTTAGTAGTAGTTTTTTAGTAACAAAATATATTATAAATTAGCAATATTATAAGCTAAAATAATTTATAAAAAGTAATTTGTATACAAATATTTTCATTTACATAGTCCACCAGAACCAGGAATGTCTAGTGGACCTGGAGGCCCGCCACCCTTAGGAATGGGTGGCCCTCCGCGAGGTGGCAGTGGAAGGGGTGGCGGAAGTAATAACTTCCGCAGCAGAGGCAGAGGTGATTTCGGCAGAGGAGATAGCCGTGGGGGTAACAATAATTTCCGAGGTCGTGGCATGGATAGAGGTAGAGGAGGATCTAGGTGAGAAAGCTAACTCTTAACTGCCAAATAATTTATTTAAGTCAGAATAAAAATTATTTAATGATGGTTACCACGCGCGCGTGTGTGTATTTATATATATATACATTTTTTGCAATCAGTCTTTTTATTTTAAAGTTTCTTGAAAACTTTTTGAAAAATTTTAATATATTTTAATATATATATATAATTCAATAAACTACAGGAACTTTATTTACTTAAGAATAAATCTAGAATTATATATGTATAATATTATATAATATTTTGTTATTTATTTTATATAATATATAATTATATATATATATATATATAATTATATTTATATTATATATATAATTATATTATATAATATAATTAATATATAATTATATTATATATATAATATAATTATACATATATTATATATTATATTTAATATAATTATATATAATATATATAATATATATATATGATACGTATTATATACATATTTTATGCATACACACACAAACAAACATTTCAACATCGTTTTTATATGATACAATAAAATTACATTTTATACTTTTATTAGAAGAAAGGAAGAGATTTTACAATTAGAGCAGAAGATAACAGTAGAATCTCTTTAATACCATATATAATACCCCCGCTTTGTAGTTAAAGTTTAAATAAAAATTGTTTAAAAAATGTTATTAATTTTGCAGATAAAGAATTATTGATATATTAGACTTCATGACATTTAATTCAATGTTTTAGAGGAGGATCGAGTAGAGGTGGACCAAGCCGCGGAGGTGGCTTTGGCGATCGTGGTGGCCGGGGGGCTGGTGGTGGACGTGGCGGTCCCACGAAACGAGGAGGAGGTCCACCTAGCTCCAGTGGACCTTCCAAGAGGCCGCGCTTTGATCAGCCGTCTTCCCAGTCATCTAATGGCTATGCCACTCAATCATCTAAGTGAGTATCCTAGGAATTTTTGTTTGTGATATTCAGAAGCATTTTTTTTTCTTGAAAAACAAAGATTGAAAATTAATTTAATTTTAGCCAAGGCTATGGTTCAAACACTTACGGTCAACAGCAACCACAGCAACAACAGTCACTAGGATACGGTGGTGGTGGCTACGGTTCGCAGCAAGGCTACACGCAGTCTTATCAGGGTTATGAGAGCTACCAACAACCCCAAGACTATGGGCAAACGGTAAGTGAACTTGATATACACGTCACGATACACGACATGTCCGAGACAATTCTGAAGTCTTTAACAATCCAATACGAATGTGCCATTAATTATTTCCAATTATTTGAGTCCTGCTGTTTTTCTTAGTAATTCAAATATATTTTGTCTTTTTTGATTCCAGGGTTATCCACCGTCCGCACCAGATAGCAGATACGGCGGAGCGTCATCGGTTCAGGCTGCAGGAGGATTCGGCGCTAACGATCCTTACAGTTATGGCAAAGCTCCGCCATCAGGTGAGTTGTAGATACCAAAATAAGAGGTTTTGTATCGTGTACGACGTATTACGTTACTTTTCTATTACAGTGTGTATACTTCGTTTCTCACATCAATTTTAATTAATTCTTTATGGACTTAAATTTTTTTTTCTCTTATAAATCTTGTCTCCAAATCTTTAAACATTTTTATTTAAATTTTAAAACTGAAATAGGGTTCCCTGTAATAATAATTGGAAATTCAAGTCATTAAAAGTTAAATTGATTACGCTTGATGCATTTATAGTGTAACGTTGATAGTACTTACAACAGTCTCAAGTACTAGTACTCAAGACATACGACAGGCTAACTAATAGAGTACTCATGTATTGAGTTGAAGTCGACAAGACGCTATGTACAGTTAGTTTAAATAATATTACGTAATGCATGTCCAGCCAATTACCAACAGGAGGCAGTGACCGCGAGGCCAGGGGGTTATGCCTCTGTTAACCCATATGATGACCGATCTAATGCCAACATAATCAACCGGGGTGGTTACTCGACGCAACCTTACGGTTAGTTGTTTCGTCCGCTGTCACTGTATCGCTCACATTATATACAGTTCACTAACTACAACCGTTAGAGCGATCCTTAAGGATGCGTTTACCGTCAAGATGGAACATTTAATTATCTGCTCGGAATCGTTTCCTACAAAGAAGCGTCACGTGTTGTAAATTGTATCATGGTAGGGATTACAGATGATTATTAACCAATAAAACATTACACAAACTAAATATTCCTTGGAAAAGTTAGAGTCTATTTATGTTTTCTATGCAAAATTTTTCTGGCAAGTTAAATGTTAAATTTAGAACATTATAATACAATGTTCTTTTCTTACAAATAATTTAATGTCTCGTTTCCTATAAGTAAATGAGTTCTTGAAGATCGCCTCCACTTGATGTTCTAACTCGGATTCTTGATATTCGAGTTAAAACATTCCCATAATAAAGGCGTTGATCCGATAAGCATGATCCGATACAGACGAGAAACGATCTGATTCAGACGACTGAAAAGGGAGCAAACGTGCGGTCAAGTTCAATTACAGATCTATGTTCTAGAAACTCTGATACTTAGGATTTCTCGAAATCTGAGTATTGCTAGAATCAGAGTTTTCTCTGGAGCCTTTGGGATTTTCTTATGTTCTCGTTTCTCCTCGGATATTTGAATTTTATATTACAAGAAGAATTACGTGAAGCTTCAAATGTTTTTCCCCTTCGAACTGTATTCTGCTCGCGAAAGAGTTGCGCAGAGTTACACAAATCCCATTCCGAACGTGACAAGAAATCGCATGTTAGATGCAAATCCTTTCATCAAGACACCAGCACTGCAGCACTGCCTCCTGTCATCTTTCACTTCAGAACAACTATTATACAAGGTGTCCATGAAATGTACAATTTCTTTCTCATTAAATAACATAAAAATATATGTATATGTGTATAGATAATCACATTATGATTTATGTGGCATCCTTTACTATTATCTTTCTATATATCTTCAATATCAATTTTATTTAATATATTTGCGTTTCTCTTTCTTAGTCTGATTCAATATTATAATATGATTTATATATTTAGTTTACAATTTAAAAAAATTTTTTTAAGTTTTTTTAAGCAATTAGATGATATTAATTAATTCTGATCAACAAACTGTTATTTTCTCGTGGAGATTTTGTATTTTATCATTGCTGTTTCATCCAATTGACTGTTGTATCAGGAAGAAACTCTTTTTCCGTTATTTTGTTTGACTCGTTTCAGATATTTCTCGTCTGAGTTATTCGCCTTTATCCATTTTTGACATGAAGCATTGTTCGATAAATCGTATTTTTCTGATTACAGATTATCCGAGTCAGGACGGTGTTTATGGGAAACAGGACTATGGTAAGTACAGCTCGCAGTACAGAAAAATTCATTGACCAGAGGAAAGAGAGTTTAGCTAAGTCGATTGGAAAGGGAAATGTGTTTGTGTAGAATTCCGACATGAAAACTATTAAATAAGTAACAATATGACATATACGACATACAAGAGAAATATTCAAAACATACAAAAAAAAAAGATATTAGAAACAACGAACGTTTATGTTAACTTATATATAAGATTTATACACATTTTCGTATTTTAACAAAGAAAGCACAGGACATTTCATAGAATTCGGAAACTTTTGGACAATTAGGGATAAACTGATAAAATTTCGTTATAACATTATATAATCGGGAGCATTATTCAGACGATTTCGAGAGATTTGAGAATTTCAAACTGTTCAAACTGTAAAATCAAAGAGTTTAGTTAAATCATTGAAAAATCAAGTGAAAATTACTCAATACTGCACATAGTGTAACGATTTGTAACGCAAAAAAATGTATACCTGTAGGGCTGGATGTAGTATTGTAATTTAACTGTCTTCTACGCTGCGTTAGGTACAAATGCAACATTACAAAAGATATTTAATAACGTTACCAACCGCTATTCGCAGTACACCAAAATGTTTGCAAAATATGTCACGAGAATACTCGTAGTACTAAAAGAAGTATTTTCAGTTCTACACAAAGCGTTTACATTATTACAAGAGCATTTGCAATATCACAAAGAATATAATATAACAGAAAGCTTCCTGCAAATCTGTCCGCATAAAGAAAATATTTACAAGATTTTTGCTAAGTTTGAGAGCACTAACGAGATTAAAAGATTGTCCACGAAGATAAAACGTTTGCATTATGAAGCTAATATCCATTTTTCTAGTATTTAAGAATCGAACGAAGACAAATGAAATTAGAACGCATATCATTATACACATACACATATAGACATATACAAAACCGTCGAAAACTAGTAGGCAGGTAAAGATAGATAGATAATATGATATCGTAGAAGGAATATATAATCTATATAAGTCGACGTTCAGATCTTGTGTATATGTAGAGAAGCAGGATCACTAATTCTATTTCTCGAGTAATGGAACGGAGGAGCTATTGTTTGCAGGTGGCAGTGCTGGTTACCAAAACGCCCAGTCTCAGCGACGTTATTAAAGATATCCGTCACTTAATTAATCAATCCGCTCATTAATTTTGTATCTAAGTAGACAACAATTCTCCCAGGCGAAAAGAAAACTCAGATCGAATCTGTCTCCCGTCGCACGAGAAAAAATAATGTTCTCTCCTATTAAAAATGCGAGACACGATTGTTGATAGGAGAATCGATGACAATCGAGGAATCTGGAAGCAAAATGACGACGTTTTAAAATCGGAATGTACTTTCCTAGAAAATGATAGTATATTTATTTACTTCGTTTTTCGCGATCTGAAGGTTGATCTGACGTACATATATAGTGTTGAAAAAGTTGGGAATCAATAACCGTTAGACATGTATCAAAATTATTTTATACGTGAAATATACTTTTTTTTTTCTGGAAATTTTTCAGCCCGAAGAATTGTTTTACTCTCAACGAACTTTGAAAGCACTTGATTTTCTCATTTGATTCCCAACTTTTCAAGGACACTTCTCATTTTGCTTCTAAGATTTTTTACTCCCGCTTGCTTTGTCTTCGTCTCGTGCGCGTTAAATGAATTTAATCGGTATGTTTGATCGTTTGGAGATATAGGGAATACATATTTTATACTTGACAATTAGCATATACATACTGCAGTTACTTCACTATGTCGCTTGTACGACAATCTACGATTATGTCCCAGTCGAGCGAAAACTTTCTCTTCACAATTTGCGCAGCGTAATTTAACACATAACAGTATCCTACAGATAACTAAAGAGAAATCAGAAATAACGAAAGCGATAATGATGACACTGTAAGGTCGGCGTCCTGTTTTGTAAATAGAAGTCTTAAAATCCTTTTTTTTGTGAAGAGGAAAAGTCATGGCAAACGCGCGATGTAGAACTGTTGTACTGCACCCTTGAAGAAGGAGAATAACATTAAACATTGACACAAAAACTTTAATTGTCTCGACAATCGTTTATTTAATTGATATCTAAAGTTTATATATTTAACTTATTAAAGAGAATATTGATCGAAAATTGATATGAAATTTAGGGATACTTTTGGACCTCTTGGAAAGATTATTTTATAACTTGTAATTTTTATTTGCCAAAATTAGCTATTTTATCATTTAGTGTAATTTTTATTATTTGATATTAGATTTATCAATTTTATAAGTTATGATATAAATAATTTTGCAATTAATCTTGGTACAAAAAACGTTGATGATCAATTATATACTGACAAGACAATTGTCAGTTAATAATTAAATTAATTAAACAATTTCTTTACGAAATTAATCGAAGACAAAAACTTTGTTGTCCTTTTCTTCACAATTGATTGGCAGAAAAAAATATTCTCGATATGTGTAGAGATTTTTTTTCTCGGCAGAGAATTATTCGGCTAATCGAAAGAAACCGAGTAGGAATAATGAATTTAATAATTCAGTTATATAATGTCTAATTCTCTGGCGTGCATTATTTTATATTGATTAACGAAACTTGCTTGTACTGTGTTTATTGTATCCGAATCTTTTACGAATAACTCTATATAGCGCACCATGTTGTTATGTCCCGATCTTATTGTAAACGATCGCTCGATAAAAATGAAAGAAACATTGAAAAAAAGAAGCTCAAAAACATCAATACATCGAAAACTTACCCTTACCCTTGTTGTTACCTTACCTTACGGCAAGAGAAACAGATAAAAACGGATGCGAAACATGCAAAAACCAGCAACTGCCCTAGGAAGACAGGCTAAAGAAAATGGCCAAAAAGAATATGGGCGAATAAGTATGATAATTGAAAAAGATTATCTTGCAACATAATGATAAAAAGTAGGTATATAAGTATATATAAATACTTATGAGAAACACACATAAGCACACATACAGACACACATAGTAGATTAGATTCCATTTTGGAGATACCGAGCTACTCTTTAGTCTACGAATTCTTCGATCGTTTGGAGTCGATCTTTTCTTTAACGAAGATAAAGATTGTAAGCGTTAGATTATAAGCATGGCGTTGTAAGATTATAAGCAATGGGGAAATATAATTAAAAATTTTTTGAAAAGTAAGTCCCAAAGACGTGAATAGGTAGCGAAATTTTAATGGTTTTGCAAGAGTTGAAGATTAATTAGAGGTATATTTAATGTAGAAAATTGTGAAACGGATAATGATTTCCTTCGACGTTTTTAGTAAAGAAAAATCGACTTCAAACTGGTCAAAAAATACATGGACGAAAAGTGAAGAGTCGGATCTAAAAAAATATCATAATAGCCAGGGTTTAGTTTTAAAAAAGGTAAAAACAAAAGGTAGATAATATTACAAAGAAAAATATATGATTTTACGTGAAAGTATATAAGATCATATAAGAGTATAAAGATTTTATTCTAAAGCATAAAGAGTTTCACATATTAATTTCACAATAACATTACTATTTCAGGAATATTTCACCCCTGAGTCATACCTAAACATAGCGCTGGAAATAATTGACAAGTCCAGATATTTAATAAGTAGACTGACATATCTTTTTCGTAGTCTCTAAAAGTTTAATTGTGATATTATTTAGTACAATTCGAGTATTAACTTAAGAAATATGATATATAAGTATGAGAGCAATGTGATAAATACAATTACAGAATAATATGATACAAGTACAATTTAAAGCGATATAATATGAATACAATTATACAGCAATATCATATAAGTACAAATGTAGAGTATGTGGTTGTGAAGTTTAAGCAGTGAAAGGTACTTAAAGGTACTAATAATGACCAAACTTGACGAAAATTGAGTTTATTTCACAGGCGTAGCAACAAGCTGAGATACTTAGGAAACAATGAATGAAAGTCAAAGGGCGAGAGACAGAAAATATCGTTCCTCCAGCAAGAACCATGCCAAATTCGCTTCACCCTTCCCTGTTTAAAAGAGCAAAGGCAAATCGATAAATAGTGGGTGCAGTCCAGTTAGCGCTACTCAAAGCATTTGCGGCGTTGACTGGACCGGCACCCAAAGTGAGTAAAGTTATTTTCGTTAATTGCACATGTACTCCATAAATGTACAAGCTTACAAAGCAATAGAAATTAGCTAGAGTTCTTGAATTTATATAAATAATTTCTCGAGGTTTAGCTTGTTACGTAATGTAAAATGACAATCACTCGAGAAAGTAAGTAAAGAAAAGTAGTTTGCCATAAAAGATACAGCTTTTTTTGTGCACACAATTCTTTTTTTAATTGCGTATCACCTGGAACCGATTAAATCGAGGACAATTGTCAATTAATGATAAATATTAACGACAAGTTATGCTATATGAGAAAATGAGAATGGAAGAGAACGAGCAAGAAAAGTAATGAGACTAACGCGCGCAATGCGAAACACTAAATATTAAAAATGAAAGCAAATGCTCGAGTATACCTCAACCTAAAAACTAAGGTGAGTAAATATAAATAAATATCTATCCATTCTTTATGAGCAACTATCTATTTCCGGAGAGAGGACATATATATATTTATATGTATATATACATATCTATTTATATCATAGTTCATTGAGAGAACAAACGAGTAATTAGTTAACAGACGGAACTTCGAACTACTGCTACTATTTATCGAGTGTTAAAAGAATTTAATGGAATAACAAATATAGTAATAATTAAGTACATATAACAATGGATTTTTGAAAGATATTCTAATGTATCACTCAATTGTAACAAAACAGAATTGCGTTTCTTTATTTTTATGTCTCTCGTAGAAACGTTGTACAGGAAGTGATTAAAATCACGAAGATCGAAATAAAAGTGCGTGGAAAGATGAATGAAAAAGAGATTTGTAGATTCATACTTTTCACGAGTATTCGCAGTTATAACCGTTATCGTTTACAGTAAGCTCCCATAGATGAATTGTCTATGTCGCTTTTACACGCACAACGCACGGGCGTTAGATCGAGCAGAATAACTAAAAGCGCTAAAATCATTAGGAAAGCGCAGAACGAAATAAAAGTGTAATAACTGATTCACTCGATAATCAAGTAGGCACGATTTTGAGTAAATGAGCAAATGTCGCAAACGACACTTCGTAAAGATACATAGACAAGATTAGCTTAAGTCTCAGACGAGTGCGAAATTGATTTCACAGCTTAATCACACGACTCCCGTCTGATTTATGGATGTTGCTTTCTTTAGGTTGATCATAATGGGAGCAAGTAGTCGCTCAACTGTGACGCCTAACGAGATCATCATCCACATGGAATCATCGATAGTAGCTGCATGACCGGTGTCGCGATCACGAGGATCGAGAAATCATACACCTGGTGAGCTAGACCTAATGGAGATATTACATTATGTATACTAATAATATATATACTCATTTAATATATTAATATATAGTATGTTCTATGTATATATATATATATATATATATATATATATATATATATACATATATACTATACTTCTACTAATAAATAACACATGCTAATATACTTATTGTTCTCTTTCGTTTCTGGCGCTGCGTATTTCGCAGGTATAAACGTATGCCATGTGTTTTTCACAGGTGAAACGTGAATAGGAACCTGCATTTTAGAATGGTATTCAAGTTACATTTACGCAAAGAACATCATCCCTTTTTCCTGAATGTTCATCTTGCTGTTGCTCATACCGATGGTCCAGTTTATTGTTCTTGGAAATCACTTGATGCGGGACTTGAAGCGAGGTTATTGTCTCCGTTTCTTTTCCTGCAAAAAGGAAATGAATTCGATTTTTTCTACATAGATCTTAATTTCTATATGTTAATTTTGTAAGCAAATTTATGTGTTTTTTATGTTGAATTTTTGTATGAAGTATAGTGAACATTTATTTGCAAAAATAAAGACTGTTTATTCTGTTATATACTACCATGTTATACATGATTCTGAAATAATGAAAACGAATTACAAGTTTTTTTCAGGTCCATTCTTACAACGAATTCGACAGACGTGAATTTTGTTTCAATGTTATAAAGATCGCGCTATATATGAAAATATTTAAGTAACAAAAACGTGATACATGCTTCGACATTGATAGAATATCCAATATATATTCCAAATAAATTTAATAATATTAAATATTTTATCGATGTCGTCAAGATATATTTATATTATATTTCATTATTATTTAGGGTATCTCTTTGATCAAATCCCGATTAATTTAATCGATAAATTAATTATTGTAATACCTATATTTATTAACATAGATAGAATTATTAATGTTCGTTTAACATATGAATACAAAGATTAAAGATAACAACTATATAGTTGAAAGTACAAATACATTATACAACTGGAATTCTTTAAGTAAGTTTGCTAAATAAGTTAAGGAAATTTAGGACTTTGATCGAAATCTTTGATCGGCTCCGTTAGCTGTGAAAGAAGTTTTGTATGTATTAGAAAGATTTATTTGCGTAAAATACATATACATATACGTTTTTATCAATATTTTATATGTGTATGTTGTGTACATATGTATATATATTGAATTCCAGTTCTAAATCATATTAACTTTAATATCGTTTCACGATAAAGTGACATCTACAATAAGGAGTTTCTTTTGGATGGATCGTCGGTCAATATAACATTAATTTGTGAGTTACAGAAAATTGTAATTAATCAAAATTAATTAATGATAACTAAAAATGTTATGTTAATTTATACATATCGGTCATTATTTAATTGCTAGAAGCTTCTAAAAATATACTGTTGAGATAGACGTGTGGTAAATCTGCAATTTATTTCAACAACATATATTTGTTAATGTACTCAGCTATTCTGTTTCTAAAGTAAATCTTGTTTTAGTTTTATTTTTTAGAGAAGAGGACAATCTTCATCTCTAAATACATTTTGTGTAGTAAGAATTTAGATTCTGTTACATATTATTTCGAGGGAATTCTATACTTGTAAAGTGATTATTAGTTCTGAAGGAAAGACTTTATATTAACTTCAAATATCTCTTTTTTCAATATCTTTAATTGTGCAAGTTTTTAAACATTAAAAAACTGTTAAAACTTTTAAAACAAAAGAAGTTTCTTATGCGGAACCGTTTTTATGTGTGGCCAATTTAAAAGTTCAAAACAATTATTGATTACCTTTGCCAATAAAAATAATGTAGTAAAAAATTAAAATTATCTTGGTAAAAAAACGAGATGAACACTATCGACATTAAAATACAAGATTTAATGTTTCATTTCCATGAAATTAATAAATCCTCCTTGCATGCATTAAGGTTTATATAAATTATCAATTAATTATAAATTTATATGATAAATTAATGTAAATTGATAATGTAAACATTATACACAGACTCCAAAAGTTGGGTTTTTGAGTGCATTTTACTATGCGCAACTAAGTTTCCGGGTTTTTTTGATCAATAAAAAATGGAAAATTTCAAGAGAAATACAAAAAATGGTTTATTCAAAGTATCGTCCCTCGCTAGCTACACATTTTTGCCATTTCTCTGGCAATACATAAATACCGCGACGATAAAATGACGCGTCTTTGGACTGAAACCATTCATCCAACCAATTTTGCACTTCTTCGAAATTGGCCAAGTGTAACCCAGCCAAGCCATGCGCCATCGACCGGAACAAGTGATAATCGGAAGGGGTCAGGTCTGGCGAATACGGCGGGTGCGGTAGCAGATCCCATTTCAGCGTTTTGATTGTGTCCTGGACGATGGAAGTGCGATGGCACGGAGCGTTGTCGTGCTGCAATATTACTCGTTCGTGTTTCGTGTCCCATTCTGGCCGTTTTTCGAGCAATGCATGGTTCAAATTGATCAGTTGTTGTCGGTAGCGATGCCCATTGACAGTTTCGCCCGGTTTCAGTAGCTCATAGTACAAGATTCCTTTCTGGTCCCACCAAACGCAGAGCATTGTCTTCTTTCCGAAGCGATTTGGCCGTGCCGTCGATGTTGATGCTTCGCCAGGTAAAAGACACGATTTTTTGCGTTTGGGATTCTCGAAATATATCCATTTCTCATCGCTAGTAACAATTCGATGCAGGAAACTCTTTCTTTCGTGCCGCAAAAACAAAATTTCGGAAGTGGCTCTTCGATTTTCCATCTGTCTTTCAGTCAACTCATGCGGCACCCATTTTCCTTCCTTTTGAATTTTTCCCATGGCATGTAAACGTTTGGAAATACCTTGGCGAGTCATGTTTAATGCCTCCGCAAGTTGATCTTGTGTTTGCGTATCATCTTCATCCAATAACGCTTGCAGATCGGCGTCCTCAATTGTTTTTGGTCTTCCGGAGCGCTCCTTGTCCTCAGTGTCGAAATCGCCACTTCTGAAGCGTTTAAACCAATCTTCACAGGTAGTTTTCGATGGTGCATGTTCGCCGTAGGTCTCCTCAAGCAAACGACGTGCTTCAGCTGCATTTTTTTTCGAGTTAAAATAGAAAAGCAAAGTTTCCCGCAAATGCTGTTTATTTGGCACAAAACTCGACATCTTCATTGTTAGAAAAAAATTTTTGCGTTGCGATATGTGTTGGTATTACGACTGGTTATTGTTGACAGTCCAAGCTATAAAAAAAACACAACTTCAGACATGTATGCCGACTACATGTGTTGTTAGCGCCACCCATGTGTGAAACCCGGAAACTTAGTTGCGCACCTAGTAATACGAGCCTGAGATTGAGCACGTGTTCAGAGAACTCGTTCGCACATGCGCACGAATTCGCGTCGCTGAGCTATGGGTTCTCCCTCTGGCGACAGTCATCATTGCTCTCGCAATGAGCGCGGCTGTCAAGAGTTGTTATTTGCGTAGTCTGGAAGAAACCCCAAGGAATGTTTATCTGCCGGACAACACTCCGATTTTCGTAGGACGTTCGCCAGAAACTGGCATCACAGATGCGAAATGCTCGCGGCAACAAGGTCGTGTATTCTCCGTCAAACGTCCTTTTTCTCGCGTTATAGACAAGATAAGAGTTCGCTGCGCGTGACACTTGAACTTTTATTTATGCAAAATAATAACAAAATGTGAATAAGAATATAAATAATGATTGAATGATTGATCTTTTAAAGAACTTGAAAGAGTCTGGTAAATCCAGTACAGGTTAAGTTCAATTTTTCGAGGTACTCAATGTATTCGATGTATTCAATATGTTCAGTGTATTTCAATGTACTCAACGTAGATGTGATTCCAAACGATTGATTAGAAAATGAATGGAAATTAAGTATTGGAATGTCTTGTGGAACAAAATTAAGAAGTTCAAGTTAAGGCACCAAAAGTTAATAACTGAATTAATTTTTGACAGTATGACGAATAGTTTGGCTTAAACCTTTACCTTGATTAGAGTTTTATGAAGGATTTAAATAAGTACTTCTAAATAAGTATTTAAGAGATCTGAATGACAATGGAGTAAAGAAGGATTTAAAGGAATTTGAAATTTATTTAATACATTTTACTTTAACTTACAATAAGATATGGTTGTATTTGATATAGTTATTTGCGAATTATTGATATAAATGAATACATTAATCTATTTTTTCCACAGTTCGTCTATGTGCAAACTATGTGGAGGCTGTCGTCACAGTTCAGCAAATCGGTCCACATGCTTGTGGCTTTAATGGGTTTAAAACTCAGAAGAATGTGAGATTTGTAGCCACACACAACGATCGTTTGGAGCTGCTCTACGGCAAGCATGCCTACGAAATCGAGTTCAATCCACCGCCAAGTGTGAAAAATTTTGCACCGAGGAAAAGGTCATACGAGTCAGAAACAGAGAAAACTGAAAACAAAGCGAAAATGTTGAAAACAGATAGTTGCTCTGATAATCACTCTGAAGAATCTGAGAATGATAGAGAAGAGGAAAAGAGATTATCTTCAAATGGTGTACATTCCAATCGAAACGAATTCAACGCTGGTTCTAGTACATCCTCTGAACCGAGTAATGAAACCTCAAGCACAGCTGAAGAGTGGGACAGTATTGATAATGGGAAATTGTTAATTTATACAGCACCGTCCGTTCCAAATCGAGCAAAAGTAATTCTAATTATGAAACATAAGTTTTGTTAAATATATACTAAAATAGTATTGTAACAAATAAATAAAATACAAAATAAATTTTTAATAAGCAATATATATGTATGTTCGCATATATTGTTTAAAAAATTTATTTTGTATTTTATATGTATACATTTTTATGAATACTAAAAGTTAAAAATAAATTTTGCTTTTAGATAGCAGCATATGATATGGATGGAACTTTAATAAAACCTAAATCTGGCTTGGTGTTTCCAAAAGACTGTAACGATTGGCAATTGTTATACCCAGATGTACCTGGTAAATTAAAGCAGTTTTATAAGAACGGATATAAAATAGTAATCTTTACAAATCAGGCAGGTCTTAGTACTGGCAAAATCAAGATCAAAGATTTCAAGCGCAAGATCGAGAAAGTTGTACAGAAAATCGGCGTCCCCATTCAAGTATAATATAATTATAATTTTTAATATAAATTTTTATTATAAATTATAATGTTATTACTTATGTGTTATGCTTTCTAGGTTTTTATCGCTGTTGGAAAGAGCATTTATAGAAAGCCAACAATTGGTATGTGGGAATTACTGGGAAAAGAGGTACATAAAATAATTTTAATAGATATATAAAATAATATATTAAATAAGTGAGGAATAATATGTTATATAATAACATATTATTCCTCACATATTTAATATATCATTTTTTTAAAAAGAACTTCCTTGACTTTTATATACGTTTAATTTTGTAAAATCTCTGTAATAAAAATATATATATGTGTGTATATATATATATATATATATATATATATAAAGGGATATATATATATATATATATATATTTATATATCCCTTTTTTAGAGGCAAAATTAAACATATATAAAAGTCATGGAAGTTCTTTTTTATCTATGTGAAAAAATTTATATCTTTTGAAAATTCTCACAAGAAGTATATTTTCCTACTCAATTTTTTATTTTATTAAAGTATAAGACATTCTTATTCTGTAAATTCTTTAAGCTAATTATAAATATTTTATTTATAATTAACTAAAGAATTTATTAATTGTCTAATTTTTTTTTGTAATAATTTCACGACATTTGTGTAACTGTAGAAAAATGAAGGTATTACAATCGACAAGGCTAATTCATTCTATGTTGGTGATGCCGCTGGTCGGCCGAAGAACTGGGCTCCAGGAAAAAAGAAAGATCATTCAAGTGCGGATCGGTTAATGGCGTTGAACGTAGATGTTAAATTTGAAACGCCTGAGGAACACTTTTTGAAACACAAAACGCCGCCTTACGAGTTGCCCAAGTTCAACCCGAAAAGTCTGTCGCAGACCGACATATGCAAACCTGCGGACGCAGAATTAACACTGAAACAGCAAGAGGTAGATAGTAATGAACTTTTAATGTTAACTTTTGTGTATAAAAATTTTTTTGGAAATTAAACGTTGAGAAGTCTAAATTAAAATAATTTACATTAAATTTTAAAAATATTTAAAATTAAAAAATTTTAAAATAATTTACATTAAATTTTTAATTTACAATAAAAATTTTTTATATCTGTGTATTTTCTTCCTTTAACAGATGATACTTATGGTTGGTAGCCCGGGCTCCGGAAAATCACATTTTGCAAAGAATTATTTGAAGCAATACGGATATGTCAACAGAGACACTTTAGGCAGTTGGCAGAAGTGCATTGTCGCAGTCCAACAATATTTGAATCAAGGAAAAAGCATAGTTATAGACAATACTAATCCTGATTCAGCTTCGAGACGGAGATACATAGAAGTAGCCAAGAAACACAATGTCCCGGTCAGATGTTTCGTCATGACGACAAGTATAGAGCACGCAAAACATAATAATAAGGTAATCAGAAATTAACATTAACTATCATTGTGTGAAGGAATTGTATGTTTCGGAAAACTCTAATAGAATTACATTATTACATTACAGTTTCGTGAGTTGACTGATCCAAGCCACACTCCAGTCAATGAGATTATTATAAATTCCTATGTGTAAGTGGATTTTATATATATATATATATATATATATGTGTGTGCATGCACATACTTACTTTCACGGTATTTTGACCAGTTTTAGACTTTCTTTTACTAGAATGCACAAAGTTATTTATCTATTCATTACGAAACTATTAGAACTTAGTAGAGACTTAAGGAAAATAAAAATAGATAAGAAAGTAATTTGCTCGGTCTCGATAAAACAAAGATTGAAACACTTAAGATTGAAAATCTTACGGGTGTCAATTGATTATTTTGTTATCAGTCAATATCGAAATTGTTTATCTTCTGTGTGCAGGAAAAATTACGTGCCGCCGACTTTGGAGGAAGGGCTTAAAGAAATAGTGGAAATTAATTTTGTTCCGAATTTCCATAACGAGCAGGATCGAAGACTCTACGAAATGTATTTACTTGAGAATTAAAGTCTAGATTACTTAAATAAATAAATCTTGCATAATATAAAATGAAACCCGCCGATGCATCAAACTATTTTTAATACAACTAGTAAAAATATTAGATTATCCGTTGCACAATCTATTTCTCTCTCCGCTATTTAATCTATTTATTGGATCTACAAGGTCGCAGAATTTGCAGAAATTATCATTTTACACGATTTTCCAAATTTCACTATTTGAAGAGTTTTAATAATTAGAAATAAAATTTTAAAAAATTTTTTACGGCAAACAATTATTTATTTTAGCCGCAAAAAGTCCTTCATTTTTTTAGTAAAAAATTTATAAAAATTTCAATATTTTTTAAATTTCAAGAAATAACTCGCGTGCGTGTAAAATATCTTTATTTCTGCCAGATTTGAAGCATCCTGTTTAATCGTACATTTTTATGAATACATACTTGTTATTAATTTATTGACAATTACAGAGTTCTCTGTTTTTATTATACACTATATTTGATATAGATTCAGATAGGAGAAGCTTTTAATTATCGTATCTGGTGTCCATGACCTTCCTAAAATTCCAGCTAGAGCATAGAGTGCCAGAAGTTATATATTATACAAACTACTGATAAGAATATTACTGGAAACATTGAGAGAGAGGAGCAGTCTTTAATTTTATATTTCATGAAGATTATGATTTCTTTTTCTCTAGGAACAGCAAAACTTCTTACTAACGTGGGCCAGGCCCAAGACCCTAATAGAGGGTTCTTCCCTCTTCAGATTTTTTTAGTCGCGATTGTTAGGCATCCCCTAGCTCTTTGACCGAGCTATTGATAATGGTTACATGCCACGTGATGGTGCGAGAACGGCGCGACGCTCAATGCGAGCTCAGTATCCGCGCAGACGTCGTCGCGGCTAGTCGTCTACCTCGCTGTTCCGTTGACTGCGTACGTGTGTATGCGTGCGACCTTGTGTGTGATGAATTTGTGAACCGAATCAAGGTGACAAATCCGGTTACATAGAAAGGATACAGTGAGTACATCACAAGGTCGCTTAAATAGGAGATTCGACCGGTCAAGCAACGTTTGAGATGCTTGAGGATGACACAGTGGATCAGTCCTGATCAATCCTCGATCTCAGAGTCTGCTAAAAATAGTTCTGTCATTTCTTGCAGTACCACGGCACTCTATGAATCGTGGAATAATGGTTTATAATGTTTAATAATATACGTTGCGTTCAAAAATAATATAAATTTGAAATGCAACGAATAAATTATTCTCTATCATTTCATAAATCACAATTGTATAAAATTTGTATTTATAGAATTGTGTAAAATTTAATTATGTAGATTTTTATAATGTGCAGTTCATATATTTATCTTTATACATGAGATTACATTACTGTCACTTCAATGGTTTTAAGAAAATGCAGATATATTCATCAAAAGGCGCGAGTTTGTCATTTGTTAATGTTTCTCAAAGTATCTTAGATTATAATTTTTAATCTCAAAGTAAGTTACTTTTATTTCATTTTATTGTCTTCGATATTTTTGAACCTTAATGCGGTTGTAATTATGATGCGAAAATAAATAAGAGATGAAGGAATCGATTACGATAATTTTCTAAGTATCTTGATCTCTTTTATTGATTATTCCAACAGTTGCGGAAAAATTGACTCCATATTTGTTCAAGAAATTCTTAAGAAAGAAAGAAAGAGCAATACAATCTGTTATTCTTCTATAAATGATATTCCTCTGATAAATGATTTTTTATTTAAACAGTAATATTTAATTAAACAGTGACATTTAATTAAAAATAGTTTTTTCTTTTGATAAAACACAAAAAAACCAATTTTATTGTTGATGATTAATATATATTACTATTACCATTATTATTATTACTATTACTGTTAATATTACTACTATTGTTATTATTACTGCTGCTAGACGATTCATAGATGTACTATGCTTAAAACACCCGGTATATTAACGCTCGGACGCATAATCATTACTCGAGCGTAACTCGTCTCTGCTTGGGTGTCTTCCGTTTCGTATACATATCTCGCACTACAAAATTACGTCACAAGTCAAGTCACTTTGCAATGATATTCACCCTCGTGACGATGTATCTTAAACACGTCATCGTTCACTGAGCGTCTCAAAATATCCCGCGCGATATCATCAGATTCGCATTTGTGTCAATAGCGAGCTTCTTTGTCATCTTCGAGACAGTTAGAAATTTAGATTATATATTTTAATTCAAATTGAAATTTGTTCTTTCTCGATTTCCAAGCTGTAGAGGATTTTTAATTGTGATGACGCGTCAATTCATAAAATATTTAAGAATGATTAAAATAAATTAAAACAAAGAATTATGTAAATTGTAAATTATGAGGAATTAATTGGAATTAATTATGAGGAATTATGAAGAATTAATTGAAGAAATATTTGTATTGTGTAAACATATAATTATATCGATAAATCATATAATTATATAAATACATATAAATTTCACCACACACACAAAAAACAAGTTACTTTTATCTCATAATACTCAAATAAGATATTAATAGATAATAAATGTGATATCTTCAGTCCGATGTACATTAAAGTGAGTCATTATTAAGCCCGTCATTAGCCATTATTAAGAAAGAGAGAGAGAGAGAGAGAGAGAGAGAGAGAAAGAGTGAGTCATTATTAAGAAGCTATTAATCATAAAGTACCTTGAAAAATCAACATCGATCACGATGTTTTAAACTTTCTTTGCAGATTTCTATTCGGCGACTACAAAATCCGTACAATTGAGAAAAAGGTCGGGGAGAAGAAAGTCTTAATCGTTTCTACTTCTATCTATTTCTTACTTTTTTTTTAGATTTTTTTTAGGTATAAAAGAAGACTCATACATTTAATGTCAAAAATATGATATTCAATGCCATATGTGTGTCATACGCATATGTATGATATATAAGATGAAATTTGTCTTAAAATATTTAAAATATATGTGAAGAATATATATTTTACATGTATTTTACTATATTTTTTTCTTATATATTTTTCTATTTATAAATAAGTAAAATACGTTTAACGTATAAACGTATTTTACTTTTTACTCTTTTTTTACTACTATACTTACCACATTACTTAATCTTTTTCTTTACTTTATTTTTTATACAATGTGTTTTTACTTAGATTTACGAACAAATGATGGAAGTGATTCAAATCATTTTTTTGAAAGTTTTCTGAACAAACAATTCAATAGCATAAAAAATTAAACCTCGAATTATTTTTAAAAAATTATTTTAAAAAAACAGAAATTCATGAAGAATCTTTTGCATGTTTTGAAACTTTTAAAAATTTTTTAATGTCTAAATTTTTCCTTAGAAGCTCAAAAGTGCTTGAAGAAAAGAAAATGTTAAAAATTTTTGAAAATGTATAAGTTGTCTGCAAATTATAGCAAAATGATAGCGTAAAGTGCTACCAAAGAAAATACATACATTTTCGAAATTTAAGATCTTCGAAATCAAGACTCTCGAAACTCTCTAACTCTAAATTTGTCTGGATTCATTATATATTAGGAATTTCACAGTACAATAAAATTGGCGTTGGCCTTTACATGTGATCACTTCTAAATGTCGATAAGCTGATAGGGTTATTTGCTATGCGTAACGCATATCGCTGTGACCGCCCGAGATAGCTGTCTTTCTGCCTTCCATTATTTAATTTCTCTTTTTAATTTCTTTTCTTCTCTAAATTTCTTTTAATCTATTGGAATTCTCTCCTGGATTCTCTTGCGAAAATTTTTGCCGAAATTCTCGACTTCGACTATTCTCACATTAGTATTTCCCGATTCTTCTTCTCACTTTTTATCTCGTTACGTTTCGAATACGAGTGTTCGTCCCAGATTATTTATATTCATTCTGTAATACGAAGACTTAACAATAATCTATCTATGTAACAATCTTTCCTATATCTGCAATTTAAACAGCTTAACGTGTTCAAATATATTATATATAAGATAGTTTCTTGAAAAATGTCATGGACTCCGAATTTGGAGCCTCTGCTCTCCAAAAATTCTGAGGAAAATTACATCTTTTGCTGCATTAGAAATCCGCTCGTTCAACATTGCGAATACAATGAGTCACGATCAGTTTGTGTTTCAGTAAAGATTACGTATCATGCGTCGCTGAACAATTGACCAGACGTCTCACGAGTTAGGCCTCAGTGGAGAGTTATTTACACACAACGCATCTTTGTCTTGATGCAATCAATTATCTCTTAATTGGCTTTTCAGGCTGCGGTACAAAATTCGATTCCAATAGCGATATGTTGAGAAATTACATTCAATATCGAAAATATTTAAGATTTTAAGGTACTTTTATAATTAATTTTTGTAGAAATTAATGAAATGATTGAAATAATGGAGATATTTGAAACAATGATAATATCTTTGAAATAATCAAGTTTCGTTCATTCTACTTTATGTACATATTAAAAATATAAAGTGTATTTCTTAAAGAAAGAAATTAAGTTTGCAATATTTCTTGAAGGACATTCGGTGCTAAATTAAACGTATTAAATTAACAATGTGTATTTTAGATACGAAAGAAATCGTTTTGTAGATAAATACTGCTATATATAACTTCTGATATTTCTTCCTCGACACTTCTCACAGCTTATTTGTTCAGTATGTTTATTAACATTTTTCTTCAGCGTTCTTCGAGTGGTATCAAATAACAACTGATCGGTTTAAAGTGTTTAAACAGTTTGTTGTTGGAATAAACGGTTTACTCGGTTTACGTTGAAACAATTTCGCGTACAACTTTCGACGTACAGTGTTTAATGTTTTTTTTTTTTTTATACCTGAAGAAACACACGTTCACGGACTTATGTTTGTATGTTGTATGACACAGTCTTCAATCACCATTTTACAGACGAACCTTATTGATTTTTTATTTCCGAATCTGAGATTATAAATTTTAATTGTTTATTTTCGAAACATTTTTATTCTAATTATAAATTTAGTCCATTAATTTTTTTCTTGTAACGATAATAATTGCGATTGGCGATTTTTCTTAATTGCGGCTAAATCAGCAAGAATTTCCGCGGCGCGACGCACAGTGGGACAGAATCCCAAAAAGCTGGCCAAAATGTCAAAAAGCATCAGACTTTAATGAAACTTAGTATACTGGGGTTTTCGAGGTCGCTGATTACGAATCTAAATTCAGATTTTCAAAATTGAAAATGGCGGACTCAAAATGTTGAATTTGAACATTAAAAAACGGTCAGATTTCGTGTAATGATAGTAGAATTTTTGAGATAGATTTTGAGTTGATTAAGAAAACAAATAACATAAATTTTTATGTTATTTGTTGATTCCGAATCATAATGATAAGAAATTTCTGAGGCAGCAGGAATTTCTGGTGGTGTAAGTAAGTCGATGGCTTCCGAAAGTCACGAACACGCACACACAAAATGAACTCACACGCAAGTTTTTGAACAATTTAATAAAGTGTATTTAAAGTAAAAGTCACAATCAATAAAACGCGAAATTTACACAGAGTTATATACAGTGCTTTACTCACTCAATATTTTATAATACCGTATTTTATAATACCGTATTTTAAAATACCGTATTTCACAATACCGTATTTTATAATACCGTATTTCACAATACCGTATTTTACAATACCGTATTTTATAATACCGTATTTTAAAATACCGTATTTTATAATACCGTATTTTAAAATACCGTATTTCACAATACTGTATTTTAAATACCGTATTTTATAATACCGTATTTTAAATTACCGTATTTCACAATACCGTATTTTACAATACCGTATTTTAAAATACCGTATTATAATATTTTGCTTGCGGGACTCTGAAAGTTGCCCAATTGGTAATAAAGCATGGGCTATTATTTCTGGCCCGTGAATTAACAGTTTGTGTATGGAAGTTGGCATATAATACCACGGGTATAAGTCGACAAATTTCCGCGCAGTTTCTAAAGAATATTTTCTAAAATTATCAGAATTTATATTATAGCCACTCGAAAGAACCTGCAGAATCACGTGAAAGCGATGGATTAAAGACTCGTCGACACCTGTTATTGTAGCAGATATAGTTGAGTGTTCGAAGAAACGCCGAGCCGTATTCGCACTAAAACTCATATTACAATTCACAAGGCAGTCTACGGCAGCTAGCCTTTGAATATATGGTAAATGATAACATAATCTACAAATCCCAAGTTGAAAGAAAGCAGGATCTAGCAAAAGTTTTTTTGAAAGTCTTTTACAAAATCAAGGTTCCGTTAAATACGGCCTTTTCGTTACAGCTTTATAAATATTGCTTTATAAAAACATAAACATAAAATTAAAGTTTATATTACATAGAAACGTTTAGTACATACATCCTGGAAGAGCTACCATCTCGAAATATTGAAATCGGACACTTTTCACCAAAGTTACAGAAGATGTAACAAAACGGAATTCCCTTAAGTTTTATCCGCGTTGCGTGCGCTCGCCACAAGGGTCAACTATAGACTGCTCTACAGACGTTGTCGGAGCAGGTAATGACCTGCCCTTTTGAAAATGAGAGCTCAGACTATTTCCCTACCCAATTCTATCATTCAAAGTACAGAATTAAAAAGTTCATTTTTGACATTTTGGCCAGCTTTTTGGGATTCTGTCCCACTGTGCGACGGCGTCCGTTTGGTTACGGCTCTGCTTGGTGAACGATTCCGTGAACCGCAATTTTATTGAGGAAACGACCGTATTATATAACTCCGCGGAGTTATATAATACGGTCGTTTCCTCAATAAAATTGCGGTTCACGGAATCGTTCACCAAGCAGAGCCGTAACCAAACGGACGCCGTCGCACAGTGGGACAGAATCCCAAAAAGCTGGCCAAAATGTCAAAAATGAACTTTTTAATTCTGTACTTTGAATGATAGAATTGGGTAGGGAAATAGTCTGAGCTCTCATTTTCAAAAGGGCAGGTCATTACCTGCTCCGACAACGTCTGTAGAGCAGTCTATAGTTGACCCTTGTGGCGAGCGCACGCAACGCGGATAAAACTTAAGGGAATTCCGTTTTGTTACATCTTCTGTAACTTTGGTGAAAAGTGTCCGATTTCAATATTTCGAGATGGTAGCTCTTCCAGGATGTATGTACTAAACGTTTCTATGTAATATAAACTTTAATTTTATGTTTATGTTTTTATAAAGCAATATTTATAAAGCTGTAACGAAAAGGCCGTATTTAACGGAACCTTGATTTTGTAAAAGACTTTCAAAAAAACTTTTGCTAGATCCTGCTTTCTTTCAACTTGGGATTTGTAGATTATGTTATCATTTACCATATATTCAAAGGCTAGCTGCCGTAGACTGCCTTGTGAATTGTAATATGAGTTTTAGTGCGAATACGGCTCGGCGTTTCTTCGAACACTCAACTATATCTGCTACAATAACAGGTGTCGACGAGTCTTTAATCCATCGCTTTCACGTGATTCTGCAGGTTCTTTCGAGTGGCTATAATATAAATTCTGATAATTTTAGAAAATATTCTTTAGAAACTGCGCGGAAATTTGTCGACTTATACCCGTGGTATTATATGCCAACTTCCATACACAAACTGTTAATTCACGGGCCAGAAATAATAGCCCATGCTTTATTACCAATTGGGCAACTTTCAGAGTCCCGCAAGCAAAATATTATAATACGGTATTTTAAAATACGGTATTGTAAAATACGGTATTGTGAAATACGGTAATTTAAAATACGGTATTATAAAATACGGTATTTAAAATACAGTATTGTGAAATACGGTATTTTAAAATACGGTATTATAAAATACGGTATTTTCAAATACGGTATTATAAAATACGGTATTGTAAAATACGGTATTGTGAAATACGGTATTATAAAATACGGTATTGTGAAATACGGTATTTTAAAATACGGTATTATAAAATACGGTATTATAAAATATTGAGTGAGTAAAGCACTGTATATAACTCTGTGTAAATTTCGCGTTTTATTGATTGTGACTTTTACTTTAAATACACTTTATTAAATTGTTCAAAAACTTGCGTGTGAGTTCATTTTGTGTGTGCGTGTTCGTGACTTTCGGAAGCCATCGACTTACTTACACCACCAGAAATTCCTGCTGCCTCAGAAATTTCTTATCATTATGATTCGGAATCAACAAATAACATAAAAATTTATGTTATTTGTTTTCTTAATCAACTCAAAATCTATCTCAAAAATTCTACTATCATTACACGAAATCTGACCGTTTTTTAATGTTCAAATTCAACATTTTGAGTCCGCCATTTTCAATTTTGAAAATCTGAATTTAGATTCGTAATCAGCGACCTCGAAAACCCCAGTATACTAAGTTTCATTAAAGTCTGATGCTTTTTGACATTTTGGCCAGCTTTTTGGGATTCTGTCCCACTGTGCGTCGCGCCGCGGAAATTCTTGCTGATTTAGCCGCAATTAAGAAAAATCGCCAATCGCAATTATTATCGTTACAAGAAAAAAATTAATGGACTAAATTTATAATTAGAATAAAAATGTTTCGAAAATAAACAATTAAAATTTATAATCTCAGATTCGGAAATAAAAAATCAATAAGGTTCGTCTGTAAAATGGTGATTGAAGACTGTGTCATACAACATACAAACATAAGTCCGTGAACGTGTGTTTCTTCAGGTATAAAAAAAAAAAAACATTAAACACTGTACGTCGAAAGTTGTACGCGAAATTGTTTCAACGTAAACCGAGTAAACCGTTTATTCCAACAACAAACTGTTTAAACACTTTAAACCGATCAGTTGTTATTTGATACCACTCGAAGAACGCTGAAGAAAAATGTTAATAAACATACTGAACAAATAAGCTGTGAGAAGTGTCGAGGAAGAAATATCAGAAGTTATATATAGCAGTATTTATCTACAAAACGATTTCTTTCGTATCTAAAATACACATTGTTAATTTAATACGTTTAATTTAGCACCGAATGTCCTTCAAGAAATATTGCAAACTTAATTTCTTTCTTTAAGAAATACACTTTATATTTTTAATATGTACATAAAGTAGAATGAACGAAACTTGATTATTTCAAAGATATTATCATTGTTTCAAATATCTCCATTATTTCAATCATTTCATTAATTTCTACAAAAATTAATTATAAAAGTACCTTAAAATCTTAAATATTTTCGATATTGAATGTAATTTCTCAACATATCGCTATTGGAATCGAATTTTGTACCGCAGCCTGAAAAGCCAATTAAGAGATAATTGATTGCATCAAGACAAAGATGCGTTGTGTGTAAATAACTCTCCACTGAGGCCTAACTCGTGAGACGTCTGGTCAATTGTTCAGCGACGCATGATACGTAATCTTTACTGAAACACAAACTGATCGTGACTCATTGTATTCGCAATGTTGAACGAGCGGATTTCTAATGCAGCAAAAGATGTAATTTTCCTCAGAATTTTTGGAGAGCAGAGGCTCCAAATTCGGAGTCCATGACATTTTTCAAGAAACTATCTTATATATAATATATTTGAACACGTTAAGCTGTTTAAATTGCAGATATAGGAAAGATTGTTACATAGATAGATTATTGTTAAGTCTTCGTATTACAGAATGAATATAAATAATCTGGGACGAACACTCGTATTCGAAACGTAACGAGATAAAAAGTGAGAAGAAGAATCGGGAAATACTAATGTGAGAATAGTCGAAGTCGAGAATTTCGGCAAAAATTTTCGCAAGAGAATCCAGGAGAGAATTCCAATAGATTAAAAGAAATTTAGAGAAGAAAAGAAATTAAAAAGAGAAATTAAATAATGGAAGGCAGAAAGACAGCTATCTCGGGCGGTCACAGCGATATGCGTTACGCATAGCAAATAACCCTATCAGCTTATCGACATTTAGAAGTGATCACATGTAAAGGCCAACGCCAATTTTATTGTACTGTGAAATTCCTAATATATAATGAATCCAGACAAATTTAGAGTTAGAGAGTTTCGAGAGTCTTGATTTCGAAGATCTTAAATTTCGAAAATGTATGTATTTTCTTTGGTAGCACTTTACGCTATCATTTTGCTATAATTTGCAGACAACTTATACATTTTCAAAAATTTTTAACATTTTCTTTTCTTCAAGCACTTTTGAGCTTCTAAGGAAAAATTTAGACATTAAAAAATTTTTAAAAGTTTCAAAACATGCAAAAGATTCTTCATGAATTTCTG